>MOOC01000058.1:0-340423 GCA_023376865.1 Colletotrichum filicis | reverse complement strand
AGGCAGTCTGGGCCCGTGCAGACGGACCCTTCCACCTACTTACACCTACAGAGGGATCGTGGGCTCTGCCCACGAACTTCCTCTCCTATACACACGCAATAGACCTATACTAACTTATTAACCTAGTTATAATTAAAAAGTCTAACCTACTTATGTATATATTAATACTAATTAATAATTAAATTATATATATATTTCTATTATAGGTTAATAAAAATATAATTATAAAAGAGATAGCCTCGACCTACCTCGCTAATTATTCCGATTTATTAACTTAGTTCTATTTATCTAATTAATAATAAGTAGCCTAGTCTATACTACCTTAACTCTCCTCTATTATTACTAATTAATAACTAGTTAACTAATTAAGGATTATTAAGAGCGCGCTCTATTATATATAATCTCTTTTATTAAAGCTACTATTATAAAAAGATTAACTACTTTATTATTATTATTAACCTCGCTTTTATTATTAATATTATTTTTATTAGCCTTATTATAATTACTAACTTCCCTTTAATTAAGCTATTTATAAAAAAATTTATTTTAAATATATTATAACGAAGTACTATTTTAAATTAGTAATAAATAAAAAGAGATTAATTATTAAAAAATTAATTTAATAATTATTAGCGTATTAGCGCTTAGTAATAATAAGACCTTTAGAATTATAAATACGTTAATAGCGAAGTATTCTTTATAAATAGTAAAGTATTCTAAGATATTAAGGAAAAGAAAAGATCTTAATAATAATAGTAATAGGGATCTATTTTATATTATTAATAAATCTACCTCCTTTTAACTTAATAAAAGCTCCGAGATTAGACTAGTAAAACGAAGTACGAAAAGTACTAAAAAAAATTACTAATTAGTAGCTAATAAAATCCTTTATTAGCTATTAAAAGTACGGTTATAAAAAGGGCCTTTTTTCTTTTTTTATAACTTTTTACTAACTTTAGTAACCTTCCGTCTATATACTTTATTAAAGGAGCAGAATTTTCTAACTAGTAATAGTAGCCCGCTTACCGCTATTAAAACGATTACTATAATTAACTTACTACTTATTCTAACTTAACTAATATTATATTATAATTAAAATACTACGATTATTTTCTATTATATAACTTATTTTACGAATATACTATAGTAACTACCGGCCTTAATAATAAGTAAAAAGGGGCTAATAATTAACTAATATTACTTTAGACCTATTTATACTCTTAAATTATAGAACTATGCTTAATTCTAACTTATTAATAAAACTACGTTAACTTAATTTAATAGGGCTTATTTAATATTATACTTACTTTTATAAATAATAAAAAGCTTAATACTTTCGTCCTCTTTATAATAAAATCTTATTATTAAAATAGTTTAATAAGTAAAAAGCTATAAAAGGACTTTAAAACTAACTTTAATAGCTAAGAAGTAGGGGACTTTTTAAGAGTAAATAGTACGATCTTTAAAAAGCTAAGAGACTTCTTTATAAATAATAGTATTAACCTAATAATTAAGGACCGTAGTTAAATAGTAGATAAGATTGCTAGTGCCCTTAATACTTAGTACTTCCCTACTTAGACCTCTGAGGAGATCGTAGCCTACCGCAGCCGTGCTAAACACTTTAATAATATTAATAACTTACTAGTCAAGGGAGACGTTATAGTACCTATTATTTATAAATAGGGACACCCTTAGTTTCTACTCCTTAATAATAAGAAAGTTATTACTAATTACCTAACGAAGGGCAAATTGCGCTACTTATATCGGCGCTTTAGCTACCCTTTAGTTCCTTATCTCTTAAAGCTACTTTAGTAATTTAATAATAATATAAAAATTATAGCCCTTAAGAAGCTTACGAAGGTTTATTAATAATACTAACTTAACGGTACTACCCCTAGCCGATTTAAATTCACTTTATAAAATAATTATAATTTTAATTATAAAATCGTAATTAACGTAATATATTTAATAAACTATAAGGGCACTAACTAACTAGTACTTTATATTATTAATATTACTACTTCTTTTTAAATAGTAAGGTTCTTTATAAATATAATTACGAAGTATATATAAGAAGCTCTTTAGCTATATTAAATTAATATTTACCTCGGTCTACTAAACTAGATTATTATAAATATTAATAAAAACTTTAGTACCGTAGAGTTTAAGTCTTTTATTAGATCTATATTTATTAAAGTTAAGGAAGTACTTATTAAAACTTATAATAATCTTAATAAAGCTAAGAAATACTACGTAGTACTTAAAAAAGTATATAATATTATTTAAAATAAGTATTTATTAATAAGTACGGAGGCTATACTTTAGGCCGTAATTAAAGTAGTTAATAATATAATTAGCTTAAATAGCCTCGTTCTTATACTCCTCGTTTTTAAAGCTTTTCTGCGCACTTTTAATAACTCTTTATTATTACTAAATATTACTTAATATATAAAAAAAATTAAAAAAGTAATAAGGGAAGTTCGTAGACTTTATATTAATAAGTAAGTAAGCGAGGTATTAGCTATTTAAAATAGATTAAATATCTCCTATACTATTAATTTATTACTATAGTTAAATATTAAAGTCTAGTGAAAAAGTAAGGAATAGAAGGGCCTATTTAAGCTTATTTTAATAAGTAATACTACTTACGTAATAAACTTACCTTACGGCTTAATAAGCTTCCGGGCTATTATAATTAAACCCTAGTACTTAGAAGAGGTCGACCCTAAGTTATTAATTATAATAATAAAGCACGTTAACCGCTTACTAATCCCTATAATTAACTAGTTAACTAATAGTAATATTACTATTAATAAAGTCCTTAACGAGATCGTTATAGTAATTAATAATAACCCTTTATTATAAAAGAGGAGAATTAAAAGAATATTAATATAGTGCGGCTATAATAATATTTTTATAATTATTATTTACTTTATATTTAAAAAGGAGGTAAATCTTAAGCTAGTTACTAAACTCTATAATAAGGGTATTATTATTATACTAAGAGTACTTTTTATAAAATCTATTAATAAGGAGCTTTTAGGATTAGTTAAAAGAGGTATAATTAAGTTTATTTAACTTAGCCCTAAATATAAGAATATAAGGATATTTAAGTCTCGATTTATTAATAAAATTAAGAACTTAGGACTTAACCTTATTAAAAAGTCTTATTTAGTTATATAAGGGTATAATAACGAGGGGAAAAAGGAGATCCTTACGTAATTATTAATAATTTAAAGAACTAATTAATATTTAATCCTTACCCTAGCCCCGACCCTAATTTAAAAAGGGTACGTTATTTAGCTATAAGATATTACTTAAGTATATATATAATTAAGTTAACCTCTTTATTATAAAGTCTTTATTTAATTACTAGCTCGGATCTGTTATTTATACCCTAAAAGTACTATTTTATACGTTATATAGCTATTATATAGTCTCGTAAAATCTAATACTTATTAATAAGTAATATATAGTAAATATTATTTAAAAATACTCTAGATAATAATATTTACGTTTAACTTATACTTACTTATTTTAATAAGAAAAAGCAGATTATTTAGTATTATTAGAATATAAATTAATAATATAATTAAATTATTAAATAAGATTTTTAATTAAAAAAAAGAGACCGAGCTTAAGTATACTAAACTACTAACTAAATTAAAGTAGTAATTATTAACTAACGAGCTACTTATTTTTAATAATAGAATTATTTTATTAAAAGGTATTAATATAGTACTTAAATAGAAGAACTAAAAAAAGAAGCTTAAGTAAGTTAACTTCTTAATATTAAATATTAAATAATAATTTATTAAGTAGCGAGCTCGAGGTACTTATATTATATTAATTTACTAATTAAAAATAGCTTTTAATACGTCGTTCGCTACTTAATACTAAGTAAATCCGTTATTTATTAACTACGCTATATTAAACTATTATATTAAATAATAAATAGATTACTTAGACTAAGGGCTTATATTCGTATTATTAAATCTAACTATAGCTAAACTCTTCGTTTTTATAAATAAGTTATTTATAAATAACGCTAATTATATTTTATAACTAGGTTATATTATTATTTTTATAAATAAAAAATAAATTAACGAGAGCTTTATAATTAATAATAATATTATTTACTATAGCTTTATAAAAAGTAAAAGGATTACTTAGAGCGTATTAGTATTAAAAGTCTATAGAATAGTCGTAAGTATTAACGTTACTTATACTATCTTAACTACCCTAAACCTTATTACTAAAGAACTCGACGTTCTAAAGATCCTTATTATAGTCTATATAGATTTATACTTACTATATAAATACTTCGTTAAACTAAGTATTATAAAAAAAAAGTACTTTATAATAGATATTATAATACTTTAGTAATTATATAAACGCTACGAGCTTTATAAAATCTATTAGATTAGTAATAATAATAACCTAGTTAACGGGTTTATAAAGAGTATATTAAATAAGTCCCTTAAGTAATTCGTTAATAAAGGAATTATTATAGTTAAAATTAAAAAGTAGGTAATACGTAGTTAAAATAGTAATATATTATAAGTAATAAGTTATTTAGTAAATATATATACTTCTTAGGCTTTAGCTTAGAGAGAAACGTACGTATTTAGGGCGTAATTAGATTAATAAAAAGCTCTTTTTTAACTATACTAAATTTAATAATTTTTAAAGAGTTTAGATATATAAATTATATATATTAGAGGATTAAGAAGTAATTAGAAAAAGAGGATAATAAAATTTTTATATAAATAATTATAATAGAAGTTATATTAAAATTTTAGTATACGGCTTTAGGTATTTTTAAATAGGGGATTAATAGCGGATTCTATTACTAGTTCTTACTAACGGGGGACCTAGCCCCTATTTTACCCTTTTTTATTATAAAAGTAGAAGATTATTAATATTAGATTACGAGGTAAAAAAGGGCCCTATTAGGTAGTTAGGTAGGGGTAGTAGGTAGGTAGTCTGGGCCCGTGTAGACGGACCCTTCTACTTACTTATACTTACAGAGGGATCGTAGGCTCTGCCCACGAACTTCCTCTCCTATACATACGTAATAGACTTATACTGACCTATTGACCTAGTCGCGACCGAAAGGTCTGACCTGCCTACGTGTATACTAACAGTAGTCTAGCCCCGGTCTCGTTCTCGTTGAGCCAAACGTGACGGACACGTGGACATCGGACTATCGCAGGCCGCGACATCGCCGAGGGGACAAAGGAATTAGTCCAGTTTTTGATATCGTAAGGGAAAATTACTGGGCCAATGTCCAGGTGGAGGACCTAAGTCATTTGAAGAAGTTGAGTGGATCAAAATAGTATTCCACCGGCAAGACATGACTACTATTCACTCACAGATCACCTCAAGAATTACTGCAGCACAGGAGCCGCTCTTTAGTAGCCGCGACCTGTGTAAGTTGCGACTGCCTTGCACACTTTCGATACTCTGAAATCAATTTGCCCTGGATCCAGGACCAGACAACCCAAACACATTGTATAGCAGATCTATTGACAAAGATCTTGGTGGCTGCTGCATGTTTCCAGGGGTCTCGGCGTCTGGATGCGATTGGAAGCTCAACCAAGGAGGTTGGACGGTCAGGCCGCATCTGAACCATCACGCGATTAGTCCCCAATATAGACTGGTTGAACTCATGTGGGAGCCGGGTCTCCACGTGGATCACACGCCCGCTAGTCCTTGGCTAGAGGCAGTCACACCCTCAAGTGTGTCTTTTTAGTGTAGGTAACTGGTCTTTACGGAGTGCAGAGTCTGTGGGCTGAAGTTTGACCGCCGAAGCTTGGGTGGTACGGAGCACACATAACCACTCGCTGAGTGCGGATGATTAACAAGCCTCCTTGGCAAAAAGCTCCGCCACGAAGCTTACAAGAAGAGTCACAATGATGTGACTCTGCGTAGTAGTCATACTAGCAAGTGAAGTTCTGTAACCACATCTGTAGGCTAAATTTGTCTTACACTCAAAAGTGTAACAGATAAGCATACGGATTGGGTATGTAGTGAAAACGTAACAACAACTCCAGTAACTCTACTGCTGTTGCTTTGTCTGGAACTCTACTCCGCCTTTCTCATCTAGCATCTCTTCTGCCACAACATTGACTCGGCCCATCTGAGCATCTCTACCATCGAAGAGCAGCGCAATCTGTTCCAAGCTAGGTCCCTTGGTCTAGGAAACGTTGATAAGCAGTTCTTTCTTATCATCGATCGAGAGCTTACCTCAGGGAAAAACAAGTATACGACAATGAACTGGACAATAATCCAGCCAACATAGAAGAAGTAAAACTTCCAGGACATGGCTGCAATGCCGAGAGGATTGACGTAGGTATTGAAGGCTCCACAAATACCCGCGACAAGAGAAAACATGGCCATGCCCTTGGCGCGGATGGTGTAGGGAAGGATTTCGACAACTAAAGGGACACGGCGCGTCAGCGTTTCAAAGTCTAACCGTCCCTTTGGGGCTCTAGGCTTTGACTTACTGTAGAGCATTTGTGCGCCCGTCCAGCCTAGATTATGCACACCGCTGTAGAGGTAGATGAACGCCACGGTTGTGTAACTTGCGTGACGGTTCCCTGTCTCGACGTAGGCGCCGGACGTGGCCGTGATGACTGCGAATACCACCCACATTCCGGCCATACTTGTCAGCATGAGGGGCCGGCGGCCGACACGCGCCGGAAGGAAGGCGAAGGCAAAGGAACATGCGAAACTGAACATCTGAGATGTTGCGGTAATCAACGTTGTCTCGATCTGCTTGGTGATGCCTGCGCTTTTGAGCATGCTGAAATGTATCATGCTATGTAAGCTCCATTCTCAGAACACAGAAGTCAACTATTTTGTAGAGACGGACCTTCCCAGGTAATATGATACCAACCCGTTCCCGGACCACTGCTTGCATATCCCGCACCAGATGATGATGAACGATCGCCACCGGTTGCCTGGGGTTGCGAAAAGAGCCTTGAGGTGGAAGGGGTTCTTGTTCTGCGTGATTTCCGCCTCGATAGTCTCTTTGATCTCGGCGTATTCGTGCTGGACGACTGCATCGTCGGCATCCCCTGCACCGTGGTACTTTGTCAGGATATCAAGCGCTGTCTGCTCCTTGCCCTTGCTGCAAAGCCATCGAGGCGATCTAGAAGTTGTGGCTCAGCTACAGCTTCGAGTCAAGTACAGATTCTTGGCAAACCTACTCCGGCAAGAAGAAGAGTCCGCATAGCACCATCGCCGATGGAAACGCCTGAATCAGTGTCGGCGTTCTCCACGCCCTAGGGATGGTAAAGAACTATCAGTCAGTGCACATGTTTCTCGGGCCTCGCGTGGAAATTTTCCCCGATGAGTAAAAGCATACCATGAATCCGAAATTCGGAAACTTCCAAAGGCTACCCAGGCGGCCAAGATGGCCCCAACGCTGTATGTCGTGCTGCTCAATGCCGTCGCCGTCGCCCGATGGGATGGGTACGCCAGCTCCGTCATCAAGACCGTCGAAACGGAAGAGCACATGACTCCTCCCATGCCAAGAAGAATTCGGCCAGCGATGAAGGCTCCGTGACTCACTGTCGCTGCGCAAATTGCTGCACCTACGATGCAAAGGCCGGAACCCGTGGCGATTGCGATGCGTCGGCCGAGGCGATCTGCGACAAGGGGAATGAGGATGACTCCTAGGATGTTCCCGATCCAGTACGATGCGCTCATAGCACCTAGCAGACTTGCTCGGGGGTGGTCAAAGTCTGACCTCTATCCTATCAGCATATCGAAAAGTCCACGCCGAGAGGACTCAGAGAAGTGATGCGCGACTGACCATCTTGCCATTTGTTAATCTGTTGGAGGTTGTTGATCAAAGATCCGTCGAAACCATGAGCAACATCACCAAATAGAAGGAAGAAGAGACCAAAATTGAGGGGGCGAAGTCCGGGATCTTTTAGCCACGATGTTGTCTTGGTGTTAAGAGGCGTCGTCGACTCTAGGGCCTGACGGTTGTCGCTATTCTTCAATCTGGAGTTCCAGCCCATCGTTTCGATTCTCCAGACAATTCGAGTTCTTATCATTGCTCACATGCGATTAAACGGAGATTGCGAGGAACGGACTTCGTCTCTATTGATATCAAAAAACTCAACTGCTTCATATTGGTTCAGGTTTCATCGCCACAAGCTGTTCGCTATCACGTTGATTGCTTGGCTGTCAATCTTTCTCTTGGCCTCTTGCTCTATTCCTTGGTTCGCGGGTATCGGTTGGTTGGCAAAATCGACTTGGAGTTTGCCAACGCGGAGAAATAAGCTGTGAAAAGATCGCAATTGCGGGGATGCCATGGCTGAATAACCTCTTTTTCGTCCAAATCAGGCATCATCCATGGCTTATTGGAGTGCGGGGCGTTGTATCGGCGCATCGGTGGTCGGGGGAAGATCCGGGGTTCACAGTCGTATCGGCTCGTCGGGCGATTCATCGCGCGGGGAACCGTCCATCCTCCTCCACTCGGCTCAGTTTCCCCCGAACCTAACCGGAGGGACCCCGCGTACGTCACTGTGATAGATTATGAAAGTGATGGAGGGGGCACTTCCTCATACGAGTCTTTGATCTGTAGTGTTGCATGTGCTGAACGGCATTCAAGATTTTGAATTTGCATACACTTGGCAAGGTTCTCAGAAGCGACATGGGATCTCAGTTGAAGTTCCTCGCCAAGTCCGAGTTGGCCCTGGATGCGCGGCGAGAGCATCGGATCAACGCCAACTCTTTCCAGCAAGATGCCTTAACGACCTTTAATGGATGGCAGTATACCTGCTTTTACACTCACAAAGATGCAACAAGCAACGTCCTTTTCGTCAGCCTTGCCCGGCGACCCATCCGCGACTCACTAGGCAGCTGGGAGACGTTGACGTTTGAGGACTACGAGCAGACGGCGGATGATGGGCACAACACTATCTCGATAGGAGTCTGTGCTGGAGATGGCACTATTCATGTCTCCTTCGACCACCATTGTGATCCGTAAGCCGTCCCACAGAGATCGTTTCTATTGCATGGAGCTTGGCTGATGACTCTGACTTTGTGCAGCCTGCGCTACCGCATGTCAATACCAGGCGTGGCGACAAAGCCGGAAGCTCACGATTGGAAGACCTCACTTTTCAGTCCTACTCACAATCAGCTCCCGGGATACACACGCACAGGCCAGTTGGGAGTCGAGAAACTCTTCTTGGAGACGACATACCCACGCTTCATCCGCATCGACGATGACCTTCTTCTGAGCTATCGCATTGGGATGTATGTAAATGGAAATTGTGTGCAGCAACGAGCTTGAGACTGACCGAGATGCAGTGCGGGAGCGGGCTCCGATCACTTATTCAAGTACAGCAGCAAGGACCAGTCATATTCCTATGTCGGACAATTCCTTACCGGCGTCAATAACAACCCGTACATCAACGGCATCTCATATGCCAACGGGTGCATTCATGTGTCTGGCACGTATCGCGGTTTTGTATGGTACGAAGGTGTGGATGACCCAGAGGCGCGGACGCACACTGTCCAAGCTGGACCGAATGGACCAGAAAACAACCACAATGTGCGTGGAACCCATCCTACCAGAGGACGAGTCTTGTGCAGAGCTCGACTGACTTTGGGTTTAGCTATTCTATGTGAACAGCGACGACGGCGGAAAAACATTCAACAACACAAAGGGCGAAAGGCTAGCGAACCTCGAAGTAGGCGAGACCGTATACCCCGACAGCGAAGGACTCATTGTCTTCGACATCCCAATGAACAACGGCATCCTAAACCAGGAGGCGCAAGCGGCAGATGACGAAGGCGGGTTCCACGTCCTGAACCGAGAAAACGAAGTCTGGATACACTATTACCGCAGCCCAGAGGGGCGATGGAGCCGCCACGCGTTGCCCGCGGACCTGCAGCCGACGCGGACTGGAGCGCGCGGGGATGTCATTGCTTTGCCGGGCAAGAAGACCGTCGTCTTTGCGCTTCCGGGGAATCGAGACGATAAGCTCACCGTTCTCGGCGCCAGGTTGCCCACTCAGGCTCAGACAGGGGCTGCGGATGAGGAAGTCGCGCTGGAATACCGCACGCTTTGGCAAGCGGATGGGTTCTCCGGAGAGCCGCAGGTCGAGACGTTTGAATCTGGGTCGCAGCAGGTGGTTTCGATTTACACACGAACCGAGGAAAAGGAAAGACAAGTGGTGGTGCTGGACTTTGCTTTGGAGAAGGACTTGTGATTTTCCTCCATATTCTCCCAACCTATCAGGTTCTACTATTGTCAATAGGTAACCAAAACAAGTCACAAACTGGGCCAATTCAAGTAACGGGAAATCGCATGAAATTTGTGCTGCTTGATTGTGTCTCTGAAACCGACAATCTAGACGCAACATGACGTTGGGTTGCACAGGCGAAAGAAGGAAACACCTGAAAAGTTGGGCGCCGTTTGCCCCGAAAGCGCAAACGGGCGAGGCGGTGTACTTTATTGGACTGAAGAAAGCAAACATGGTGGGCCAGCGCGCGATAGTACCTGCGTGGGTGAGACAATGGAGGAGATCGTCATGTCCGAGATCTCTCTTTATCTGCGCCAGGATAGTCAATAATAATGAGTCGAAATCTTTTTCTCCCAACTTGCAAGTTGCGGAGACTCTACAATGGGAGGCAGCCGGGAGGTATCTGGTGGCAACGTAATGGGGTGCTTCCCCCATGATTGAGCGTCGGACTCACCAACAAGTCCACCCGTATGTCGTGCTTGAAGAGACGCACATGAATGGGATACGGCACAGGCGAGGCGAGCTTGAAATCATGACCCAATGGCTGTGTTCCACGACCGATGGGCTTCCAATTCTCGGGCCAGAAATCTCATACCCCTCAACTTCGACTACAGTGGGCAGTGCAGGCTGCCGTCCCCCGGCTTGGGAACAAATCGAAGAGAAGAGCGAACAAAACCATCCGATCCTTGTCTTGCGCGGCTTGTTCGCTGGCCAGCCACCAGGAGTTGCAGAGACTCTGATAGGCCGCGGGTGGTGGGTTGCGCATCCCGCTCCCTCTCTCACTCTCCTCTTCGAGTCTCTTTTCGTATCAGCCACGGGCAACCCCCGGCACTCGTCCGGGATTTTGCTTTTTGAGCCCCGTTCCGCCAATGCCGCGCTACTGTGCCTGACCTCGTGTTGGTGACCCGACAAGGCCAGGCCCGGGACCAATTATAGCGCACGAGTAGCCAGTCAAATCCCCTGGCAGCCCTAAGGTCCTCCTCGCTTGGTCTGGTTTGTTGGTTTGTATGGCTTTCCCAAGGGGAAAACACGCGCTCTCCAGTCCCGAGGTCCCCTGTTCCTGTTTTCTGTTGCGGATGTTGCCTGACACTTTTTGGCGAGCGAGGCGTTCGTGGACAGCCCCAACGGCCGAATCACCACAGAGACAGTTGTCCAGCCATCCTTTTCGAACGTTCAGTACCCTGGCTCTGGAATAGTGATCCCACCCCGATAGGCATGCCTACCACCTTGCTCTCTGCCCATGTTCGCTGCTTGGAGTTGGAGAGTCCCTTGACGAGTCCCGCATCCGAACTTTCTTTCCTCGCTTCTCATGCCAAGGGTGGCAGGCATGGCGTGCAGAAGAATCACCTGCAGGCCTTTTTTTTCCTGCGGGATACGGTGAGCGAATGCCGTGTTCCTGGCGTTCCTGCGCAATCATGGGACTAGCAACGTCTTGCGTCCTGAGCTGTTGACGTGGGTTATTGTCCTCTTGGGCAGCTGCATGTTTTAAATAGAATACCGCCTCTTTTTTCGGCCGGCTTGCTATTCGTAGTTGTTGCTGAGAGGGAAGAGGCAGGCTTGGTTTGCTACGTGTATATACAAAGCCTTCCGGTTCCCCCGCGAGCGATCGTCGCACACACATTTGAAGCGGTCAAGAATTTGCGCACTCATCCCACTTATTCTCGCCCGTCCACACAGTCGTTTTCATGGACGTACCACGTTCGCTCTACTCCGTAATAACTAGAATATCAATTCTGTCACTCGCTATATCGCAACGGCGTACCGTCGTTTAAACAACCAGCACACAACATGATTATCCCTCTACTCAATACGAGATCCGGCGCAAAGACCGACTCCGATCCCGTAGCTGCCGATTTCACCGCCGGACCGACCACCGGCGGCGGCCCTAGCCAACAAACTCTCATCATCGTCTCCACAATCCTCGGCTCCGCGTTTCTCCTCGTCATCGCCATCGCAGTCTACTGCACGATAACTCGTCGCCGTCGCAAGAGGGAATTCGCAGAAGAGTACAAAAATGCTTGTCTACGGGACCCAGATCTCACGTGGGAGGAGTACACCCGACGAACAAAACTCACGCAATCACGCATTATGCTGGCCGAGGAGGAGTTGAGGGACACGATCATCCGCAAGTCGCTACAGAATAGGTCATCCGTCACCGTCACACCCGTCGCCGGCTTCACCGCCGCCACCCCGGACACACCCACCGAGCCCGTCTCACCACCCGCCAGGACACGATCTAGGACGTGGCATGGGCGCAGCAGATCCAAGACGAGCATCGACGCGGAGGAAGGCGAAGGATTACTCATGTCTCTTCGAGGCGACTGGACCGAGCACGAAGCGCGCGTCGAGAGGACGTGGCAGCTTCTTCACAAGAAGTACCCCACGAGGCGGGTGACGCTACCGGTGGAAGAGGAGTCTGGCGGTCCGATACGGCCGCCTACGATCCGGTTGAAGACGCCGCCATTGCTTTCGCATCCCATGTTCCGGGGTTGGAATGCGGAGAACACGGTGAAGCACTCGAGTTTACCGACTTTACCGACTGAGTTGGAGAAGATGAGGCCCGCACAAATTTGATGGAGTAATGTATCAGGAGTAATGTTCATGTCTATAATGTCTATGACGTATTAACGAGTAATGGAATTGGCCCGGAGTTGGTCCAAGGTGGCGTTTGGTCACGGTATATATGGAGGGTCTAGGTGACTGAGATATCAACAGAACTAGGCCGTAGACTACAAGATTTGAGATCTCGAAAATTCAATCGCAACATTTATGGAACGGTCTCTGAGAACGAAACGATTGAGTTGATGCATTATTCCGAATATCGATCATCGAATCGACAGTCATATTATGTGGAATTAGAAGCAACAAACCGATGCTAGGAATTAAAGCCCCATTGATGGCCTAGTGGTAAGGATCGCGAACGCTATTACCATTCAAATAACAGGCCTAGTCATAGTCCGGGCTTTGGACGAGGACTGCTGCCGTAAGAAAGTGCCAGTAGTAGAGTCATAATAATGCCCCTCACTGCGGCAAATGCGATTGAAGATCAGCAGAAGATTCGAGGTTCGAGAAACTTGTATTCGTATTCCCACTCATGGACTAGAGGTCTTCTGAATTCGAAGACTCCAATCACATTTGAGTTCTGGCACTAGCAGTGACCATCAGAGGTCCTGCCAGATCACTCACCCCCACGCTGATCAATTCCGGCAAGACCCCGTGAAAGCTTCCATTGGTAGCAAGACCTCTCTCCATAGGATCAGCTAGCTGAAAGTCAAACTCGCGCAGCAAGGTGCTGGTCAGCTTGTAGATGTTGGATTGTGCCAACGTCTTGCCAAGACACTGGCGACCACCCAGGCCGAAATGCATCAGATAACGGGCGCGCGCCGCTGTCTCTGGTTGATCCCATCTTGACGGGTCGAAGACGCCGTGGTCGTCGCCCCATACTTGCGGATTGTGATGGAATGCGTGGTTGCATACTGCCACGGATGTCTATGACTCACAATATTAGCTCGATGAATTCACCACTGTGAGTAGCTCGTTAGGCAGAGTAAGTTTCTTTAGGCGAAGTCTAAAGAACATTAGTTCGATCTTACCCCTTGTTTGATGTGACGGCCCGCGACCATGATTCCTTCGGGAGCTGTCACACGTCTCGCCAGCGGCATCGTGAAGACAGGGGTTATACGATAGTTCTCCTTGACACATGTCCGAAGGAATGGTAGGGAGCTTTCTACTTCTGTGATTGAGTAGGCATCTTTCCCGTTGTCTAGAGAAGTCAGGTTCTCGTCCACTTCCTGTACACACTTGCTAAGTGCCTCTGGGTTGTGTAGCAAGTTCCAAAAGAGAAGCGTCGTGGTTGCACTGGTTGTGTGCGTTCCGGCAATGCTATGAGATGGAGTCAGCATGAGCCGTTTGTGCAAACTCCGGCGTCCCTGAAGTTGGACCTACATCATTCCGAATGCCTCGGCCTCCAGATCGACTCTTGCAATCTTCTCTCCTGTGTCGGGATGTCGAGCTAAGATGAGACTGGTCAGAATGTCTTTCCTCTGCACCTTCCCCTTGTTCTCGTCTTCTTCAACCTCCGCCACTCGTCTATGAACACATTCAGCCGCTAGCCCTGCACACTTGGCCCGTCCCGCGAACAAATTCTGCAGACCGGCGCTAGGTATTCGTGGTAGCCATTGCTTGAGGGTTTGCGTCATGGCCGGCCACGCTCCCAAAGTCGAGCCCAGAAGCGTATGTGGGATGACGGGCGGTACACGAGACTCGTCGCCAGAGGCCTGGACCCCAAAGGAGCGACTAAAAGCTAGCTCGCCTAACACGTCAATGGTGTAGAAGTGCAGGAGCTTCTTGAGATCAAAAGCCTCTCCGGTCTTTGCGAATCGTGCGATCTTATCACGCAGGATCTTGATGTTCTGGTCCAAGTACTGTTCCATGCCCTTCACGCTGGTGATTGAGAAGCTGTGTGACATGTGGCGTCGCCTGATTGAGTGTAGCTAAGTACACATTAGTCCAAAGCTTGTTGATTGTATGGGGGCGTTTCAGCCGTACCTCTGTGGATCTCATGCCAAAGATATTTGGGGTCTTGGAGCCGAAGGCATCGTAGTACTCCGTCTTTGGCATCCGCTGGCCACCCTTCTGATACACCAGAGGGACGACTTCTTCGGCAGTGATGCTCAACTTGTCCGGTCCATATCTGACGAACTCACCGTACTTCTCGTGAAGCTCGGTCAAGTTGTACGGTTGCTTTAAAGACAGGAACTGATTGACCTGCCACAGATCCGTGACAGATGCCCAGAATGGGCCTGGATAGCCAGCTAAGGGGTGGAGGAATCTCTGATAGGCAACATAGATCACGGCGCTAGTTACCGCGAGACCCAAAAGGAATCCTGAAAAGGTAATCTGAACATAGTCTGAATCAAGTATGGAGGATCTCATCTTGTACTCAGCGTGCCCAATCGTGATCTTGTAATTTGCAATGAAAATGATTGAAAACGGGGGTGAGGAAGTTGTGCTTATGATGTAGCTCCGGCGCCGCGTTGACGGAGGATAAATACCGTCCGAACCGCATCTGCCGAACTCTCCCCGCACCAATACTCCCGATCAATCCGAAACTCGCGGAGGGACAGCACTCACTGAAAGCCTTACAATTGAGTGAGTCCAAAGTCGGGGTAGGTTGATGAGGGGAAGACAAGGATACTGCTTCAAATATCGACCATAGACCCATGCTTCGCTGGTTCTGGTCGACGTGTAAAAGAGGCGGCTTTTCCTTGCTAGCTGAGTATTGTCAACTAAAGCAGTGTTTGGTCCATACTTAATCCATTTGGAAGTTGAAACTATGGAAATTGTCAACACCATGCACGCTCATATCTGTCAGTGATGTGGTTGTCTTTGAGCAATACCCACATTTGACCAACGTTGAACGTTAAGTTTAGCTAGCATTGAACAGCGTTTCGATCACGGGAGGAAAAGGATAAACTTCCCACCTCAAATCAAAACCGACAACTCAATGAGACTCGTTCCATCATACCACTGCATATTGACCTTGGGTTGAAAGTGAAGCTCTCAAAATTCCAAAAATGAAACCGACCTACGTAGGGATCGAACCTACGATCTTCACAGTGTGACTAGAGAGCCGAAATGTGACGCGATGCCATTTCGCCAGCAGGCCTGGTCGATGGAATTTCGGCAGAAACGGACGCTCATATACCCCATCTAACCGACGAGCTTGGACCAGTCCTGTCCCTGGATCTCTAAAGAAAGCTGCATGTAAGTGGGTTAGCGAGCAGTTGGGGCTTCATAGCTGTAACCTTGTCATGTAAGTTACGATGATGCAGCAGCTCTAAAAGAAGAAAGAGACTAATTGTTGAGGCTGACAATCTCCTTGGAGTATCGGCGAAGGAGCGAGATCTACACCGGCAGTGCGCATGCGGGTGTAAGACAAATCATGCGGACCGCTCCGTGTGCCGACGGACACCCGCTGACTGCCGCTTTTCGGTTGGTGCTGAAGCCTGCCGGCATGCCGTCGTCTCCGTTCCGCATCGCAGAACATGAGAATAGTATTTGTCTAAGTGCATCCGAGTTTAGCAATGTTATGTTGATAAGTAAAGTAAGCCCTGGGTATTCTTACATGTCTTAAAAATTCTCCCGCTGTTCTCTTTACCTTGGCTCAGGCGTGTGTTTCTCCAACTTTCCAGATTCTAATCTCGTTAAATCACCACCACCATCTCTTTTCTAATAACCGCCACAATGACGAGCATCCGCAAAGTAATCATCTCACAGTACGGCGACGTCGACGTGATCAAAGTAGTCACAGATGTCTGCCCTCCACCGCCCCCCGGCGAAATCCAAATCGCCACAGAATACTCAGGCTTCTCCGGCGCAGACGTCAACATGCGCAAGGGCATCTACCCCTTCATGAAGAAAGCGCCCCTCACACCAGGCTACTGCCTCGTCGGCACCGTCCGAGCTCTCGGCGAAGGCTCCAAGAACTTTCAAATAGGTGACGTCGTTGCCGTCCTGACCAAATACGACTCCGAGGCGGAGCTCGTCAACCAGCCCGAGAAGTACTGCATCCGCGTGCCCGACGGCGTGGATCACCGCCAGGCGACGGCGCTCATTTGCGACTGGAATACCGCGTACGGCATGGTGATGCACTCGGCGAGGGTGTCCAAGGGCCAGCGGGTGTTTGTGCACGGGATGAGCGGCGCGGTGGGGTTCGCGCTCATGAAGCTTGCGCAGCTGCAGGGGGCCACGGTCTACGGTACCGCAAGCCAGCGGAACCACATTGACGTTCGGCGCGAGGGCGGTATCCCGTTTGTATACAGCGACAAGAACTGGATGAAGGAGATGAACACCCTGGGCGGCGCGCATGCTGTGTTTGACCCGCTTGGGTTTGAGAGCTTTGACGAGAGCTACTCCATTCTCGCGGAGGACGGCACGCTTGTTGGGTTCGGGAATAACAAGGCTTCGCTGAACGAGGGCGCGCCTCCTCGGAACCCGACGGGTGCGCTGTTGAAGCTGTTCGCGAGAAACTTGAACTTGTTGACCAAGAGGAGCACGACTTTCTACGCTCTGAACAGGGACTCTGCAACATATGTGCCTAATGTCACGGCGTTATTGGATATGTTGAGGACGGGGACGATTACGGTGCCAATCAAGTGTGTTTGGGACATGGAGGATATCCAGACTGCGCATCGGCAATGGGGTGGTGGAAGTGGTGTTGGATCTTTGTTGATCAAGGTAGCCAAGAACTAGGGTCTGGCAAGAGGTTATCAGGAGATCTTGTCTTTGTTCACGACTCGCAGTGCGTTTTTGATATTGGGGAGTTTGGGTAGAATCTACAGCCGTAGTGCGTAAATGACCTCGTTCTTACACAAATTGTGTTCACTTTTATCGGAGAGACCCATAGAAGCAATTGGATGGGATGGATACTTCGGTACTGTGAAAACCATTATGAAGCTTCTCAAAATGGAAATATTCGCCTCCATTCACAACCTTCCGTTGGGAGAAGGTTTCGGCGCACCCACGTAGTGCCCGGCCCTCCACTATCCGGATTTCGGCCCCGCCATCTTAGTTTACGTTCGACTGATGTCGCAATTCAAAACAGTCAAGATAGGCAAGATCCGATAGAGCCGGTGTTAGATTTATAATACAAGTTCTGGTATTTGTAGAAGGCTCCCGAAGGGAAAAATTAAAGTGAACATTGAAGGTGTGAGATCATCATCTTCAAGTCCACTGGTTCTCGGGAAGAACTTCCGAGGTCTGCCAGATTGCAGCCAATGTATTATGACATCCGCATAGCTTACTCTAATCCCCAAGTTACGATGTCCAGGAACAAGGCTGCTTGGCTCACACGTGCAAAGACCTACCCACTCAAGGTCGACGATGCCCCATTCCCGACTGCCGGACCCGGTGAGGTCGTCATCAAAAACGTCGTGACTGCTCTGGTAAGCAATGTGTCTCACTTACGTCTATTACTACTAAGGATCTTTCTCTGACACCCTAGCAATAGAATCCTGCCGAATGGAAGATCCAGTAGGTAATCCGTACGATTCAAATTAGGATAATGATGCCTGACATGGCTCAGAGATATGGGCATCATTGTGCAGAATTATCCCACCATTCTTGGGGCAGACGCGGCAGGCTTCATCGAAGAGGTTGGCGACGGCGTGACACATGTCAAGAGAGGACAGCGGGTCATAGGGTGCGCCATCATCCCCTGTCTATGAATGCGTTGCCCCCGGCGAGACTAACCTACCTAAATCATTTGGTCTACTGTCAGTCAATCTTCACTAACACCATGGGTAGGTACTGTACCGGGCTAGGCAAGCAGAACCACGAATTTGGAACATTTCAGCTCTACAGTAAAGCAGACGCGAACCTCATCTCACCCATCCCAGATGACATGAGCTTCGAAAGCGCCTCAGCCCTACCTCTCGCCATCGCAACAGCCGCGGTAGGACTCTATAAGAAGCAGCATCTCGGCCTACCCCTGCCATCTCTCAACACTCGCCGAACGGGCAAGACGATCCTCATATGGGGCGGTGCATCGTCCGTAGGAGGCACCGCAGTGCAGTTGGCCGTCGCATCAGGGCTCAGAGTCGTTACCACGGCTTCACAGCGCAACTTTGACAAGGTATTGGAGCTGGGCGCCGAGGTGGTTCTGGATTACCACTCTGATACTCTTGTCCACGACGCGCTGAAGGCGTTGTCTGGGGCAGATCTTGTCGGCGTGTACGACGCGATCTCGGGCCCAGAGTCGTTGAGCCCCATTGGTGCTGTCTTGGATCAAATTGGGCGACGCAGGGTCACTGTTGTGTTACCAACGGAGGGCGACTATGGGAAGAACGTGGAGATAAGCATGAGTAAGTTGGCTCCGAATGCCATGGTGAACGAATGCTGATCTTTTTGCAGTGACTGCCTATCAGATAACACAGGATCCAGAGGAAGTGCAGAATCCCGTGTGGAGAGACTTTGTCCCTGGTGCTCTTAGGAATGGCCAGCTGAAGCCGAAGCCGGACGCCGAGGTCGTTGGCAAGGGACTCGAGTCGATCCAAGCGGGACTTGATGTGTTGAAGCAGGGCGTATCTGCTAAGAAGTTGGTGATCCGGCTCTGAGACTACTCACATGCAAAAGCAGTTATTGGCCTGTTCTTGTTTTACTTATCTGCATGAAGAGCTTTGGCGGCCACAAGCAGCTTCATGCAAGATGCAATTGAGTTGATCTCATCTTTCTCCCCTGAAACATGAAGGTTGGCACTAGTGCGAAGGCATGAAATTGTTCAGAGGAAAGAAACATGTATCCCTTTTAATTCCTGGTTTCACATGTGAATAAGCAACGCAGAAGATGAATCAGTTGGTGTTCCGATCTGCTTCTGTTGTGGATGAAAAGAGACCTTGATGACTTTCCTCATCGTGCTCACCTTGATTGCCGCCCTCGGTGAGGGTCAGGTGAACAGGTGTGTCAGATGGGAATAGCGACGGCGGGATTGGCTCGGTCGACGCCGATCTTGAAGACAAGCTATGAAAACAAGTGGAGACTGAGCGGAGGGACGGACTTCGGGGTGGGAGATGATCCATGTCATCAGTTCATGGCACGTGCCTGCACCAAATGCAGCCAATTGTGGAGGGGGAGCCGTGCGTGCTTGCCCCGCCATGGAGCCATTCCGCATGTCGCAGCTGCAGCAGGCAGGCAGCTCCCACTTTGGTGCTTTCCCATGCTGACAGTCAGGTTCCAGGTGCAGGCGCACTTTCTCCGAAGCAGCCGGCACACCGCACACCGTCAGACGATGACATACCACCGCAGTACGTACCGTGAACCCCTCCATCCTCCAGATTCGGCCCAAAACCAAGGCCAAGGCCGTGAGCTGGCTGCGCTCGGCCGATGCTGCAGACTCAAACCAGTTACCAGACCAGACCAGACAAGACACCGGACCATGTCTCTACCGCAACTCTGAGTCTGTACTGTGTAGATTTTTTCCCTGCTGTTCATTGTGTTACCTCATGCCCTCCTCCACTTTGAGCAGGGTACATACTCCTTTGACGCCTCAACAAGCCTGTTCGGATAGCTTCAAAGGCAACACTCTGCCGCCCATTTACCGCCTCATACCCTCGTACGCGACCTTACCTTGCTCGACCTAACTATCTGACCATCCCTACCCCGACCTAACTCTGCTGGCCGAACCACAGCTTGACACCTTCAACCGCGATGACGCCGTATGCATAGCAGCTCCAAACTCCTACAAGGCACCCAAGCTCACCTAACCCGTCCTACGAACATCGACACTCCTACCCTCGACTTCCTTTTCTTCCAGCCTACATGCTGACGAACTCCGAACCTTTCTCCGTTGCCCTGCCCTCTCGGTGGCACTGATCGACCGTCTCCTCCCCCGACCCTCCGACCCCCCCGCGCCAGGCATCACCCTGGCTGTCGACTGTCCAGCTGCTCGTCTCACATGCTAGGTCGCACGCGACGTCACGGCCAACTCTTTCACCACCGCGCAACGAAGGCCTCGTCCCTAAGAAGCCCTGAAGCGATATCCCATACGTTTCGGGTGGTTTCCATCCTTCCGACGCCATCCTCATGCCTCTTGAATCTCCCCTTCAAGGCTACGACCGAACGAATAATCCCATAACCGCCATCATGGCGACCGACGTCCACAAAACCGATGCGAAAGGCGATGCGAAGAGCGATATCAAGGTTCCTGCGCCAGCTCCCAACGCGGGCTTGGTCAGAAAACCAAGCGATCCTCATCCGGCTGGTCGCGTCAAACACAGCCTAGTAGTGCAGGTCCTTCGGGGCTTCTCGTTCGGCGTTTACTTTGCTGCTTGTTGCCTTGCGTACGTTCCCCACAGAGCTGCTTGGTCAACCTTTGCGACAGCGTTTTTCTAACATGTTTCGCGCGCAGCATCATCACGACCCAAATCTTGGGCGTTCCACTATACTGGGCGAATCGCGACATGTTCTACTCCTACATGGCGCTCACGAAGCAGTCCTTTGGCCTGACTATCACCGCCATGACCCATATTTGGAGCAGTACTACCATCAGAATAAGCGGCGATGCGTCGATGAACGGGCAGATCCAGAAGACGGCGGACGGAAGGGTCCAGTTCAACTTTCCCGAGCGTGTGGTGCTCATCGCGAACCATCAGGTACGATGCACCTTGTCTTTACCACAGTTGTGATGTGGAATATGGGAATACTGACGGTGCTGGATAGATCTACACCGATTGGCTCTACCTATGGTGGGTGGCCTACGCGAACTCTCCGAGCATGCATGGCCACATCTACATCATTCTTAAGGAATCTCTCAAGTACATCCCCGGAGTTGGCGCCGGCATGATGTTCTACGGCTTCATCTTCATGTCGCGCAAGATGTCGACCGACCAGCCGCGACTCGCGCACCGACTTCAAAAGCTGAAGAAGCAACACATTGGCGCCAACGGGAACAAGTATCTCGATCCCATGTGGCTCTTGCTCTTCCCCGAGGGTACGAACTTGTCCACCAATGGTCGCAGGAAATCGGCGGCTTGGGCCAAGAAGAACGACCTTAAGGATCCCGAACACGTCCTGCTGCCTCGGAGCACAGGCACGTTCTTCTGCTTGAACGAGCTGAAAGGTTCGCTCGACTACGTTTACGACTGCACAGTCGCGTACGAAGGAGTTCCGTAAGTGAAGGCTTCTCCACGCATTCGTTTGCAACATTGTACGCGACACGTACTGACAGCATTCCAGCCGTGGCAAGTTTGGCGACCAGTTCTTCACCCTCACTAGCACCTACTTCCAAGGTCGCCCCCCCAAGTCGGTCAACTTCCACTGGCGTCGCTTCCGCCTCGCCGATATTCCTCTGGACGACGCCAAAGTTTTTGACACTTGGCTGCGCGAGCGGTGGTACGAGAAGGACGCCATCATGGAAGAGTACCTGTCCACGGGGCGCTTCCCCGCGAGCCAGGACCTCAAGAGTGGCTTCGTCGAGACGGAGGTCCGCTTGAAGAGCTGGATCGAACTCGGACAGATCTTTGTCGTGCTCGGCATTGCCGGCCTCGTTTTGCGCATTGTCGCCAACTCTATCACGAGATTCGCTTCGGTTCTCTAGAGCAGAGGAGCATAGCTGCCTCGAAAGACCCAAAGAATCAGTCCGTGTTTGGGGCTATCTTCTGTTCATTGGCGATTGGTTACAGGTACATGAGCTGCGGCAAGGTTATCATCAGAAAGGCTGTGACTTACGGTAGCGATTGAACTTTGGGGCATGGGAGCTTCGGCTTGAGTTTGACGGCGTCCTTGGAGTATCCGGCGTTGAGCTCTTCAGATTCCTTCTTTGATACGAGATACAAGCTACAGTGCATCATCTCCATCAGCCTTTACCCTCATTGTGATCGTTGTCCCTTTCCATCCACATCTTTTGGTAAACTCGAAAGACTGATGCTGGAGGGCGGATTTGCGCTGGGGCAGATATCTTAGCTTTTGATTAGTACGTGTTTAGGTCTGCTGGTCCCCCGCTCTACCGAAGTGATGCGATAGGCCATGTCGGTCGCCATACTCATGGCGCTACGCGGCATCTTCATGCCCGATCTACGACGTATCACTCCAATAGTTACGATGGGAGCAGTTATCTTGGCATCTTTCGCCGTAGAAAGTCGATGAGGTGGAGTTTTGGGGTTGGGTCGGTCTGACAACAAATACGAGAGCTTTTTGTTGATAATTTGCGGTGGGCTTGAGAAGCTCGAGATGTCCACCAGCCTTAAGGGACTCGTGGATACGGAGAGGCTCCCTCTTGAAGCTGGGCTAGGGGCGCTCGGTCTATCATAGTAGGGTCTTGTTCAGTTGGATTCAAGGTACCATGAGACGAAGATCATGTATCGGACGGTGACGGCCTTCTTGTGCATGTGGTATGGGTGGCACACGAGGATGATGAGGTAGGCGGTTGGAAACCTACGTTTGGATATTGGGCTGTTGCTCTCTTTCAATACACCCTAGGCGGAATACATAGTACTAGATGATCAGACTTTTCAATGACTGTTGGGGAAGAGTGTCTGAGCGCGAGGCAATGCGTCTCTCTAGGTATCTGGTAAGTTCATAATGAAGCCGCGCTATCGGCCGGGAATTTCGAGGCTGATGGACTGGAGGGCTGTAACCTGCTGGTGAATGCTATTTCAGACGGAAGCAAGGCCGTTCCGGCGTACCCGTGCCTCTAGCAGTCAAGTTAACAGTCCGAATGTTACCTCGCTCAGTGAAAGGTGCGGTCTGTAGCTTGAAGTAGTGGAAGCTGTAAAGGGGGCCTCATTAGGCCTGCCTGCACATCACTCACTTGTAAAGAGCTGGCCTGTTCCGTGGGCAGTGATGGCAATGCCTTCCAATCGGGCTAAAGAGGACAATGCCATGTTGCTCACAAATGATGCCTGTCAAACATCCCGATCTTCAGCTTGGTTATACAGAAGTAGCTAGGCCCTACCCAGGTGACCTTTCCTAAGTACTGCTTAAGTTACATGGGCCTCTTATTTCACGAAGTCGCTGGTCGAGGTACACTCAAAGAAGTTTCTGGAGGACACCATGCCGGCGAATACTTTGACGAGTACACCTACGAGCTTTCATTTGCTGAGTCTCAATAGCTTGGCAGCTGATCAGTGGTCTGTGATGATTATGGGTGATAGATTCGTTGAGATGACGGCCCAACAAGTGTCAGGGGTCTCGATGCTACCTAGGCTCCATGGAGGGACTTGAGGTATAAGCCTGATGGCCTACTGACTGCGGCTGTTAACCATGCCGCTTGGACACTGAGTCCTTGATAATGGGTCAACTTTTGCGGAGGGAAGTGCATACTTTACTGAAGTCTCACGCCCACACCGTCCCGCGTCGGCATGTGGGCAACGGCGGCAAGACGCACCCTGGCCTGAATGGAAGCCTCTTCCAACACCAACCTGGTGGTATTCACGGACCTTGTCCGTGAATCCAACAATTCTCCGACTCACACTTCGGGTGCCCTTACATGTAAATACATCTTCTGGGGACTTGCAGGCTGGACCTCACAGTACCTGGTTGCTTCAGACCAAACACATAATAGCAGGCTGGGCTCTTGGTTTCAGTTGGCAGGCCTGCGCTGCCCACTCAGCAAGCCAGGCCTTCGCAAGAAGCGCAAGGTGACCACGATACGTCCAGCCTGAGTATGGACGCACATCAAACATGACGCTCCCGTGCCGTCAAAGTCGGTCTGCCCCCGTGGGCGGTAATGAAAGGGCTGCATGACTCGACTTTCTCGGTGAGATCTTGCCGATCTGGGAAGTATTTTAACGAAACCTGTGGGTTTTTGACATGGGGCAACTACCGAGAGGGGCTTTGAGTCTGAATGAAGATAGCAGATCATAGACTGGTGGAGAAGCCGGACATGAGCCGTCACTCTTGATGCGGACAGTGGATGGATGTGGCTGGAGGCACGTGGACTTGATCAGGAATTGTAAGGTGATTTACTACTTTCACGGCAGGCAATTGAAGTCATTATGGTTTCCGTATCATTTGCACTGTTGATTCGCATCATTTCCCCAAAAATGATGTTGTCAATCACTCCAGTCCACTTCCTGTTTCCCACGCTGTAAAGTATAGTCCCCCGTCCTCAAGGAACCCTACGACTTGAGGTAGTTCGAACATCACGCGAGGCCTTTGTCCTGATACCTCTTGCCAGCCTCTTCCTGTCCGTCATATTTCATCATTCCTTGCCTGTCTCTCGTGTTGCATCGTTTTGTGAACTAAGGGGAGATGACTGAGAATTCGCCCGTCTTGGCCGAGGACCGCCGCTGTGTTGGGCCGTCTTCAGTCTTTTGTACTCGGCGACTATTCTGATGAAAGTTTGCTGCGGTATTGAAATGTCCTCTTCTAGTTCGATGACGATATTTTGGCCGTCTTGAAACATGTACACCCCTGGCCGTTCGCGAAGCTCCTGTTTGACTGCTGGGTATAGGCGGCTTAACGCATTCTCCTCGTCTTCGGTCAGTCTTCGATACTCGCGTTGAGTGTTGCTCATGTTTCTGTGATTCCGTGATTGGACGAAGGACGGTTGTTTTGGAGTTGAGATCGAAGTGGCAGGCTCTTTTGGGAAATGGCATTTGCATCCACCGAAATGCCGTGTACTTTCGGCTTCATTATTCATTTCCTGGCCCTAAATTGAAGATCTCCCTCATGATAGATGGTAGCTCATTGCGATGTTCTCGCGAGTCAACTTGCGAACGGGCACTTTTCAGCTCTCGAGCAATGTTGAAGATTGCAAATAAGCAACATTCCTCGTTCAGCGAATGCCAGTGAAGGATGAGAGTTCAGACAAAACCGGTGAACAAGCGTCAGAACTTACGGTCAATCCGCCGGGCAATGCTGGTCCGAGACCCTGTCAGTGGCTTGCAAGGGCGGCCAGCCATCCCATGCTTCTGAGGCGCTCCGGGGCACGGCCAGTTGGGCAGAATTAATACCCGCCCAACAGGGCGTCCACGAGACCCTTGCTAGGGTAATTCCTGGATGTTAAAGTGCTTCGATTGGCAACCGGTGGGAGAAAAATGATCTCGTGGCGCGCATCTCGGTGAGCTCCCTGGCCTACTCGTGTTTCTATCCATGCCTGTCATTTGTCCCACGGCCTATGCTCATGTCTATCCAACGCGGATTGATACCTCGTGATAACAGGATTGACTTGTTATATCCGGTGGCGAACCTTACCGATTCATGATACTTCCGACTTCAAGTTGTCTCGTGTCATGTTGCTGGGGATCTGGTGCTACTTCAGCCTTCGCCCTATCCTGGGACTCAGTCATGGATCGAGATCCAGCTGCTTACACGCAGGTAGGCTACGAAAGTCCGTAATGCTTCTAGTGATTCCTCCAATCGGGGCAAACTTTCACGGCTGGATTCGAAGTTTCTAGTGAATTTCTATCGTAGTATTTACAAACCTCCAGCTGAGCCATCCCTATTGCCGGTCTTCATCCGTACATGTCGTTGCCGTACACCACGATGGAACGTTCCAGTCTGGAACTTCGTCGGCAACTTCCCGTATTGCAGCCCCAATCAGCGCCTGAAGGTCTCTGCAATAATTCTCAGTCTCTCGAAACCTGGACACAGCTTTACTGCGCACAAACACAATTCCCTTCAGCCCCGGCATACGCCGTGGAAGTTGACGAATGGTACGCGTAACCAGTTCAGAGACGAAGCCCCTGTCGAGTCCGTTTCCGAAAACGGAATCGTCGATGGCCAAGTAGCGGACGTCCATCAGATCTGACGCATCGCACAAAGACATGGCTGTAAAGTACTGTGCGGATGCCGCCATGAAACCTTTTAGTGGACCAAAGTGTAAGACGTCGACTTCGGGGTTGAAGTAAATCTTTGGTACTCCAGCTATTCCGAATTTCAAGTTACCGTAGAATCGTATGGCTTCTTGTCTTGATTCGCGGCAAGCGTGTAAGATGGCCGGGACTTTTGCTGGAGAAGTTCCCCAGGTTGAATGGGATGTGTCGCATCGAATCGAAACTGTTCGGGTGTTTGGTAAGCTTAAGAGCCATATTCTCATTCGAAGCTTGGTCGGCAGCCTGGGGAATGGATGCTTCATGTTGTAAGTTAGTGAGTCCCAAGATCCCAAAGGTCGTGTGGTGCGCAAAGTGTGTACTTGACTTACAAACACCATATCTGCCACACTGTGATGATCTTCGGCCATGTCTGTTGATGTAAGTTGTGTAATACCGAGAGGAGTCATGTTACTCATGTGGAATGCAAGTAATGGAGGGCACGCTCATCATGGCCAAGAGTTGGAATGCGGTCATGTATTACAGACATCTTCGATGCACACGTTACCGCGATATTGGGTATTGATCCTCGCAAATCTGTTGATGTTTTATCTCATCTTGAGAGACACCTCTAGCCAAAGCTTGAGTCGTGTGATCGCAGCCCTACGGCGAGCTGAGTCTGTCTTGCGAAGGGATTACGAGCTTCGTCGATAACACGGCTCGGTAGCTGTTCCAGGAATATTGAATCTTGATTTGCCTGTCAAGCTGAAGCTAACATCGAGATGAAATGCAAGAAAAAGAAAGGAGAAACGATAATCAATTTCTGAGAGGACCAGTTACAGAAACAACTGGGCAAATCACCGTTCTGGGCCGCCATGTCAAATTCACCGGTAGGAGATGACTTGCAGTTTCCCCCCAACCAACGGTCTCTTGATCGTAACTACAATCATAAATCATATTGCACTTCATGCGAAGTCGCTTACTCGGAGCCACGATTGGGCTGCGATGAGGCACTTATCCTTGAGCGTCTCTAGGGCCCTTGATTCTGGACGGTTGGTATCACCGTATTACAATAGCAGCCAACTTGTCTGAACGGATCGGACTTCGAATTCAAGTCAGAGAAGAGGCCTCATAAGACCAACGACAGAAACAGACACGCAGTCTGACATGCCATTGGGCAGCGTGACCGGGGTCAGTCGGACCCGCACTTTTGCGCTCAGGCAAAAGTAGCAAATAGCAAACCGACATTTCTTCGGGTCTGTCCAAATCAAGACGGCGGCAGAACGGCAGAGAAGTTACAGGGACATTAAGTGATAATCGCCCCATTTCTGTCAGCTGTCAGAATATAAGCCGTAACGGGCTGAACTCTACGTAGCACCACGTACATGGGTCCATCTTGTGGCGTTGAATCGGTGAGCTAGAACCCTCTATCCTGGGCATTAGATTGGAAGGCATCTCCGGGTCCCGAGCGCCTGGTCAAAGGATCCATGGACGATCTGCCTAGCTTGGGCTTACAAACCTTGATTTTAGCCCTCGAGCAGAAATCCGTGGATTTTGCCCGGTGATTGAGGAGGGCGCTGTCGGAAATGGCGTGATTTTTCTCATGTGGGAAAGGTTGGTTTCAAATCAGCCCGGCAGGTGAAATTCTTAGGAGCTCTACATATGCCTGAACGCCGACTCCAACGCTCGGGTTCTTGAGAAAAAGGGAAAACAACACTATTAGACACGAGGTGGCTGGCTAAAGAACCCCTAAATTATTGAAACGATTCAGAGTAGTGCCAGCCACACCGTCACAAAACGTCATTTCTTGGGCAATGTCAGCCCACAGTCTTGTCTACTACATCTATTTCAAATTATCTATTGATTGGCAGTGCTCCCTGTGTGTATGGCCTTAGGTAGGCTTGAGAGAAAGGTCGAAAGAACAATTGCAGCAACTCGAGAAGTTTGAGGGATGGACACAACATCGGAGAAACATCTCTCGTCGCCTCAGAATGATTTCGGTACCTACTTGCCTTACTTGGAGGAGCAAGTCGCGTACTAAGTTTCGTGAAGTTTAGGCTCGCCATATCGTCTACACCCGACCGATCCCGACGTAACCGGCTTATGCTATCAAATGATGCGTATCATGGTGGATGTAGCTTGACGGGAAATTTTCGTCACGAGTCGTGCATAGGTCCACCGCCTCTTGACGGATATGTAGTCGGATTCAACGGATAACAGATTAAGGTACTGTGCGATTTTTAAGAGCATATAACATAGAGCAATTTCCCTCTGCCACTTCCAACATTACTAAGACTGACGGAACTCGTTTGCTCATCGGCTGACTTGAAGTCAAATTCGAACCAAATTCCGCTGCGAGTCCAGGGCGCGTGGGAGACGAGGGGCTGGCAGGTTGGCCTACACTTCTCCACAGGCGGAACATGGGTTAGGATTGGAGATAGCACCCCCAGTCTCTTCTCAAAGGTTTGACTTGCCCAACGTGGCAAAACTTTTCAAAAATATTCCACAAGTAGAAACAGGCGTGAGCTTGGCGTGACTGCTACGGTGTTCACGCCCAAGAGGTTCAGACTTACGACCACAGCAGCACCAGGCAGTAAGCCCGTACCGATTATCTCTCAACCATATGTACGCTCAGGGAATTATCCTCGCCAAGAAGACTTGGATCAATGCCCGAGCATGTTCCCGTTCAAGTGCAGAGTAGTGAAGATCAGAGAACGAGCTGGGACATGCGTACCAGTTGCTAGATCTAACTCGAGCCTTACTTTGCCTGATATTCTCATGAGTAGAGACAGCGCAGTCCGCCATGGATGGGTATGATTCTCACGCCAGTCCAGTCGGGGACCATCGCGGCCGATTGGACTTCAATTCCAGCCCAATTCCTGGGCTTGACCTGTTGATCAGCCCCTCTTCTTCCGGTCGTCATAGAAAAGTTATAAATGAAATAACTGTCGCTCTACAATTCTTCCGACATAATACGCAATTCACCACTTTCCTACTGCGGCTTCACGCATATGAGCCTAGCATGGTTGAACAAATCGCAACCGGAAAGAAGCCCGGGAGCCACTTTGTTCATGTCCACATTAAGGACCAAGTATGGCGTGTCTCGTAGAAGTCGCAGATAAAGAATGATGCCAATGTCACGAAAAGCTACGAGGATATAAGCCATACCGGCTCCGATCATCCTCGCCAATGAGGGCAAAGCCATCTCAAAATCGTTACTAATCATATTGACCGAACTTTCGAAGCTCAAACAAGAAGTCTGCACGATTTAACAACGCGCCACATCGACTTTACACATCCGCCATGGATCGCTATCCGTGTATCAACAGATACAAGTACACCGTCAACTGCCCATCTTGGGTCTGGGTATATCGTACTCGTTGCGAAAACTGCGTTCTGGTAAGCAATCACTTCCAGACAGCGAGGTATTATGGAAAAAGTCTTGACATCGAGTAGTACGATCTTTAAGAACATCGGGCCCCAGGATTTGGTCATGGGGAAAAAAGCCATATCCGGAATAGGCGGTAGCCAAGTTCACCAAGGAATCATACGCGCTGATTAGGTGATTGAAATGCCCAACACTACAGACATTAAACCATGATATCAAACAATGAAGCCTGTATCTACGTACGGACGAACCTTGTGTACCTTGTAGCGGAGTCTTGGGCATACGAGTACGCAATGAGCGCTTTCAAGGAGCTAAGGAGCTATGCGTACGCAAGAACCAAGGCAATACTTGACCATTCTCCACTGCTGCCTTGCTGCCGCCGCCGATCCGTCTTAAAACGAGTCCTTGCCGTGGAGCCGATGAGATACTCGATGCAGCATGGCGCATTGATCAGTACCTTCAGTCAAGGCTAGACGTGTTTTGCCAGCCTCAAGATGAACTCCCACCGGGCCAGACCCTCCGGCAGAGCGTTCAGGAGCAAGGTTATACGCTTACACCGCTCAGGTAGCCCGTAGAGAAGGCCCAGAGCGAGGTTGAAAACCTTGACATAGGGGGTCTTACAAGGGGTAAGCAAGCGCACCGCATGGATGTAACGTAGCCATGTGGGTTAGGCCCAGCCGAGCCGTCTCCGTCCCCTGTCTCCATGTCTTCTGATGATTGCTCAACGCTTTGGCTCACTACAAGAAGTTCTGTATGTCGATGCTTCTCAACAAGTTCGACTACAGCCTGATCAACGCGCCAAAGCCTTGTAATTCGTCATTGCCTGCGATCGGCACTATTGTTCATAACTCGGGTTCGGAACGACCGTAGATTCGAGGGTTATGCCCTCTTTGGGAAGACCAAAGGGGTATCCGAAAGCTCATCTTCTGGAAATGAAGACATGCGGAACCTGCAAGATGCCGGTCTGAATGTGCATCTTCCACCCAAGATACGAGTGGTTTGCTACCAAATAATTTGAGGGAATGTCCGTTCGCGACGTACGACTACAGCCGACACACCACAGTCGACAAGCTATAACATACTCATTGTAGTTATCCCCATACGTAACGACCGTCAAGAATCGTTCACTGCACATGCAAGAACTCTCAGCGGCTGATATCAGTCTCCTGAAACTGTCAAACAGTCGACAAAGCGGGCTTGGAACCTGTGCCTCTTGCCCTTCTGACTGGCCCCTAGTGAAGATGAGTAAGTAGCGATCATGTGTTACCCAGCCTTTTCGTAATGCTTTTGCTGGAATTTGGAATTTCTCACTTCACAGCTACTGCTTCAAGGACTATGTCCTGGCAAGATTCCCAAGTCTTTATCAGAGAAAGGCCTAGCATTTGACCTCAACAGGTATTTACACACCGTGTCTTCATGCCGAACCCCGTATGTGAACACCCGCTTCCTTCAAGCCTTCAACACACCATTACTGCCGGGTGTCGATAGCAAGGGATGGACCTATATTTATGGTTACCGATGCGTAGATTGCATCACAATATGTACTATACTTAGAGATAGAGGTGCCGAAGAGAGAATTCGAGGTAGAATTCTGACATTGAGACCTCTAGAACGCTATAGGTAAACCATCAAACCGATAAGAGAGTCATGGACTTGTCAGTGATGTGGATAGTGATCTATTGATACTCATCTGGCTGCAATGATAGCTTCTCGCGAAAACGAGACCGATGTTGGTTCATGGCTCATGTAGGATTTTGGGTAGGGCTGTGTGACGTTGATCCCACCTCCTGATCGTTCAAAGAAGCCGATGAGCCGTCGTAAACCATCTGTTTCTACCTGCCACTAGTAATGACCATATGAAAAATCACAAAAAACAGAAACATAAGCATCTTACGTTGGGGGCCAACAATGTTTTGATGACTCGACTTATCGTGGCCATACTAGGTACTGCAGAAGAAAACACTTTTTGCACTGTCTCAATTCGAGCGTTATCGTCATCGGCATACAGGGACGAGTTGTCCATGTCCAGGGACTTCATTTTCTCAGAACCAGGGTTGCGATCTGATCGGATTCCGCTGCTGCCTATTGCAACTCGTCGCTAATTACTGTGGGACTGAATATAACTCGAACAAAGCTCGAGTAGCGTTGGAAGCCGCTTGATCTGGGTTGTCTGCGGTACGTGCAGGAAGCTCTGTTGTGGATGGTTGGGTCATCGCCGTCAGGTCGGAAGACAGCGTGGCGCCAACGCTGAATCTTTGTTAGCGGCATGAATTAAGATGCTTCAGTGCGTGGCCAGTACGGCACTTATTCGTACTGTGACAATGACACGTTGCTCTGTTGGCTACATGCAAGGCTGAACTGCCTACTTCCAACCGTCAGTCTGCAATATCTGACTTTCTCCTCTACACCAACCTGTTGAGCGCTTAGCCTTTTCGAAGATGCCATCACCGAGTCCCACCGAGAGCAGCCAGCTGGGGCCTACGAAGCCTACGATAAAATCACTTCAAGACCTCACTCTTATCGAAGCTTGGGACAACGATGCGAATGCGCCAAAATACGTCACCTTCTACCACATAACGGACGAAGCGGAACTATGGTTTGGTCAAAGCTCCAAGAACAAGCGGGAGATACCTCTTGAAGAATACCAAGAGGCACTGGAGCTCGTACCCGACGAAGAGATCTATCCCGAAATTCCAGCTGGCGCCAAGCTCACCATCGCACCAGACAACATCGATGACCCAGTGTTCATAAAACGGCCCGGCCTCAACTGCTATGAGTCGATGAAGGGAACACCCTATGTGTGGAAATCCGTCCTTGATGAGACCTTGATCATGGAAAAGGTCTCCAAGAATCCACATCCGTATATCATCAAGTACTATGGCTGCCGAACCGCACGCGATCGCATCACGTCTCTCGTTCTCAAGTCGTACGACTGCACGCTCACCCAGTTTGCTCGGCAGCCAGGTTTCAAAGATCTCGACAAGGAAAAGTTTCTGGACGGCCTGGAGTCAGCAGTGTCGTATGTACACTCGTTGGGCCTGGCACATAACGACATCAATCCGGACAACATCATGATGGGAAAGGATGGCATACCTGTTCTTATTGATTTTGGGTCTTGTGCTCCGTACGGGCAAAATCTCCAGTCCTTGGGCACCGATGGATGGTACGAGGAGGTATTCTTCACTTCAGAGAAGTCACACGATGATTTCGCTATGAAGAAGATGAGAGTTTGGATACAAGATCCGCAAGTATGATGGGTCAAGTCCGATCCGAAAGCTGATGCAGGTTCTCCGGCATTGTTGGCGCATAAGATGGACCTCCACGGAATGGAGAACTACAGTGGTTGAAAGGGAGGCGGATCAGGGAGGATCTTGTCTCTCTCATGTCGCAATGCTACACGTTATGCCGCCCACTGATTACTGCCCGACGATACTGCTCACCTCCATGCGAGAACTCGATACTGGGTTATCATATGCTGGAATGTGAGAGTAGAAAAGGGCAACTGGAAAATGATAAGGGCCGTTAGCAGCGTACTTGAACTTTAATATAGAGCGAAGTTTGCAATCCAAAGAAAGACTCGACAGATAAGAGTTGATATTGTGATCCTGAATCAGTGGTGTGGTGGCGGTGATTGTGGTATCGAAGACTCGTGATGGCTTTCCGGATGAAATGCAACTGCGTCAGATACCGTGCCCAACCTGAAAGTACCTGGATTTTACCTCTTTCGAGCTAAGGTAAAACAAAAGAATGCAAGTTTGATGAACATGTTCGAAGAAAGAACTCACCTGTATTTTGTTGTCTCGAAAATTCCTCCGGGCCATCCTTGTTAACCCCCCCCCCCCCCTGGTGCTGGATGTTTTTCTCGCCCCCTGTTCCCCCCTAGAAAGCCCCGCCTGAACGTGTACCTCTTCATAATTCCTCCTCTTCTGTTATATCAGGCCTCGCTCCCTTCATCTCACCGGACCTTTCCCTCTTCATCCAAATCTGAACCTCGCTCATCTTTGAACCTTGCCTTACCTCAGCGTCATCTGCAGAAGGCACACATAGGATTCAGAAGATCAAAGCTACGGAGAAGCCACTCTAGCGGTAGCAGATCGTGGGATCTTTTCCCTTGACATAAGGCATGGTTATAACGCTCAAGATTCAAAACAGGAATGCAACTGAGGCAAAACACGAAAGACCTGAATCGCAGATCCTCAATCAGCGAGTGCCTATTGTCTTTGTAGTAGTAAACACATCATCATTTTCACCGCCAGGAATCACCATTCAATATTGAACATTAGTCGTTGCGTATCATTAAACGCTATCTACGCGGAAAGATATTCTATCATGCTATCGTACTGGGATAGATGGTCCCCAGAAGATGACCGAGGAGCTTGCAGTCCGGGAGCTAGATGCCTCCATGGAGCAATCCAGGTCATCTATTTCTCTTCCCGATCTGAAGGCCCTAGCTGTGGAGTCTTCATCTCTTGTTCAACCAAACAAATCTTTTACTCGTTATCCGTAACCTTGATAACAGTAGACTTGAACTGGCGCGCAGGGATCTTGCGGTTGAAGAGAATATCGGCCTCACGGTACGAGCGGTGCTTGAGCTCAGGCAAGAAGAAGAAGGCCATGATCCAGCACACACAAGCGGTACCGCCCCAAACGAAACCGCACTTTCCAGCAACGTTCCATCCCGTGGGGTTGAGGAGCTGCGAGGCGAGGTAGATCATGGGGATCTCGGCGACGTAGTAAGTCGACCCACCCCCTTTTGGCCACCCCCCCCTTTTGGCCACCCCATTTCTCCATCCCAGCCACCGCATTAAAACCCTACCCACGATTTTTAAACCACCACAATAATTACAAAAATCGTCTAAATATAATTCTTTTTTATATACTTATTTATTAATATATAATAATCTTATATATTAAAAATAAAGTTATTTAGGCTCTTAAGGCTATTAAAAAAGGTCTTTTAGTTAATCGGGCCTTAATTAAGTTCGGAGTTTTAAAGTTAACTCTTTATAATTATAAAAAAGGCTATTAAATAAGGGTAATAGTATTTATAAACCTCTAGAGGCTTTTTCTATAGTAAAAAAACTAACTAGCTTAATAAGTTCGTATTTAATATAATCTAAGTATTATACTAATTTATAAATAGCTTAGAAAATTTACTAAATAAGTTTTAAAATCTTAGGGGGATATAAATCCTCTTAAAAAGAGATAAATAAACGCTTTTTTAAAGAGGAACTTATTAATTAAGGTCTAAAGAAGTCGTATTATTAATTCGAAGTATTTAAATAGAGCCATTATTAATATAATTAAGTTATAGTTTAGATTACTTAATATACTAAAGATTAATAATATTAAATAGGCTAATAAGTATAATATAAATAAGACTAATATCCTAGAGAATAAGGGATTTAATAGCTTAGTTTTAGGTATAGTAGAGACTATAGTAATATAAAAAAAAGAGCTTAGTTCGCATACTTAAGTATCTATAATTAAGTATATCTTTATTAATAGTTGAGCTATTAAACTACTAATTATATATAAAAAAAAGTCGGTATAATAATAGTAGTTTCCCTTTAAACTTAACCCTTATACTAATTAGGAGTTTATAGTAATAAATAATAGCTAGATAATTAATAAGATTACCCTTAAGTAGTTAAAAATAGTATTCTTATTATAAATTAAGACCCCCCCCCCTTAGGGGGCTTAGTATACTTAATAAGCCTTAATTATTAATTCTAAATAGCTATAGGAGTTATATAATAATAAAATTTATATAGGAATATTATAAAAATAACGTTTATTTACTATTCTTATTACTATATACTTCTTATATCCTCTAGCTATTAAATATAGCTATTTTTAAACTTATTAAGTTTAAATATAAGAAAGAGCTTAATAAAGAGGATATAGTAAATAATTTTACTATTATTAAAAAGTAATACTTCTTAAGCTACTACTAAAAAGCTCGTTTAGCTAGTTTAACGTTATTAAATATACGAAGTAAGTAAAAAGTAACTAGACTATATCCCCCTAATATAGCTAAACTACTTACTAATTTAATAGTCTTATTTAACCTAATTATACTAATTAAAAAGACTATAGATACTAAGTAAGTAACTAGTAATACTAAAAAAGTTATTAACTAGGTATTAGTAGCGTTTATTATTAACTAGTTAACTCCTAAGAAGGTTAGTAAGCTCTATAATTAATTAAAGTTATTTATAGAGCTTAGTCTAAACTATAACACTTAACGACTACTATTTAAAAAAAATAAAAAAAGTATTTAGCGAGTAAGCCTACTATTTAATAACATCTTAGTACTATATTCGAGTTTTAGAAACTAAAGTTAACTAATTAAAGTTATAAAAAAAGAAGAGTATACTAATAGACCTAAATACTAGGTTTATAAATATTTAGGATATATAGAGAGCTTAGGAGGACTTTAGTAACTGTTTAATTAGTCTTAGTTAACTTATAAGGGTCGAATTACTTAGAGAGAATAATAACTATATTATTATAGTAATAGAAAATAGTTAATTAATTAAGTATAGTTAGTAGCGATGTTTTAATACTATGTTTTGATGGGGTGGCCAAAAGGGGGGGGTGGCCAAAAGGGGGTAGGTCGACTTACGCGGCGCGACCGACGGCGGTGCTGAGGGCACGAAGACGGACGGCAGAGGTCTCGGCGATGATGGTATAGGAGATAGGGCCGAGAGTACCAGCGAAGACGAAGGAGATCAATATTCCCAGGACGGCTTGGGCATAGTTGGTGGCGCTGTTCTGGGGGATCGAGGCGCAGACGCCCAGGAGCATGAGGAAGGTGATGTTCACGGCCGTACCCCAAAGGTAGATCGTGCGGCGGCCGAACCAGGCGGTCAAGGGCCAGGACAGAGCGTTTGCGACGAACTGGAGGCAAGAGTTGATGAGATTGAGGTTGAAGGCCATGTCGTGGGCCATGCCGGCTTGCTCGAAGAAGAAGGTAGCCTGGTTGGCGATGAGGTTACCGGCGAAGTTCTGCGAGGCGTACATCAGGCAGGTAATTGTGGTACGGCGGAGATCGACGCCCTTGAAGAGGTCGAGGAGAGTCGGGGTTCCACCGATGTTGGCCTCGATCTGGACGGTACGCTCGATCATGGCGAGCTTGCGCTGAGCTTGGCCGGCGGTGCCGTGGGTGGGGCCGAGACGCTGGACAGAGCGGAGGGCTTCCTCCTTGCGGCCGCGGCGGATGAGCCACCAAGGGGACTCAGGAGCAAACCAGAGGATTACCATGAGGGGAAGCTGGAGATCGGGTCAGTCTATGGTCATGCGAAGTACACGGGTGGTGAGTGAACTCACGGGGAAGATCCACTGGAGAGCAAGGGGCGCGCGCCACGCCCACTCGTCGGTACGGCTGTTGAAGCCAAGAGTTGCGCCGGCGACGATGATGGAACCGATGGACCAAGACATCTGCAGAGTGGCCGTGCAGGCACCACGCAGGGCGAGGGGGACAATCTCAGAGGCGTAAGCGGGGCCGATGGCGATGAAGAAACCCCAGGGAATACCCTCGAATGCCTGTCCGATGGTGAGGACTTCAAGCGAGTTGGCCTAAATTAGGGTCAGTACATATTCTGATGCGCAACACTGCGATCGGGATTGCCTACAAAGAAGGAGATGAAAATGGTGGCGTTCATCATGATCAAGGCAACCATGGTGGCCAGGCGATATCCGAGCTTGTTGACAACGGGGCCGGCGAGGAAGACACCGACAAAGGCACCGCACTGGCCGGCCTGGAAGAGGGCGGACTGCCACTTTGTCTCGATGGCCTTGCCCCCACCAGCAACTTCAACGCCATATCTATCCTGGAAGGCCTTCTGGGCAACAAAGTTGCCGTTCAAGAACATGTCGAAAGATTCCATGACCTATTGGACAAGTACCCCAATTAGTAACTGACTCGCGAGCTTGAAGACGGAATGGCGGCCCGAAAAGCCGCCAACAGACGCAGGGGTCGATGGGGTAGATACCCAAACACGAACAATAGAGAGAAACTTACAATGGTGAAGCACATGATAAAGGCCCAGAAACAAGCCTTGGGGTGCGTCTTGACGGCCTGCCACAGGCCCTGGTTGTGCTCTTCGTTCTCGCCGTCAAAGGCATCGTTCATGAGGTCCGCGTCGGCCAGCGCCTTGTTGCCTGCCGCGTCAATGTGGTGGGCATCGCCGACCTTTTCGTCGACAAAGACGTTGTCATCCCTGCTGGAGGCGTCGTGCCCGTCCTGGGCGAGGCCTGTCGACATCTTGGGCTGAATTTGTGTGAGAGTTCCGAGGGTGGTCGTGGTCGGTGGTGGCTGCAAAATCGGAGGATTTTTGGCCAACAGCAAATTGCAACTAGCAAAAGCCAAGAGAGAACAAGCAACGGCCAAGAGACAACAAGCAAAAAAGCCAAGAGAAATTTAGAGTCGCCCTAGTGGCCAAGATTTCTTTCTACACCTATCCCGGGGTCCCATACGTTAGCGCAGTGAATTAACAGGGAGGGTGGCCAATAAGTACAGGTTCTATCCTTTCTACTTAAATTCTATAGCTAATCCGGAGATAGTACTTTAAACTCCTCACTATCGAACCTTCTACCTATTTCTACTATTTCTCCCTACTTTTTACTACTAACTTTTACCTTAATTATATACATAAAATATTTTTTAAAAAATCTCAAGGTAATATTTTAAAGTACTTATCCTAAAATCTCTTTTTATTTTATATATAAAAATTAGAAAAGTGACTTTGCAGGGCTGCTACTAGATTTGGTAAAGTCGGCTACCATTTCACGAGCTAACGTATGGGACCCCGGGATAGGTGTAGGAAAGGGGGACTCGGGAGCATCCGGTCTTATACCATCCACCTGCCCCCAACGCCGGGGACGGGAGCGGCCTTCAAAGGCTTCCTGCTCCTGACGAGATGGGCTTGACGAGAGAGTAGAAAATGCGAAATCTCATGCTGTCATTGGTGCGCGTAAGAATACGGGTAGGACGGGGCTCTGCGGAGCTTTGGAGTAAGCATCGTGTCCTGGCCATGTCCCTGAGGGCGTCTGGGGTGTCTGGGGGACAAGAAGACTGGTGATAGGTGGGAGAACTCTAGTGACTCTTCGTGCGGGGGGATCGTGCGGGGAGCGGGGAGTCTCGAGGTCCAGTTCTCCAAAGGCCAGCCGAGGTGACGGAGTTGTTGGACAGTATGGGCATGGTGTTGGACTGGAAGAGCCTAGGAGGTGGGTGAAGTGGATGAGCAAGATGATGTGGATGAAGAGGAGGAGGAGGATGGATGGAGAGGAGAAGTTTGGAGAAATGTTGGAGAGACCCAGTTGTGTCCTGATCCAAGACTAAACCAAACCTTGCCTAGCTGTGTTATCCTGGCTCACACCCTTGCTTGAGGCAACTTGAAGCCGCATTGTGCAAATTGCAACTGGTTGCATTTCAGACGGGCTTCGGATGGCTTCGGGCACTAGTCAAAGGCCCGATGCCGTTTCATGCGCCGATGCGCTCGCTTCAGCAGCCAGCGTTTGCATATCTCTACCGGTAGATTCGCGTGGCCTGATAATGACATTTCATCCTTCCATCCGGTATCCGGTCGTGTAGAGAGAGTAGCATTTTACTATAGCCAAAGGTCGTTGCAGAAAGCGGCCCCGATTTCCCCAGAAAACTTTGACGCGGGTACGAATATTCGTACTCCGTACTCACCCGCTCGACCCCGTTTGATTCCCACTCAACTTAGCCTATAACGTTTGTCGACGTGGTTGGACGTCTTTCCTAACCTGGGCTTAGAAAAAGTTCGTTCTGGTCGGCCCGTATTCAAGGGGCAGTGTGGAGACAAAGAATTGCTTTTGGCCAGGGTTCAGCCAGTGATGTTCTCGAGGAATCAGACGAAAACTAATCGCCCCCTCCTGGACATGCCATGTCGATTGGCATGTCAAGTTGAGAACACTGGAGACCGGACGAGTAGACCGCTTTAAGCTTGGGTTCGCTCTTCTCCCCAAAAAGGCCCGCTGAACTCCAGACTCCAGAATATGATGGCCAAATGGAAGAAATGACGACTATCAATTCCCCACGGGTGCCGCGGGGAGTCAAACCTTGATTCTTTGAATGGCATCAGTATCACGAGGGTAGCCCATACCCACCATTCATCCCAGAGAACTTTCGACTCACCTCATAGCATGTGACTTGGTGATTTAAATCTTTAGCCGAACTTTTACTAGCCGGCCCACCGCTACTCACAATCTCTGGGAGCCTCCAGAAAACGGTGTGCCTAACCCTATGCGTCCGAATCAGACGTAGTCGCCGTTGGCCCGTTGATGTTATTCGCAACTCTCTCCCCACAACCTCAACCACGGCCCCATACCCCGCAACAGCAAAGTCTCAACCGCTAGGTTTCGAACCACGATCAAATTATAACCGTGATCAAGCCAGCCGCTCGGTGAGCCGGACAGTCGGTAATCTTGCACGCCGTCCATGGCCCCGTCACTCTTTTGACACTTTGATAGCTGGGTGCCGCGGCCGTGGTCGTGGTCCCTCGGTACGTGTGCGGCTGCAAAAACGACACGGGTATCCCTCGCTCTCGGCAGCGAGCTCCGAGGGCGTCGTCTATCGCCGCTGCCCAGCAGCAAGCCAACCGGCTTGGCGTTGATCCTTTGACAGCCGCCAGCGTCAGCGGCTGATTTCGGTCTTCCGAATCAATGAAATCGCTTCCCAGCTACCGACGCGGCAACTGATTGGTTGCATCTGGCAAGGTTCATCTACAGTGCAGTTCAGACGCTTTCGCCAAAGTGTTTAACCGTTCGGGTTGTTTTATTCTCTCGGCTTTCAAACATACGCGGCGTTTCCTTACGCAAAGGATTCAATGACTTATTTGATCCAACCTGGATTCCGCATGGTAATTGCTCAAACTGCTCATAGATTTGGAGAAGAATACGATCGTAACCAAGTTCCATGCACTACTACACCACTACGTGCGTTTTATGCCTATCTTTAACTCTGTCTTATTTGACATTGACGAAGGGTGGATATGGGAGGATTTTCGGCAAAATAACACGCACTAGTCATTGGTTAGTTTGAGTAAGTCTATCACTGACGCCATCTACCAGCCGAAGAAATCTTGAAGCACAGAATGAGCAACTTGGTAAAGAGTTCAGACCACGCCACAGTGCGCTGACCATCCGCCCACAGCGTTGCAACACCTAACTCAAGAACTTTGGCGAGCGGGTCGGCCAAGAAGCCCAACTCCAAGATGATGTAGACACATCGGCGCATTTGGCTCTTTGGGTTGAGGCAATTTCTGTTATGAGGAATTGAACAACAACGGAATGGTAGTGTTCGGATCCTGGAAATCTAGGTCCCAAGATTCTATTTCGAATGATCTAGGATATGGCTGGTAATCCTCTAGGAGCTCGTGTTTCCGCTCCGGCTGCACTGCCTCCCGCCAAGAGTTTGCGTGACTATCCGTTGCATCTCAAGATTTTCACGTTCGAGCAAACCGAGAGATTGGAGGCTTGACTAGCATGACACTGCTCGTTCCGAAAGACACCAGAGCATGCCAGACAGTGGGCATTTATAGGTATTGATCACCAAGTCTGTAGACGTGTTGGATCATTAAAGCCTGTTTATCAACTTGTCGAGTCGACCTCGAGTCAGGGTAGCTGTAGGGGCCAGGGACGATCACTTTATCAATCTCCAACTGCGTACCAATAAATTACCCCTTTCTCAATCCCGCAGAAATCTCGATATCTCTTCAGTTGATCTTCCGTCACCCTTCGAATCCACGAATCGAACCGGTCAGCCTGTGGGTACGGATACCAACACCACTACGCTACCTCACAACGTTGAAGGCAACAGTTGAGCCCAAATCCAACCGCATAGCAAGGGCGCGCACGAAATGGACTCTCTGCCCCAAGAAATATTGGATAACATCCTCGGTCGCATACCTGCGCGAGAGAGCGACAACTATAATGAAAAACTCCTGGAGCTCGAAAACTGGATGGATGTTGACTCGGAAGCATTCGACCCTAAGACACCGCGTCTTCGACTTGATCTTGCGGCCGTCTGCCGCAAATTTTAGCTGGGCATCGAACGGGCAATTTTTCGCTCACTCGTAATCACAAGTGACGACTTCAAATTCATCTGAGATGCCTTCAAACGGTGCTGCAACCGCCAGACTTCACTACGCGAGCTGCATGTGAACATTGTGACACCCGAATACCGGCACAGCTCAGGGCCCTCGGATATCGTCGAGAACATGGCACACTGCGATATTGCCCACACGGAGATCCTGAGAGAGTTGATGCTAATCCTGTCCGAATGGCCAGACGACACGCGAGTATCATTGTCCATCGGTCTTAATGATAAACACTACAGAAAATCGAAAATCACCGAGCTTCACCATTTCAATGTGGTGAATCCTTGTCACGAGTTATGGCACGCAGCAATGGGCATACGGAGTGTGGTAAAAGTGGCTTAACATATTAAAGTAGAAATAGACAAAAGGAAAAGGTCTATATACACGATGTCTAAGATAGACACGTGATTCAGCACGTGACGGGCACTTCGTGAGATGCGGTTACTATCCTTGTTACGTGACAATCCTCAACTCCTTCCGATCGTGCTATGCGTCCGTAGCTTGAAGTTCTCGTTCTTCTACCAACTCTCGTCTCTGAGACGGAATGTCGAGGGCGACTTCCTCCTTATGCAAAAGTTTCCTAACTTGGAGTCTTTCGACCTCGATGCTTCGGAGTTTCCCTTCTTTATGGAACCTCGACGAGAAATGCGAAAGTCTTTGATCAACACCCTGTCATCATATCAGTCCCCGACATTGGCGAGGCACGGAAAGCTTATCATCCTACCCAACAAATACGGTCCCTTCCAGCAGCTACCGCAGATGTCCAAAGACGGAGAGAGCGATCCTCTATTCGTAGGCCTGCGCCGAGCAATTGATGGCTTTTCAGAATTTGAGTACGGGAGCCATCTCAGCTCTTCTTTCTTCTGGTCGCCACCCCCTAGTCTGGGCGATGCAGTCCCGTATTGGCAGAACATGACCAAGCTCAAGGTTGATTGCGACCATGGTTTTGCCCAGCGGAGAGTGGTACCTGAAGCACTATAACACGCGCATTGTCGAGTTTCTGAGCAGTACCGGCAGAATAGTGCCAGGCGCAATCTGAGAAGGAGATGCTGAGGAGCCGGTGTGGGAAGATGATGTTTCGGAACTCGTCAAACGCAGAAACATCGAACGGTCCTACTTAGAGGATAACCCCCCAGACAGGCAGTATAGCGTCAGCGGCGACGACAACGTAGCCGCCTGGACCGTCAACGAGAAGGTCATGGTGCCAATGCTCACATCCATTGCCAAGGCAGCGGGCCAGATGATCTCCCTCAAGGAACTCTGGTTCAAAGTCATCTTGGCTAAGTACGATACATACCAGGGCTCCGAATGGTTCCATCGCTTCCACGTTGATTATCTCGCTCCTGGGGTGATGCCAGACGTGGACGACGAAAGGTTCCCGCGGTGCAAATGCTATTCTAAGGACTGGATACCGGAGTTTAGGGCACGCCAGGCCGGCGACTTAGAGAAGGCTCGTTTGCTACTTAGAATCAAAACTGAGAATCAGAAGCGTGAAGGGACAAAGAACTCCTGTCCGGACAGCCCAAGATGGCCTTTGAATATGGATCAGTGGCAGCCGAATGAAGAATTGCTCGACTTGTTGAGGCAAGCAGGGAGAAAGGCTCATTCAAAGGATGCGGTCATCGTTCGACACGTACACCATCACAGACAGGACTATATCATGGAATAGGACTAGCTGTACCATCTGTGGAGTCGAGTCACTTGCGATCATGAGACGGGACCACTGTTTTGAGATGTCAACTTTGTAATATTACTCCAGGCTACTTATGTGTGTCGTTAGCATCAAGATCCGCCAAACTGGACGACAGTTTGAAATGAAATTTAGAGCTGAGAGATCGTTTCGTCGTCTAACGGCCCATCGGCCCTTGACGAGGTAGAAAGTGACGTACCAAGAGTCGGGATCTAACAGCCAGGCTGGACTGAACTTTGGACCCAAGTAGCCTTGCCTACCTACGAGCCCGACTGTCACTCCGTAATACCTACCTGCCACTGTGACAACTTCATAAGACAATGGAGATTATGACTGTAACTCAAGATACATCAATACATGTACGTGTCGAGGACACACGGTCTGGAAGATATCTCATCCCTCATAGTACCTCATAAGAGATTAGACAAAAGAACCCAGTCTTATGATTGGAGGAGCTTGCCCTTGGCAATAGTGTAGCAAGATTCACACAATCATGAATGCATGGCAAAGATTAATAGGCGGAGAACTTTTGATTATTTTTACTCATACATCTACATCATCCGCATCATTACAACATTACACATTTGTCGAAGCCCAGCTTTACATCACCAGCAGGGCCAACAGGGAGAGACCCACGGCGCCAATGCCGACGGAAACCATGCTAGCGCCGCTAGAGCCAGAGGTAGAAGTCGGGGTGGCACCGGTACCGGTGGCAGTGCCGGAAGGAGTGGACGCGGTGCCGTTGGTTGCGACAATACGGCCCTCGATCTTGGCCTCGACGGGGCTCTTGGCCTCAACATACTGAACGAGGACCTCGTCCTGGGTATCAAGGGTCACGAAGTCAGTGGTAGCGACAAAGATGTTGTCACCGCCACCGGCCAAGAAGTCGAGCGTGACGACCTTGTAGTCCTTGGCGTCATCAAGGGCCTCGCCGCCGACCTCGACAGAGACGAGCTTGGAGCCGTTGTTGCCGGCCGGGTTGTATTCGATGATGATGTTCTTAGAGACCTGGAAGAAGGAGGTGATGGCCTCCTGGTTAAACTGGTTGACCTTTGTCACTGCACCCTCGAGGATCTTGCGCAGGTCGGAGCCCTTGTAGGTGATCTCGACAATGGAGTTGCCAAAGGGGAAGGAGGTGAGCACCTCGCCGCGGGTAATGTTGCCCTCGTCAATGGTGGCGCGGATGCCACCGGCGTTGATGAGCGCAAAGTCGGGCGGGCTGTCGGCGGAGGAGTTGAGGCGGTACTCGTACATGGCGTCGGTCATGACGTTGCCCAGAATGCACTCCTGCTTCTGGCAGAGGGACTGGTCGAGCTCGACGTTGGAGACGCCGACGACTTCGGCAGCAAAGGCCTCAAAGGGTCCGCGCCACGACTCGATCTGGGCCTGCAGGGCGGCGTCCTGCTCGGTGGTGTTGGTGAGGTGGATAGGGCCGCCGTGGTAGGCGAGGATCTTGCCCTCGGCATCGTAGGTGACGTCGATGTAGCCGACGTACTCGCCCCAGCGGTATGCGGTGACGATGAAGACGTCGTCGCCGTCCTTGTTCTGCTTCACAGTCGGGTAGGGGCCCTCTGCGTCCTCCATCGAGCCGAGGAGGGTGTGAGAGTGGCCGCCCATGATGAGGTAGAGGCCGGTGGTCTGCTCGGCGAGCTTCTGGTCCTCCTCGTAACCGATGTGAGTGATGGCGGCGATGCGGGTGATGTTGGTGGTGGACTTGATGTGGTCGATAGTGGACTGCACAGTGCTCACGACATCGAGGAACTTTGTGCCCTCGCCGGGGGAGGAGATGCCCGGAGTGGTGGTGGTGGTGACACCGATGACGGCTAGGCCTTGGTCCTCGAAGATGTGGTAAGGCTTGATGGTCTTGTTAAGCTTCTCGTTGTCGGAGACAATGTTGGCCGAGATAATGGGGAACGTGAGGTTCAGCAAGAAGTCACCGAGCTGGTCGTCGCCGCCGTCGAACTCATGGTTGCCGAGGGTCATGGCATCGAAGCCGAGCTGATTGATGGTCTCCGCAATCTTCTCGCCCTTGTAGAAAGAGTAGAAGAGCGTGCCCTGGAACTCATCGCCAACGTTGAGCCACAAAGAGTCGTTGTACTGGGGGCGCAGCTCGTCGACGGTATGCTTGATGCGCGCGTAGCCTCCGTAGCAGCCGCGCTCGGGACGGGTACAGTCGGTGCCCGAGGAGGAGAACTCGTCGAGATGGGCGTGCACATCGTTAACATGGAAGAAGGAGATGTTGTAGTTGCCCTCGGCGTCGATGCCACGCTTGGAGAGGCGAGACGAGTAAAGGTGGTCACCGTCTTCCTTCTCGGGAACTGCAAAAGCGGCGCCGGCCAAGGCCAGAGCCAGCGTCGGGAGAGACTGGCGCATTGTGAGTGAGGGGATTGCGAGTTTCGGAAGGTGGGAGGCAAAAGAGAGAGCTGAAGAGGCCGCAAACAAGCTCGATCTGATGTCAAGGTTGCGCGAGAAGTCAATTAAGCCTTCACGATGCCACGGTTGAGTATGCGCCACGCAGAGTTCTTGGAGGGGAAGAGGAGGAAAACTTTCTTCTACTGACGATCGCAATTCTCCTCTTTCCGGGTTCCTGGAGCTACCCGCGCGAATATATACTACGGTATCAGGCCAAAGTTTAACCCCCTTGTCAGGTATCTTCGCCCGTGCTTTTCGAGATTACATCAGCAGTATTACTTTTGAGATTCTTGTGCACGTCGAACACAAATTTGGCCATTGAGAGTCACTGCTCTACCCTGGCCAGACCCACGCTACCTGGTAGGGAGTTTAAACTTACCCCTATAGACCAAGTACAAATTTTTGCTTCTGCCCAGAGCTTGCGGGCAGCAATTGGAGAGTGGAACAAACAAGAACCACATGCGATCAATTGTGACGGCGGTGGCACAGGCAACGCAGCGCGACAGCTTCGAACGGGGGTCTGCATCTCGGAAAGCATCTCTCTCTGAACGCTGAGTGGCTGGATAGACACGACAAGACACCAAAGAACCCCCGTTGTAGGTTCTTCTGGCCGCATGCCAAGACATTGGCAATGTGGTTGATGCCGGGAAAGACAGCTTCTTCGGTGATGAAGTAGCATTTGCCAAGAGACGCGGACAGATGAGGGGTGAGATACACGTTGCGGTGGTGGTTTGGATGATTGGCTTATCAGCGGTCCCTTTGCCTCTTCTGGAGCACGCGTTGGCCCGGCGGAGGCCCTTTGACTTCTGTCATGGAGGAACGGGTCTGGGGGACCTGAACCGGGGTTCATGATTTGGTAGGTCGTGTAGTGTTCCTCCGGACGATGCCATGCGACTCGCGGCCAATGTACGGTCAGTTACGCATCACGGTCTCTCTTCAGCTCGTTGGGCTTTCCACAAAGGGTGACCGAGAAAGGGCTTGTCTGACCAATGGACGGATGCAGCCGAACCTGTGTTGGCAAGTGGTGTGGCGGGCAGAGTTCATCGAGCTTTGCTTCTCTATCCGGTCCCGTGTCATCACTTGCTTGCATGGGTACCGCATGGCGAGGAGCCTCAACTGGTTCGGTGTGAAAAGAACACCCTGATGAACATCTGCGGAGCAACTAGACGCTCATCATGGAGACCAATTGATGCACTCCAGAGTGCCTGCAGAGCGAGACAGTCCCTCGGTAACACGACGTGACCTTGATCCAGGTCTAGGGTGGCAGTTGTACCCATGGCAAACTCACCATCATGTTGTGCCAGGCCGGCTTGGCCCCCGTCTCCCTTGACTCTGACTGTCTGACAGTTCGTCCGTCCTTCTGCATCCATCCAAGCTTCAGGCAGCGGGCGTCTCGTCGCGTGGAGTGACTACCTGGAAAAGAAACTTGACGATTCCCAAAATCTTTCCCACCATCGCTTCACCCCCGCCGGCTTGGGATGGACAAGGACTTCTGGGCTGGGCTGTGGGGTTCGGAGGAGCAACAAATAACGTTAATCCAGTCACTGTCCAATCCCACGACGCGTTTAGGAACTTTCTCTGATAACGTTGGGGAGACACCTAGGCCGAAGACGGAAGGTCAATGTTATTGCGCTGACCTCCGCTCCGCCTGTCGAGAACTCGCGTGCGTGTGTTCAGCTGCGATCCCGGCGGACAAGGCTGGGCCAGCTGCTGCTCCGAGCTTGCGCAACATTGTGGGTTATTGGTTCCTGAACTCGGAATCGCAGAAGAGAGCCAATGTTCCCAGCGATAAGAAGGCCTTCGATATTGTGGCTGCTTCTTCCCCGGGGATGAGCTACCCTTTCAGGGCAAGAGAGCACGCGAGCCTATCGCTCTCGCTCAATATTCCGATAGGAAGCTTTTAAGACAGGAACGGATGATGGCTGTGAAGCAGACGGATGTCGCCGAGGAGCGGCCCTACAGCTGGGGTTTTGCTGTGCCTAGTCGATGCAGCAGTATGGCGCAGCGAGAGCTTGGAAGTAGATATCAAGTGTGTAGTGAGTCGGCGCATGCTATACGGAATTGAACAAGTATCATGGTATTCGTACGAATTGATGTCGCGTTGATATGCGGTATCTCATGACATGGGTACTCCGTACAGCTCTAGAGGATAAGAGGGCGGGCAACCGGCGGGAATGTGGGGGAGGTCCGGAGATGCCAGCGGAAGTCCCGACTTATCGGGATCGCCCGACGCAATACTTGGCCACACTCCATGTGAATAAGGTCGTAACATATCTAATGGATGATAATCTGGAGGTGATACTCAAGATTAAGAGCGATCCCAATCCACAATTCTGCTTTAGAAACTGTCGCATGAAGCCGCCCGCTCTAGTGACAAGAAGGACGATGTGAACAGACAACGTGTTAATGACAGACCAGGGAAGCTCAGATTCATAACCACATGCGACAGAGGAGTGAGATAATAACTCCATTACTCAAGTGACTAAACATCAAACCGAAAACAAATACACACTATGTAGAGTCTCAAAGCGATATCTGACCCTAGTTCTTCCTACTCTTGCGCACTTCATGCTCGTCTAACCGCTGTAGCACTGCACTCTTCCATCGCCATTCACCTGAAGGCTCGAGCACGAGAAGCACGTGCTATCCTTCGCTCCCGCATCACGGCACCTTCTTTTGAAGTCGTCTCCATCGATCTTCCACTTCTTGGTCATATTTTGAAGCTGGTGCTGTTAGGCTGGTTCAACCGAATTCACTTCCTTAAGGTCCGGCTTAAGTATTGTTCATCATTACGAGGCCCAGGGCTGTGTGCGAACCAATCTGTTTTAGAACTCGTCAGATGCTCAGATGGACCTTGACTCAGTTAGCCTATTAAATTCTAACGAGCAACACTCATGTTGTAGCACTTACCCCAAACGTAGCCGTAGCAGGGCTTCGCGGCAACCTTCGCCGTCGCGGCGTGGTCCACGGGGCCACTGGACTATTGCTGGCAAGCACAGTAGTCGTGCTAATCCGCCACGACGCCAGGGCCGTTTCTTATCAGTAATGTTACTATGCAAGATGAAGGATATCCTACATTAGCGCAATGGCTGCCACAGCTAATTGGAAGCGCATCTTGTGGTGTTTGATATGTTGAACCATCACACCCTCAACTGCACAAGATATCATCATTCGCGCACTTGTAAACGTGGTCAATGATCAAGTTACCTTGTTCACAGAGATGGCAGGCATGGGCGTCACTATCGATAACGTCGCTCGGCTCTCGGCTCTCGGGCACCCAAATCGCATTTGAGGTGAAAGCCGCAGGAAGATGGGGTGACACTGCTGCCAGATTTGTCCATGACTTTGGCGTGGGAATCATCATCACATTTAATAGAGAAGGTGCTCGGGACCCAAGAGGATACATTTTGCCAGTCGACACCCAGTACTGCTACACTATATCGTGCCTTTGTTCACTTCCGATTCGGACTCTATATTCTAAGTTCATCATAGGGCATAAGCTACAAGCTATAATACTCTATATGCACTGGCTAGTCGCATTGCGTCTCTTTGATAAATCTTGCTACCTTAAGATCACACAGAATTGCACAGACGGATGGGAATGGCGGTCATTGAAAGCACGGCTCACAGCATTACATGGAGAGGAGAGCCATGCCCGTCGTTTGTGGGCAATGTAAAGGTTGATATTGGTTTATCGTAGACAAGGTGAAGATTTTCGGGCTTCCCATAGGTTTAAAGATACTTGATTCAGAGTGAACTAAGGGAGAAGACCCAAGCGCCCCCCGGAAGGGAGATTCTTCGAGTTATACTGCAACACATTCTTGACTGAGCGTGAAGAATTCAAGTTAGCACATGTTTCATACTAAGTAGATGGAGTCTGATTAAATAGCTTACCTTCGCTCCAGCTGAAAGGCTCGACCTTGGACAGGGCAATCTCCCACCAAAGTCGCAAACACCACGTCGCGACCAACCCATCTTTGATATCTTGGGTCAATGGGACGACGATCTGTAGCTTGTGGATCCCCTCCTCGCTCGTCTCATGCGCGAGAACCGTCTTGTCGCTCCCATCGCGCCATTCTTGCCGTCCGCTGCCCCGCGTCTTGATGTTGAAGAGCATCTCCTTGGCTTCAAGATCGGCCCCTTCTCTCGCCCTCGTCGCCCTCCAGGCGCGGTAACCCGATCCACCCAAGCGTCGGTGTGTCTTAATACCAACATGTCCAACGTTTCCGCGAGAGACCGAGTTTAAGTGGTATGGGAAGGGGGGCTCAGTGACTGTTGGGTCTCGCTTTAGGTCGAAGATGTGCTTCTTTCGTGATGCTACCTGAGGACCGGATGCTCCAGAAGAGTCCCGTACACTATTTTCGTAGCGGTAAAACGAAACTGATGTATTGGACTCCCGCAGGTGTCCGATGGGGTAAGTGAGTTCGTATAATGGCGGTGATGACGCTGAGGCGGTATTAAAAATGGTTGTTCCGGCGAGGAGGAGGGTCCCGGCGGGGATGAGGCCATCACTTGAAGTCGGGACTCCTTCAGAGTAGGAAGGAGGAACGTCGGCTACAGGATCACCCCCTGAGTATAGAGGAGTGGCTTTCTCGCTTTTATCGCCGAACATATTCTCGCAATGTAGTGTCGTAGGCAGATGACTTCAGTGCAGGAAAATAGCTTCGAAGGCAAAGTCGTCCCGATACTAGAGGCTTATGCGTCGCCGAGAGGTCGAATAGTTGCTGATTATGCTGTTGTTATTACTCTTGGAACAATTGGCAGATTTTAAGACTAGGAGATTGTGCGCCGACGATGCAAGATGGAGATCCTCAACAGCGATGGGTCCTTCGTGGTCAGGAAATTACAAGCTTGAAATATGTGGTTCGGGACGGTTGGGATTCCCGTCTTGGCCCTACGAGCTGTACCAACGCCACATATCACATGGTATGACCTTCGCGAGTTCACTATTTCGACGAAAACGAGCAGCAAACTTCCCATAATTTGGCATACTGCAAGTTGCGCCACACCATATGACGTGTGAGAGACCGTAGCTGTGAACTGTTCACAGGGGCGGTGTAAATTCCAGTGGGGTTTTCTTGAGACTGCGCCCTGGCCTCTGGGCGCCTACCGTCTTGGCAGTGATGATGATGACTGCAGCCTGCAAGAGACTAGCCTGATTGGGGAAAAGATTGGTAAGACTTTGAGAAGGAATTGATCTTTTGTCTACTACTCCAGTTTTGCAACGGATTTGTTTGAGAGGTTACGATAGAGACTCTTGAAACATAAGGTCAGGTGGTTTCGCCAGCAGTCAAAATGGTATCAGCCATCGTGGGCCCCCTTGCCACACTTGAGAATGCGACATCGCGGCGGCCGCTCACCACCTGTCCGGAGATCAATTTTGGACAGAGTGAAAGTCCATTTGAATGGGTATTTGTCAATAAAAGGCTTCACAGAAAGCCTAATAGCTGAGGCATCACCCCTGTCTGTTACCCTTCAAGTTCCGTGATCAATAGTTCTCGGCCTTCAAAACAGCCTCGAGGCGCGGTATATCAAACTGTTTCGATGTAAGCTTTGCGGCCGAGGGGTGATTATCGGACTATCGATAGCCCGCAACGACTTACCTCGATACCGGCTTTAGTATTCCAAATCGTTACCTCTTTGGAAAAGAGCATGTACGATAGATTCTCATCCAGGTTGAGTGCCGCGCTATCGAGTTTTGTTTGCGAAGCCCGAAGGTGTGTGATGGCTGACCCGCTGTCATTGAGCCACAATTTGATGACAGTATTGACGATCGGCATGTCCGCTCCACCAAAGTAAGGCCTCACATCGGCGCCCGGAATAGGGACGTGGATACTGGCATTATAAATCGTTCCGGCGGGTAAGGGTTTGATCAGTGCATCCGCCAGATTCCTCGCAAACGTCTCGTTCGATGTAGCATTCTTCGTAGCCATGGCCCAGAAGAAGGCAACCGGAGGCTCGTTGCCGGGTTTCGCCGGAGGTTTCGGGGCACCCGCCGTGATATTGGTCAGGAAAGTCTCCGTCGCAATCATCGACATGGCAACTGGGAAGTCGTTGAAGTTGGCTCCATCAGGACCGATCACCGTCTCGGTGTAATTCGTGGAGGGTGGGCCCAAGAAGGACGTCGGGGAGCTACTGTATAGCTCGGCGATGTCGTCGCGGCCGACGTAGACTTGGTTCGCTACGCTGTTGTTTGCACCGAAGACTCCGTCAAAGACATGGCTTTGGATGTAGGCTGCGGGGAAGGAATCGTCTCGAGGTGCGTTCCATGACTTCTGCCCGTGAACTAGCGTATGGTAGTACAGATACTCTTTGTGCGTGAGACCAGAGCGGCGACGGACTACGGCGAGTTGCTTTGGGAGAGACTGCGCCTGAGCGGAGATGATCTGACTCGCAACTAGGCCAAGCAGGAGGCCGATGGGTTAGACTTGAACCATCTTAGCAACTCCGGAGAACGAGATTGAAGGTTGGTTTGATGTGATATCGATACAAGAAGAAAGAAGGATACTGGCGACTTCCAATCTCAAGTACTTACCCTTAAGGTCGAGCTTAAGTTGCTGAACCCCTCAGCCGATCGCTCATCCCTCCCGGTGGGGCCGGGCAGCCGAGGCCATAGGAACACCACCTGCCCTGAATGAAAGCAATCATTTGCATAATACGATCATCATGACCCATACAGGACAGATCGATTCCTGGGTCTCTAGAAGAAGCCTCGCTACCGAATTGATCAGTAACCACATGGAAACCGCTTAGGAGCGAGACTCCGGCAGCATTACTCGGGTTCCGGAAAGTGGGTGGAATGACACTGCATCGCGACTAAACTTAATTAACTCCTGCACGTACTTGATCTGGTGTATCGTTGAGCATGGTCCCGTCCGCCAGTAAGAGCGAAGCTTTCGGGAACGTATGTTCTGCAGTATAAATACGCTTAATTATTCGGATTGCAAGCTCTGTTGAGACGAGAGCCAGGGGAGCTCTAACATCTTGGCCCGCTAAGCCGCTCCTTACGAATTTGTTCACCGCTTTGTCAGCGGGAGCCGCTTCTTATGAGCTCGGCATCTTGTCAATCGCGTCTTTCCTTAAAACCGCCACGGGTATGCTCGACTCTCACAGTTCGTGTTGTAATCCCTCTTCCTGCGACTTGGTGATGGCGCATGAGCCGAGCCACATGAGCCACATCATGAAGTCGGACGTTCTCTGAATGCGCGCACTTTCTTCACGTGTTGAGGCCCGCGGGATTGATACACGGATTGCGTTAGCGGCCGAAATTAGAAGCTCGAGATCGAGCTGGCCGTCTGCATCTTCTGGGTGTATGATCATATTGAGAAACAGAGCAATGGCCGCATTGGTGGCGTAAAATATCAGCAGCCTAGGAACTTCATTAGTTGCTAGACATCCATCCACACAAGAATATTGGCTGGGTGTATGGGTTCAATGATGCTTGAGGAAGCCGAAGGGAATATGATGACTGACCAGAAGCCTTCATTGGAGAAGGTATTCATACACACTCGCAGGCATCGAAGCGTCGATCTGCCGGCTTCCATTGATAAGTCATAGCTTGAGTGAATGACCCTGTGAAGATCTTGGCCCCCGTCGCCAATTATCGTATGTGCATCATATCGTCTGACTGTGGTATGGACGTAGATCATCAGGTACCAATACTCTAGAAGAAGGTAAAAATATCGTCGTGCATGAGGTGGTTTTGTTTCCGGCGTTATTAGAAGAGTATTTGACGAGACTGAGAGAGCTGGCCGAAAGTCCACCGGAACTGACAGACGCCAGCATTCAATCTCGTCATCTAGTTCCCGGATTGAAATCAAGAGACGATTGTCTTTGTTCCTCAGGGCTTGTGCCGAGTAAAGTAGCCGATATACTTTCTCTTTGAGATACCCTAATTGAGCGTCTCCCGAGAAGTGCGGTGTGAGAGCCTCATCACCTGATGCATCTGAATGGTGGAGATACTCATTAAGACCACGTAGATAGGTGTAAGAGCTCAGGTAATTTTCTGGGACGGTGAGATCACAGTAGATGTCAGCAAGTAGTGGAGGTTTTCCTGTCCGTAGGGACAAGTCTTTATCCGACATGTAGCAAACCCAGAAGAGGTTCCTAATATGCCGTTGTCTTCTCTCGGACAGCCGGATCTCTCCTGTAAGGGGCTTCGAGGGCTGATAAAGGTGCCCACCGAGTGCACCGACTGTACGGCAGGCTCCTGGTAGTAGCGAATCGGCGTCTTGCCAATAACCGCACAAGAGACGTTGCACATGCTTGACTCTAGATTTAGTTTGCTGATCATTGCATGAACTACTGAAAGCCAATGTCTAGGATCGACTCACTAGTAACAGGGCTGTTTGCAACGTTGTGAGGCTTGCATATCCGACAAGTTGACTGAGAAGATAGCTGGCTCTGGCTGCGCTCTCATTGCCGTCTAGCCCTAAGGAACCAGGCTGAGCGTCTGGTAGTAATGTCATGAGACTGACGACTCCGAAGACGCAGGCCCGGGCAGCCAGGCGAATAGGTAGTGGTGAAATATTGTCGGGGTCTCCGTAAGCCTCGTTGATTGTCTCTTCGAAGAGAACTTTGTCAATGAGTGGGTATCTTAAGCGGAAAGATGAAATGAAGTACGAAGACAGAAGCTCTCTTAAAGAAGCTCGATCCGGAAGTTGACAAAGATCTGGCGAAAGTTGCGCATGTCTCCTCGCGAAAGGTGATGGCTTTGGTGTGAATATTTGAAGTTTACTCCAATCGATGGTTTGACCAGTCTTGGAGGAAATCCATCTGCGCCCGTCTTCGGAGAATGCGTGGATGCCTCTGAAGAACCAATTGGGACCGACATAGCTGCCGGGCCCATCTACTGGTGGTGTTGTGTAAGTATCATCCACACTGGTGGGGGTTTGAGAGAAGACCAGTGGAGAGAGTGATTGATCGGAAAACGCAATAGAGTTCTGAATAGTTGCTTGAATTGGACTTTGGACAGATGCTGAGTTTGAATTCTCCTCAGATACGGATATCGCTGGAGTTGGTTGGCCTTGATTAGGGGTGTCTGCCTGAGTTGGTTGCTGCGAGTTCGCCTTGGCTAGCGCATCTTCGAGCTGCTGTATGCGATTGTTGAGGCCTTGGACGTCGCCCAACGTTATCCTAAGGGGAAGAGCCATTACTGATCAGCAAAGGCGCATTATAGGGACATTTTTCCTTTGGAGAGTGGTTGAGAGTTACTGACTTGGCTTTCCTCTTCCTCCGTGGCGCATCGCGGTGAAAAGTGCATTCGGAATCATGATGGCTGCACCAGTCGCACGGAGGGCCCTCTGCAGGGATAAGACATTGGATCTGGGATAACAAAGCACATAGGTCAGCAACTGAGTTTGTTCTCCCTTTGAAATACAGGTGACTTCAGTGACCTCACTTTTCTACGATAGCAGATATCGCATGCTCGCTTTGGTGGCATTTTGGCATTGATCAGCGTTCCCCGGGAGCCGGTACTTCTGGCAAAGCTGCTGGGGCTTGTTGGTGCAAGACAGTATCGAATTGGACACACGGAGCAAACTCAGCTCCGTCGGCGGCCATGCCCCAGGTTTTGAAAGATCTCGTATCATGACTAAGCGGGGATTATACAAAGCTTGGCTCCGATGACAAAGGGTTTGATCCCATCTGACAGACAGAGGTCGGGCACTAGACCAAAATGGGACGGACATGATTCAAGAGACGGGATGATGGCCATGTTCTCCCCTTCCAAGCTCTGGGAACACATCCATCTTCCAGAAGCAATTGGTTTAAGAGGCATCAGCATATACTGACGGATCGCTTAGAGATGGAGACTGTGTTGAAAACAACAGTCCAGAGTTGAGAGATGACTTGCTAGAGCAGAATCTGGTTTCATGGAGGTGTGTGCCATACTACGTAAAGTAGCAATTCGAGGCACGGACGCGGAGCCTGATTTACCTCCGTTGCCTCGACCCACGCACTCACAGACTCATCAACCAGGGCAAAGCTCCCTGTTCGGAACCTCAACGTTTCCGTACCCAAATGTTTGCAACGCAGAGCTTCAGGAATGTTTTCACCTGCCCCCGTCTTCTCATAGCTATTAGATAATAACTCCTGCTCACCGTTCATTTGAAGTCACGCCACGCCAAGGTTGATCTGTCTATCCGTACATTATCTGATGCGGTCCTGCCCGGGCCTATAGCTATCACGCTTTGTCCGGTTCCTACGCAGTCAACTATTTAGTTCTCCCATCCTTATCTGATCTCGAATCTGAGGCTTTGGGCAATTCTCCTATGAACGATGACGCACACTAAGTCTCTCCCCGATGAAGAGGCCATCCGGCCCGACGAGCAGACGCCGCTTCTCGGCAATGGAGCAGGCCAAGGAGATGGCTCGGTCTCCGAAACCCACCGGGTGGATCCCCGAATCGCACGCCGGCTCTACTTATCGCACTTCCTCTCGACTTGGAATTCTCGGATGTTCGAGTTTGGCGCTGTGCTGTACCTGGCGACCATATTTCCGGGTACACTGTTGCCCATGTCGCTTTATGCGCTTGCCAGGGGATTATCGGCTCTCGTTTTCGCGCCTACAGTTGGACAGTACATTGATAACAATGACCGGTTGAAAGTTGTCCGCGCATCCATTGGTGAGTCTCGGCGCATGTAGATTGACGACTCATCAGGCTGTTGAATATTGATATGATTTTGCCCAGTCTTCCAACGACTTGCAGTATCAGCATCATGTGTCTTATTTTACGTCCTCTTCATTAGGCTACCGTTGGGCGACTGTGGACGTTCGGCTTTGCTTGCGCTCCTCTCATTGATGGCGTGTGCCGAAAAGCTTTACTCCATCGTGAACATGGTTTCAGTGGAGAAAGACTGGGTGAGTTTGAGCTGATTGCACCGGACAACTCAATGTCTCTAATGGGTCACTAGGTTGTTGTCATCGCCAAAGGTGACATCGAAGCTCTAGCAGTTCTCAATGCGCAGATGCGCCGCATCGATCTTCTCTGCAAACTACTCGGGCCACTGTTCATCGCTCTTATTGACGGATTATCCACAAAGGCAGCGATTATCGTCAACTTCTCCATGAATACCGCTTCTGTTGCTGTCGAGTACTATGCCATTGCCAAGATCTATGACGAGGACCCTGATTTGCAGGAGCCTAAGTTTAAGCCAACGTCTACCTCCGAAACAACGGCAGCATCGGCGAATCCTGGCATAAAGCTCATGAGCCATATCAAGAAGTCCGCATCCGACTTCAATTTCTACTTTGGCCATCGCGCATTCTTGCCATCGTTTGCCTGCTCTCTACTATACCTCACAGTACTGAGCTTTGGAGGCCAGATGGTCACGTACTTGGTCGCATCAGGTTTCAACACAACATACATCGGCATTGCAAGAACAATCAGTGTGGTTTTCGAGGTGTTGGCGACTTGGGTTGCGCCTTGGCTCGTGGGTCGAATTGGACAAGTACGCGCTGGCCTTTGGATGAGCAATTGCCAGGTTCTTCCTCTGGTAGGCGGCTTGGTGGCTTTCTGGGTCTTTATGCCGAACCCCCTCATATCGGCAAGCAGCCTCGTGATTGGAGTCATTATTAGCCGTCTTGGTCTTCGCGGTTTTGACCTTTGTACTCAAATTATCGTCCAAGAGGTGAGAAGCTCTCGGCCTATGAAAAGTCATTGGTGTAAAACCGTCTAACACGAGAATTCAGGAAGTCGAAGCCGAGAGCCGTGGCAGATTCTCGACAGTCGAGGCAGCCTGGCAAAATGCGTTTGAGCTACTTTCGTACATGGCGACAATAATCTTCTTCCGGCCTTCGCAATTTAATTGGCCGGCACTGGTTTCTGTTGCGGCCGTGACTTCTGCAAGTCTAGCGTACACGCTCTTCGTGTGGAAGAGGAGAGGGCATCTAATTCATTTTGAGAAATTTGGACTGTAGCCTTGGCTCCCTTTACTTTGACTAAACATATTACTGCATTATGAGGAGAATTTTATGTGTAATTGCAATAGATATGGACAGAACAGGGATGTTCTCCGGTGGACTTTTACTTGTTTTAGAAACCTAGACTTCCGAATGTTGAGAGACTTTAAAGTGTCTTTGCCAGTCACATGTGATGCCGCAGCAGAACTACACGGTTCTGTTGGACACCTCAGACATAACTTCCAGGCTCCTTCCCCTGCCCAAAAACGTCAAACAGGGCACAAAACGGGTCCTGCGAGGGATTGAGTGCAGGACTCTCCGACCTTGCCGATACAACTTCCGGAGGTTCAGTCTTTGATAACTCCGTTCTGAGAGGAGACACCAGCCTATTCGATGTTAGTTGGGCAGACTCACGACGCATCACTAACAAAATCCTTGACGGGAATCACGTAGAGAAATGGGCATGGCGAAGGCCAACGCAGCAGCAGCAAAGGCAATGACACGCATGTTAGGCGGCTATCGGGTTTGACTTCAAGTTGAGCTTGTGAAAACGAAGGTGGAAAATGAGAGATTGGTGCGTTTCCGAAGCGAGAAAAAAGGCGAGAAGAGTTGATGAGACTACAGGAGGAGATGTTCATCAACTCAGGGGGACCAACGTTGCCTTGAATCCTATTTCAGATGGCCGTAGGCTGTTAGAATGATTTGCATTGTTCCTACAGATATTACAACCCGGCCGGAAGTTGCTCTTTTCGCAAAGCTCATACCGAGAAACAACGGCAATGAGTCGAACTGCAAGACCCAAGTCGCTTGACTAGTCATGACATTAATGTCTTTAGGTTCTCGCCAAGATAGTACAAAATCATGATATGTGGGCTTCCATTCAAGTTGAGTAGAATCATAAGCTGCTTGACTCTACTGGCTCTTGTACACGCGCGTAAAGCCGGACCTGAAATAGGATAATGCCGTCTTCCACGATCGTTCCAAGCGAGCCCATCAGCCACGGGAGGCTGGTAAGCAAATACTCTCTGTCTTGCTTGTACGCAATGACACTCATTCCATACGTCAGATTTCCGGTAATGGACAGCAGCAGGAACAGCGGCGCAAGACCTGTTGAGTTTAAGATCATATGGAATCACAAGCAGTAGGGGGGTAAACTTACCTTCACATGACTTTCCCCTGTAATTCTTAATGATTTGAGGGATCCGGGCACTGCATGCCTAGGTCAGTCGGTGCAACATTCTGCAAGCTCATCACCACATACCACAGATAGCAGATCGCGCCGATGACTCCTAATGCTGAGCCAACCGATTCGGAAATGCCTGGCAACTCCGTAACGCTCACTGCTCCAGGAGGACTCTCGTCGCCGAGCAAACCAAACTGGCGAAGCACGAACCATCCCGAGATTCCCAGAATAGCGACCATAGCAAGGCATGCCGCGTTAAACCGCCAGTCGTGCAGAGTGCGTACAGTGCTAATGTCGGTCTCCTCATCCTTGTCCACAACTTGATTCGAACCGGGGGAGGCAATTTGGTAGTGGCCCGTTGAGTTCACGTCTTCAGAAGAGTCTGCGGGTTCGAGAAGAGGTCGTCGCTCGGGAGATTGCGATCTCGGCGTCCCGGGCTGTACGAAGTTTTGAATCCGACGTTTTGAGTTGTAGTACAGGCACTGGCAAATGAGTGTAGAGTCCGAAAAGCAGAGATATGTTGTCACGGCTATGCTTGCGGGCGCGATGCCGTTCGCCAAACCACCTGTATCGTGCCAAGTGAGTACATGTAGTCTGCACATGCATCTGAAAGACTGCTCGGAAGAACATATCCCGAGATCAGGTTGGCTGAGCTTATGCGTGTGGTCTTACCTAGTAAATTGGTGACATCCCCCAAAAGCCAGATGAACAGAAATGCCATAGATAAGCTGTCTGCGCTCTTCAACTTGTAGTTTGCGGCAAGTTGTGGAATCTAAAAACTGTTAGTATATTTTCCCAGAACTGCTGTGAACAGCGAGATATACCAAGAGGCAGAGAAAGGCAGCCATGCTAATGCTGCCGAGTATCTCGGATGCGTCATCCCGCGAGATAGGGCTCTGCGATAGTGACGCAGGCCGTCCCAAATTGACGGCGGCCATGGTGAAGAACGAGAGGCGCTAAGTCAAGTTGTCAGACCAAAGAATACATTGGTATACATCGAAGCAAGTAGCAAACCCACCAAGAAAATATCAACCCCAAGAGAGACAAGTTTGCAGAGTGTCGCGAGCAGCAGCAGGGCGCATAGTTATCCATGACGATAACAAAACTGTTCCGTTATCTTCCGCTGAGTCATCTCGTGTGACTGTGTTCAGACGGCGGCGCTTTGAGCGGTCATCGGCATGCGGGTAACTCGGTTAGGCTTTCTGCGCTTTTAGTGGGCGCGTAGTTGGTCACAGGGTCCAAATAGCGGTGTCTCATGCGCTTATCCTCTGCGCCCGACAACTATTGAAGGTCTTTATTGATGGGGCCATGTCGGATTTTGCTTCTCGAAACAAGCGAAAATAGGCAGTTGGCTTTCCAACCTACCTAGTAAACGAACGTGTCTTTGGGCTGCTTCTCAGCTTGCTAAGTAAATTGCGTATTTGAGAACTTAGTTGCCAAATTTGTAGAAGACTGAGAGGTAGCATATGAGTCGCTGAGTGAGGTGTCACATGCATGGTGTATACAAAGGATCCGCCACAGGGGGTGGGATAGACGACTAGGAGCTCAAAGTGGAGAGACCAAGCGTACCAGACTCTTGGTAACGACCTAGTTCCAAGGATAAGTCGTCCCCCGAGCTCTTCTAGCTTGAACCTCCGCTTCAGATTGATCGTATAATTCATAGTATTGGGACAGAAGTTCTGTCAATTTCCCCGTGGTCTCTGATGCTGCAAGATCCATAGTTCTAGCGCGACCACTTTCAGCGTAGTTATCTCCCTTATCCTGCAGGCTGGTGGCGAGCTGTAACACCTTCTCGGGCGAGTCTTTCCAATAAGACTATCGTGATTGTGGGTCAGTTTAAGCTTCCATTATCAACATAATACAACAATGTCTGACTCTGGGAACTTCAGAAACTCACATCTGCTTGCAACGCAATGAATGGTGCTGCCCTGACCAGCTCCCAATCTTTCCTTGGTCTGTAAGATGTTGTGGAAATGCCATGGGCCTGGCAGAGCAAATCTCTAGCCCTAGCTTCTTCTTTTTCAGACCCAAGAGGGGCGTTAAGAAATTCTTCATATATATTGCTGAATTTCCTATCGTTAGCTAGATAAATTACCTTACTTAGAGCTCTCTGGGTATTTACTAATAGTACCTACTCCTAAGCAAACTCAGAGATCGCTATATTAAATCTCTTTACGGTAACTCCATGTCGGATTAGAAGTCCAATTCGACCGCGGCATACGGCCAACTGCGCAGGGGCCAATTAGGGGCCCTATTTATAATTATCGTAGCTAGCCTAACCTACGGTTAGAACCTCCTTTTTATACTTATATAAAAATTTATATAATTTAATTAATCTTTTTATTAACTTATAGTTTAAACTAACTACTCTATAATAGGGCTATTAATATTAATTAGTAATTAAATTTTATTATTATAAATTAGTAAAGTATCTTACTATATAAAAAAGACGACCTCTTAATATTATACGGGATAAGAGATTCGTATTAATTACCCTTATAGAAATAAATAAAAAAGGAGGTAATTTTTAAATACTATATAGAATTAAGTAATTATAGCCCTTTATTACTTACGAGAGGTCGATATTTATTATATTAAACTACGTTAATTAATAGAACTACTTAAATAACTAGTCTTTTATTATTACTTTAAGTAGCTTTTTTACTAAATAACTTTCCTATAGCCGGCCCGTAATTAAAAATTAATTAGTTAAATTAATAAAAAGAAATACTTACGCAATAACTACTTACCTAATTAATTAGTATAATAAACGAGCTTAATAATATAATATAAAAGAGTACCGTGTAATTAAAAAAAAAGATCTCTAAATATAAATATTCTTATTTAGTAATAAAAGTGACCTTATAAGAGTTATAAAGCTAAGAGATCTATAGTATATAAAAAGGTTTATTACTATAAAAATCTTATAAATATAACTATAAGTATTATAAAAAGGAACTTAAAGTAGGTCGAAACGCTATTATATTAACTTAATAAATATAACTTAATATAAAGAGGGAAAAAATAGACTAATAAGTAGAATCTAGGGTACTAGGCTTTTAGGCTTAGCGGTTTAATAATTACGTAACTTATAGGGGGTCCGTTAGGTACCTGCGGCTTAGGTACTAAGCTTAGTACTTAGCGCCGTAATATTACCCCCCTCTCTTAGTATAAAAAGTACTATCTATAGTACTTAATTTTTTATTTAAATCCTCCGTAATTACTTCTTATAAGCTTATAATAAGGGTAGTTACTACGTTATTATCGGCTTATAATAGGGCCGAGCTATTACTAACTACTACTTCTATTTATAATATAAGGTTTTTTAATAATCCCGCGGCCGTTAAGTATTATTTATAAAACGCCTAGAGGGCCGCCGGCGTATAATAAAAGCTTTTTATATTATACTACGTAAGGTCCTTATTATACCCTTTTTAATTAGCTTAGTATTATAGTTTACTATACTATACTTATAATTTAACTATTTATAAAACCTTATACTTAGGCTCGTTAGAGCTATAGAGGATTAATAATAGGGGGTCTTAGTATTATTTAAGTAGGGGGTCCTCCGCAGCCTTTCTTAGTTTATTTAAATAGAAAATTAAGTAAGTTTTACTCCTTATAAGTAGTTTTATAATTTATATACTACCTAGGCTAGTGTTAGTAATAGGCTAGGGGCCGGCCTAGGGCTATTATAGTTTATTAATATCTTAGGTCTTTTAGTAGGATATATTTATAAATACCCTATTATTAATTTTTAGGTCGTTAGGCCGTTAGTAGCGGTTAGTATACTTTTAGTATCTTATTTAAGTAACCCCTATATTATTTTTAATAATCTCCTAGGCTTTATAAATACCCTAGGCTATCCTCTAGGCCTTAGTATAATTAAGCTTTTTTTTAGTTAAGTTAAAGCGTTAGGTTTTAATAGCTTAGTTAAAAAATAGCCGAGGCTAGCGGCCGAATTTAACTTCGTAAAGTAATAACCCCGTGGTTTTATTAAGTTAAGCTACGTAAGTAAAGTTTATTATAAGTAGTATATTACTCTAATTATTTTAATAATAATTAACTAGGGGTCGTAGTTACTAAAGGATATACTAGTTTAAGATCTTTATTTAACTATCTATTTATAGGTAGTTTATTATTAATAACTATAGCTTAATACCGCAAAGCTTATATAGCTCCCCTTAGAAATCCGATATAAACTAAGGACCGTAGTTAGAAATAATAATCTCAGGTAGCTTAAAAATTAATAATACTCGTTTATAAAATATCCTACTTATATTTTATATAGTAGTAGTTTTATAATAAGGTATTAATATAGCTCTTTTATTTAGTTTATTAATTATAATATATATCGTATTATAGCCCTTTTAGTTAGGGGGCACTGTTATAAAATTTATTAATATATATTATTATAAGTAGTTAGGTATAGGTAGAGGCCTTAGCTCCCCTAGGGGCCTATTATAGGGTTTTTAAGAGTAATAGTACGTATAATAGTTTTTAATATACTAGTATACGTCTATTATAAAGCTAGGCTAGTAGTATTATTACTTAATTATCTTAACTACTTTATTATACCCTAAGTATACTAAGAGCCTTTATTCGTATACCTCGCGAATAACTATAGTACGTAAATTATCCTCCTCGGGTATAACGAGCTTACTATTTATTATAAATAATCCGTTATCCTAAATCTTTTAGCGCTCGTAGCCCTTAGTTATTAGTATTTATATTAGGGCTAGTAATACTATTATTAAGTTATAATTAAGCTTTAGTACCTTTTTAATTAATAAGTACCCCTAAAGCTCGTCCTTTAGTATAAGGGATCTAACTATAAGCTTAGGCTACTACGCTACGTTCTCTAATAGTACTTATAACTTAGTAATAATATTTAGTAATAGTAGCTCTAGTAGTAGTAAGACCTAAGTTCGGTTAGCCTTTTTTAGTACTTATTAAGTCCTAATATCCTCGTTCTTTTTTAATAAAGCGTTAGTAAGTATATTTTCCCGCCCTAAGTAATACTAAATCTAAAAGTTAAAGTTAGCTAGGGTACTAGCTTAGCGGGCTTATTATAGGTTAAGGAGATATTTTATTATAAAAAATAGGAGTAGTTAGTAGTTTATAATAATATTAAACTTTTAGTAATAGCTAATTAACTCCGCGCGTTACTCTTTTAAATAAACTACTATTACTAATATTTTTTTATTATATATAATATAATTAAGCTCCGTGCTATTTATAGTTTTTAAATAGAACGCTACGGAGTATTATAAGCTATTATTTATTTATTATTAGACTAGGGCTCTAGTATATACTAAGTTTAACGTATTAATCTCTAAGTATATAAGTAGCTCGGGCTTAAAGTAATAGAGTATAAGCGCCGTTATAAGGGCTAGCTTTAGTACCTCGAACGCGGTATTATAGTTAATATTAAATTAAAAGGGTACGCCCTTACTAATTAGCTTCGTTAGTAGTCTAGCTAGGTACTTATAGTTTTTTATAAACCTCTTATAGAAATTATAAAAGCTAAGGAATAATTAAATACCTTTAAGCAATATAGGCGGCTTCTAATTCCTTATAATAAATACCTTATCCTCGTTAGGTTATATACTATTAGTACTAATAATAAAACCTAAGTACTTCGTAATAATAATACTAAATTTATATTTCTTAATATTAGCCTATAATCTAGCTTTATATAGGCGATTTAGTACCTTCTTAACGTATTCGTAGTATTATAAGGGGTTATTTAAAAAGATTAAGATATTATTTATATATATAGTATAAAAATCGTCTAAATACTTTATTAATACGTCGTTTATATATTGCTAGTACGTAATTAGCTTATTATAAAGACCGAAGGGTAGTACTTTATATTTATATACCCCGTAGCGGGTACGGAAGGTTATAAGGTCCTCTAAAGCGGGGTCGAGGCGGATATAATAAAAGGCTTATTTAATATTAAATTTAGTAAATACCTTAGCTCAGCTTAGCCGCGTTAATATTTTATTAATTAGAAATAAAGGGTACTAATCCTTTTTTATAATCTCGTTTAGCTTTTTAAAATTAATATAAAATCATAGGCTACTATTATACTTCTTAATAAATAGTATAAGTAATATAAAGGGCGCGTTACTAGGCTTAATAAATCCCTTATAAAAGTACTTTAAAAAGTAAGCTTTAATTACTTCTAGCTCGGGTACTAATTATTTATAAAGGGGGTAATAAGTAAGCTTCTCTTAGCCTCCCTCTACGAGCTCTATTTTATAATTATAACTACGGTATAATACTAATATATTACTTACTACTTTATTAAAAACGTCGGTCTAAGGCTTTAGTACCTCTAGGAGCTTCGTAGTAATAAGGTCTTAGGTTTTTTAATTATTACCTCTTAGGGGGTCCTTTTATTTTATTTACTTATCCTTAATAATATAGTCTAGTTTATATAGTAATATAGAGCCTAGCTTAATATCCTCGCGCTTTAGGTTAGTTTTAAATACTAGGGTACTAATAAAGGTAATATTAAGGGTAGTATTAGCTCCCTTATATTAAATAGAAGTTTACGTAGGCTTAGTCTTCTTTAGAGGGGTTAATAGCGTATTAATAAGCGCGCAATCTATTTTCTAAGTATTTTTAATATTATTAAACCGCTATATATATTAGTCTTATAAGCCCTATAATTAATAAAGAATCTTAGTTAGTTTAAGTAGTGCCCGCTTCTTTTATAGTTATTTATTATACTATACTATATCTATTTTAAATATCTCTTACCGTTACTTAATATTAATTTAGTATTATATATTAATAACCTTAGGGGTATATAGGTTTTTTATATCCCTAATAATAGTAGAGGGGGTATTTTATAATAATAAATCCTCGGGCTATATTAAGTACTTATAGCGCATATTTAAGTTAACTCTATAGTACTTAAACTATTTTTACCCTAGGATTAAGTCGTAGCGCCCTATATTAAGTTAGAGTAGGGGTATTTTTAAGAGGACCTAGTAGTTAATATATAAGTTAATAATCTATACTATATTAGTATTTTTTAATCGCTCGCTATTAAATCTAGTAATAGGGATAGGGTATAGTAATTTACTAAATAAAGCTATATAGAATTCTTATAATAATAGGATTACGTAGTTATTTATAAATTTATACTTATTAGCTCCCGCATTAAGTAAGGCTTTTAAACAAATTTTATATTTATTAAATATTATTATAAGCTCGATCTCGAGAGGCTACCCTCCTATAAGATTCTATAAGTTTACTAAATAAATTACTAATTTTTCGTTTTTATACTTATTCCCTAGCTAGGAGGTTATTTATACTAAGGGGCTTAGTTTTTTAAATCCGAAACGTACTACTTACTAATAGCGTCTATAGTTATTATAATAATATCTAGCTTTTTAAAATAGTCCTAGGAAATATAGCTAGGCTTATTATAAACGAAGTAGGCGCTGCTATTTTTAAGTTTTTAATATAAAGCCTTAGGGATAGTCTTACGGCCTATAATTTAGTTACGGGTACTTTACTTAGTAATATTACTATCTCTATTTTTAATAGGGGTAGTGTAGGTAAGTATAGTACTCTTAGGGGCCTTATTACTAATTAATAGGGGCTATATTATATTAATAAGCTAGGCAACGTACTTAATATACTTTTAAAAAGTCGCATCCTTATCTAAGTACTTCGAAATAGCTTAGTTCTAGAAGTAAATTAGGAGCTTATTATAAAAGTAGCGCTTTTATTAAAACTTAGGGAGCTTATTAATATAAGTAAGTTTTATAAAAATAGAGCGCTTTTAATAAACGTCCTTAAGGGTAATAGAGAGGGTATTTAGCTTCTAACTAGCGTTATTTATAGTAATAGGGCTAATATAAGCCGATTTAAGCTTATATAATAGCTAATTAGTAGTAATAATCTCGTTAAAAACTAATATAAAGTAAATAAACTCTACCGTAATACTACTAACCTTATTAATAACGTACTCTAAGTAATATCTATTAGTACTAAAGTTTGCGTTTTTAAAGCGCTTTATAATATACTAGAGCTAATAAGGGAACTTTAGTCCCTTATTATTGTTATTATTTATAAAAATAGGGACGTTAAGTATTTTAGATTTATAAAAGGGTTAGTATACCGAGGTTAGTATATTCTCGTAGCTACCCTATACTTCGAGCTTAGTAAGGCGCTACTTTAGTATATAATAAGTATTACTACTACGCTCGCTATTATTAATACTAATTATAAAGCCGTTCTCTAGTTACTTAATATATTTACTAAGTATAGTATTAGTATAAAGGGCGCGGTTTAATTACCTCTTAGTATCCTAAAGCTTTATAATAGTAGTATATATAACCTTAATATTTTTTTTAATTATTTTATAGAGCCGCTCAGTACTATTACTTAGCTAGCTAATTATAGAGATAAGTACTTATTTAAAATAGTACTAAGTAATGCGCATCTTTAACTAGTTTTTAACCTAGGCCTAGAGAGTAGCGCCCTTATTTTAATTATATAAGTCCTAAATAAACTTAAGGTTAGTATTATACTACTTAATATTACTAAAGAGGCCCTCGTTATAAATCTAAATAAGGAATATGAGCTCGTTAATAATGTAATAAAGGTACTTAAGTTAATTAGCTTATATAATAGAGAGTAAGAGCTACTTTACGGGCTAGTTAAAAAGATCGACCTCGGGGTTAAATATAGGGAGTTTAGTATTTTTATTAGTATTTATAATACTCTAGTACTACTTATATAAGTAATAACTTTATTAAAAATTATTAATATAAAGAGATATTTACGCTCCTTAGCTCTTATTTTAAATTATAATATCTTAGGGAGGGGGTATATATATTTAGGGGGTGTTAATTACTCCGTATAGTAAATCGGTTAGCTATTACTTAGCGTTATACTTCTTTTTAATAAGGGTAGCTATCTACTATAGTAAGTTAAATAAGTTAAAATATTATTATTCTATTTTTAAAAAAGGGATTATAATAAACGTTAAGTAGTATTATAAAAGGGAACTTAAAGTAGGTCAAAACGCTATTATATTAACTTAATAAATATAATTTAATATAAAGAGAGAAAAAATAAATTAATAAGTAGAATCTAGGGTACTAGGCTTTTAAGCCTAGCGGTCTAGTAGTTACGTAACTTATAAGGGGTCCGTTAGGTACCTACGGCCTAGGTACTAAGCCTAGTACCTAGCGCCGTAATATAAGCTCATAATCTAAATAACCTCCTCGGAGCTCCCTTAACTACCCCCCGGGTATTACTCTAAAATATAGTATAAAGGACGGTTTTATAAAAAAAGAGGGGATTTAGAAGTCCTAATAGTATTAAGCTAAGAGTATTACGGATCTTAGAAATTAACTTAAGAAAAAAGTAACTACCCCAAAGTAGTTTTATAACTTCTTATTAAAATTATAATTAACCTAAGAAAAAGCTAAAAAAACAAGGATTTAAGAAAAAAAAAAAAAAAAAAGAAAATCCTTTAGAAGGCCGCTAAAAAGCTTTTTTTTTATACTAACTCTTAGTATAAAATCACTAATTTTAAGAAATTAACTAAGTAATAAAAGGAATTATTAATAAGTAATAATTACTTAATAATAATTTAGCTACGAAAAAGACTACTTAAAAGATATAAAATAGGGTATTAAGAAGTAGCTAAAAAAAAAGTTTTTAAAATAATTAACCCTACTTAATATAAGCGACGAAGTAATAAGTATTTTTAATAAGTTTTTTAAGTCCCCGATTTTATAAAAAAGAGGGCTTAACTTTATTAACCGTACTTAACTACTTATTTAGCTCTTAATAACCTATTTAGCTTTTTTATAAGCTAGTTAGTATCTATTTTTAACTATTTTTTTAAAATACTACCCTAAAAGAAGTAAGTTAAAGAAGGAAGTAATTTAGAAGTTATAGAGAGTACGAGGCTTAGGAAGTTAAAAAAGTATAAAATAATAAAAGTCGGTAACTAATAAAGATCCTAAGACTAATTATTATATTTTCTTATAGTAATATAAACGTTTATTATTATTATTAAAAAAAAGAACTACTAAAACTTACTTTTTTATATTAAATAAAAAAGAGGATCTTAGTAAGTACGATAATTAGTAATTTAAAAGGGTAGTAATAATTATTAAAAATAGTAAAAATAAGAGTAATAGTAAGGTAGTAAAAAGAAGCGAGAATTACTTAGACTTTAATAAATTCGTTAAGTAGTAAAAGTACGGATTTATTATAACTAATACGTAGATTAAGTATATTCTTATTAAGATTAAATATATTAGTAATTATTAATATGGGTATAAACTAAAGTACGACCCTTAGTAAGTTAGGGTAAGGGAAAAAAGGAAAAAACCCGATTTTAAATAGAATCCTAATTTTTTATAAGTAGATAAATATTAACCTAGACTATTAGGGGACGTAAATATATAAGATTACAGATTAGCTTAATAATAAGTAAATTAACGTAGTATTAATCTATTTAACTAAGGTTTATAAAAAAAAGGGGTTATAGGGGTAACCCCTATTTTATAAAATCGTAAATAACCTTAGTTACTAACTAGATAAATAGTTCGTAAGTATAAGCCTAGGAATTATAAAAGTAGTTAATAGATTTTTTTATAAGTAAGGGGTATTATTAGCGTAATTATAATTACGAGAACTATATAAAATCTTAGTAATAATAATTATAAAAAAGGAATTCGTATTATAGAACTAAGTATAAGTTAATAAAGCGTATAATCGCTTTAACGAGTTTAAAAAAAGGGTAAACGATTTAGATTTCTTTTTTATAATTACTAATAATAATTTATTATTATAAAAGGATATATAGAGGTAAAATATAGTACTAGACGTATAATAATTAATAATTCTACCTATTTCGATTTAGAACTCGTCGCTATTATTAATACGAAATTTAGTATTAATCGGTTAATAAAAAAGAAAATAAACGACCCGAGGTTATTAATAATACGTAGTAACGTAGGGATTATATATAAATACTAAAAATATAGTAGTAAATATAAAGTAATTTACGGATTTTAAAAAAATCTTTTTAAAAAAGAAATTATATTTTAAGGGGAAGTACGAGGTTTTATAAAAAACCTTAATAATATTTTATAATTATTATAAAAAAGTTAGGATTAGGGAATATTAGTATTATTTAATAATTAATATTATACTTACTAGTAAAGCCTCTAATTATTATTACGAAGTAGTACGTAATTTTAATTAGAACGACTTTTTTAATATTATTAACGTAATCCGAAGCTACTTCGAAACTTATAATAAGAATCTAGAGCTCCTATTTAAGTTATAAGTAATTTTTTTTATATTTATAACTAAGATAATAGAAAGTAAATTGCGAATAAAAATCCTTAAAGAGCTTATTAATTAAATTAATAAGCTAGCAAAAACCTAGCTAAATAAGGGGACTAACGAGCGGAAAGTTAGATATTTTTATACTATAGTTTAGTACGTACTAGAAGTAAAAATAACTTTATACTAAGCACTTAAAAACTATAAAACGCTCTACTTAAAGCTAAGATTTAATTTTAATATTAAAATAAGAATACTATACTAAATATACCTATAAGTATACGATAGCCCTTATTAATAATATTAAATTAACCGGATATATAATAAGAAAGGAAAAGAAACTAAGTATAATAATTATTAATAAGGGGGCCTAGATCTATTAAATAAATAGAGATTTAAATTATAAATAGAGTAATAAAAGAAATAATACTTTATTTATAAAAAAAATAGATATTAGTTAAGTAATTATTTTAAAAAAGAGCGTACTAAATTATATAAATAGTATAAAAAATTGAGGGTAATAAATAGTAAAACTAGCTTTTATTAATTTAGCTAATTCCTTATTATATATAAGGGTAAATCTAGGGGTATAGAACTTAGTAATAATAGCTATAGTAGCGGCCTAGAGTATCTACTCCTTATAAAAAATTTAGAAAATAAAGAAGATCTCGCCCCCTATACTAACGAATTAGATTATAATAAAATCGATAATATTAACTACTCCTTTTTTACCTTATTAATATTTAGAAAATATACGAGGCTAAATAAATAAAAAATAGTAGAAGCTCTAAATAAGTAGGCTTTTATTTATAAATAATAAGGGAAAGTCCCTTAGATAACGAATATAGAAATAAATAAAAGGACGAATTTAATAATATAGAATTCTATTTTCTTAATACTTAAAAAGAAAATATTACCTTTTTTAATATTTAAAAAAAAGAAATACGGTACTAAGTAATTCTAGGAATAGCTAAAAGGGCCCTTTTTATACTACCTAAATTACTTAAATACTAAACTTATATAAGAATTTTACGTAAATAAAAAGTACGGCCTAAATAATTTCTATAAAATTATCCTAAATACTAGGGTATTATAATAGTTAATAAGAAGAAAGGGGTAATTCTAAGTATTATAAAAAATCGCGCTAATAATACTTAATATATTAATAGTAAGTATTATAAGAATTAGTTTTAGCCTAGGTAAAGAAATCGTCGCCCTAAGTACGGTAGAAGTAGAGACGTACTTCGGAATAATAACTTTCTATATTTTATTTATTAATACTCTATTTCTCTTATATTTAAAAAATATAAATCGATTAGGTATTATATTTAATAATACGAGGAATAGAATCTTTAGTAATAAGTATTTTAAAACGGTCGAACAATAATAGGGGTATATATTTATAAGGCTTTTTAATAATACGAAGTTAATTAATTACTTAATAAAAAATAAGCTTAGATAACTATATTAAAAATGTAGGTACTTATTAATTACGAGGCTATATAGCCTCTTAAAGTAATTAAGTAATAATAATATTAAAATAGGGGCGCTAGAGTAGTTAACGAAAATATATTATTAATATTAAATAAATATATAGAGCCTACGTAAATTTAAATTTAAATTGCGTAATAAGCTTAACTTTAATTAAGAAATCGTCGTTAATATTTTTTATTTAAATAGTCGACCGGTTTTATATATAATTAACGAGGCTATATTATTTTAAATAAGGTAATTCCTACGGGATTTATAAGTAAAAATAGTATAAGTAGCCTTACGAAAATACTAAATTAATATATACTAAGGACTACTAAATAGTATTAAAACTAACGCTAATACGAGTTTTAAGTTAATAGAATTTAAAAAAAATATAACGGCCTATAGTATATAACTAAAAGTCGTGCTTATAAAAGCGCACTATAATATTAAAAAAGTAAAAAGGGTATACTAATAGTTAAAAAGGGCGTTTAGAATTATTAAAGAGGAAAATCCTAATTTTATTAATAATAAATACCTCTAGATAGTACTTAAGTACTATAATAATACTATAGGGCCTAATAGGCTTATATTAATATTATTAATATTTAGAGCATATTTAAGAACGACCTTAGCCTTATTACTATCGCTAAATATAAGCTAATGAGCCTAAGTAATTAAAAAAGTAATATGGGTACTGCGCGAGGTAAGCGTAAAAAAGTAAATTAACGAGGTAATTATTACGTATAATAGGCCTAATATAAGGGCTAATTTAAATATACTCCTAAATTTAAATATATAAGTATAGTATAAAATTATTTAGTAATAGACTAGGCTATATAAATTAATTTTTATTAATAAGCGGTCTTACGTAATTACGAGAGATCGTAACTAGCTACTCGAGGTATTAATTATAGTAATTAAATTATATTATACGGATCTTATTAAGGTAATTTTTAATTTATAAAAAAAAGAAGAGCTAGGGGAAATAATATAACCTATAGTAGAGGTATAGGAAATTATCCTTAATAAAATTGTTATAGTAGTATTAATAGATAATAAGGAAGAAGAAATTGCTAAAAGGGTATTAATACTATTAATAAGACGTCGTAAAAGAACACGATAATAAGCCCTAATGTAATAATTTATTATTAATAACGAGGTATTTAATACTTATTATATAGTAAAAAAAAAAGCTAATTTCGAACTAGTAGTTAAACTACGTAAAGAAGGTATTATTATAATTATTAAAAAGCTATATAAGGGATTAGATCTTATTAAAATAAATACTCTATATAATTAAAAGGTTTATTAATTTATCTTTTATAACCCCGAGAAATATAAAGGTCTCTATATATTTAAATTGCGAATAGTACGTGAAATTAAGGGAAAAGGAATACCCTAACTATATAAGAAATTTAAGTATATAATTTAGGGATACAGCGACGTTAAAAAAGCGATGCTACTTACCTAATTACTTATAATATAGCGCTATAGCTAACGATTAATAATAGTATTAATAGTATTATTATAGAAGAAGGGATATGAGATTTAGAGCTATAATATTACTTAGGCCTATATTTAATTAGTTATAGGGCTTATAAAGAAAATCCTAGCCTACTTATTAAAAAAAATAGCTAATAAGTACTTAAAAAGTACGATTATTAAAGTGCTTAAACGACTATATAGGCTCGTAGAATTAGGTATATATTAATAAGCTATATACTACGATTTTTATATTAATTAATTATTAATAGTTATATTTATATACGACCCGTGCTTACTAATTTCTAAGTATAAAAGTAACTAATTTAAGATTATTAAAATATAGATTAATAATATATTAGGCCTATTTAATATTAATTTTATAAAAAAAGAGGATAAGGAGCTTTAAAAAGCGGGCTTCGTAACTAAGCTAAAAGAGGTCCTTATAATAAATAACTTATTAATATTTAATAATAAGATTCTTATAATTAAATAAAAAACTATTATTTTTTAATAAAAGGAGTAAGGTAAGAAAATTACCCTTATCGACCTAAATATAATTAATATTAAGAAGTAGTATAAAGCTAAGCTCGTATAGGGGGTATATATTATAAATATATACTAACCTAAAGTAATTTTTAATTATACTAAAGTAGCGCAGGCTATAAAACTAAATAAATAAGATATTAAAATACTTAATAAGCGGCTTAAGTAGTAATAAACGAATCTTAATCGAGGCCTTATTTACTACTTAATTAACCTCGTTATTAATAAACTCTACGTTTTTATTAATAAGTTATATATAAATAATAATAACCTTATTTTATAATTAGGGTATATTATTATCCTAATTAACGAGAGTATAAGTAAGAGCGAATTTATTATATATAGTAATATAATTTACTATTCGTTAATTAAAAATAAGTAAGTAACGAGAAGTATATTAACGTTAAAAATTTATAGTATAGTTAACGGTATTAACTTTACCTACGCGATTTTAATAACGCTAAAAAAAATTACTAATTAACTTAACTTTTTATTAATCCTAACGGTTATTTATATTAATTCTTACTCACTATATAAATACCTCGTTAAATTAAAAACGATAAAAAAAAAGAAGCTTATAATTAATATTATAGCCCTTAGGTAATTATATAAAAGGCATAAGATTTTTAAAATCCGTTAGATTAATAATAATAATAACCTTACTAACACTTTTATAAAAGTAGTACTTAATAAAAAGTTAAAATAATTTATAAATAATAAAAAAGTTAATATATAAATAGAGGGATAGGTTATATAAAAAGAGTAAAGAAAAAGGGAAAAAGGAGACGACTTAGTAAAAGGGCCCGAGGTCGAATTATATTTCTAACTATAATAAGTAAATTAATAAAAAAAAGAGAAAGTTAGTATTAAATTAAAAATCTAATTTAACTATAATATATTATTAACTACGTAGGGGCTAATTAGGGGCCCTATTTATAATTATTATAACTAGCTTAACCTATAGTTAGAACCTCTTTTTTATACTTATATAGAAATTTATATAGTTTAATTAATCTCTTCGTTAACCTATAGTTCGAACTTACTACCCTATAATAGGGATACCAACATTTTCAGACCTAAGAGGGGCGTTAAGAAATTCTTTATATATATTACTAAATTTCCTATCGTTAGCTAAATAAATTACCTTATTTAGAGCTCTCTAGGTATTTATTAATAGTACCTGCTCTTAAGTAAACTCAGAGATCGCTATATTAAATCTCTTTACGGTAACTCTAGCTTCGGCGCCTGCCTTGCGCCGCAAGATGTCCTTGATGACCATATGTCCTGTCAGCTGCATAGAGCACTACGTGTATGTTAGGGATGGAGATAGACTTGACCAACTTTGAGCTCACGATGCTGATCATCGAAAACGTCTCTCTGTTCCTTACTGAAGTCATGCACAGCCATTTCGGCAAATTTCTGCTAATGCAAAAGCTGTCGAGGGCTGAATTGCCTGTAGATCAACAAGGTCTAATTGATGTATTGAAATCCAAAAGTATTTTATTCAAGAATGAGAAATGCCACAGACGCCACAAGCGGGGAAGTGAGACCTTATGAGCTCAAGTGTTATTGTTTGAAGCTAGTTCTCGACTGAGCCATCGCTCAAGGCACTATGACGTACTATGCACTGACATGATCGTATTTTGCGGCATGGATGTTCCGCGAAAGCTAGGCACAAAGCATCGAATGACTGCTTTTGTGCTGTTTCTCGGAGACCGCCCTCCCCACGCACATCAGGGACACAGGCTGGCGTCAAGCTGAGTACGGTTGCCGCAACGAGCACTCGATGGAGTATTGCAAATTCATGACAGTCGGCGACCCAGATATAGAAACATTTGGTAGGATTTGGGTATCGAGACTCAATTACTGCGTAAAGCTAAACATTGCCTGAGAGACTAGGATAACAAGGTGACATCTCCAACTACGGGTCTGTGGTCGCTGATGAGCATGCCATTGACCAGGTTGTTCTGGATCTCGTATCGCTGGACCGAGTACTTCTTCGCGTCTTTAGGCCCAAGCCAGACAAAGTCGATGCGGCTTCCCTGCTTGGTCGTATCGAAGGTTGTGTACGTCAACTGATTGGGGCCGATGCGCTGTTCAGGCGTAGCCATGTTATACAACTCCTCCATGAAACCGGTTCCTGTCAACGCTTTATACCCATCACCGTTGGGGTCAGAGTTGAAGTCGCCGGTAAGCGAAACACCCAAGGGACCGTATGTTGTCTGCACAGCTTGAATCTTGGACACAGCGACCTTGATTCCCTCGCTTCGAGCCTGGGAGCTGACATTATCCAAGTGCGTATTGGCGTGGATGAACTTCTTTCCGCTAGCAGTATGCTCGAAGACAGCAATGGTGACGATGCGCTTACTGCCGGCCCCCCAGCCAGACGAGACAGTGTCGGGTGTCGGCGAGAGCCACTTTGTCTCTTCGTGGAGCAGCTTGAGCGCGTCGGTGCGATAGAAGATGGGGTTGTACTCGCCGCTCTTCTTGCCGTCGTCGCGGGCGACGCCGACATGGGCCCAGCCGGAGCCTAGTCCGTCCTGGATGTCGTTGAGCTGGTTATCGAGTACCTCTTGTAGGCCGATGACGGTGACGGCGCCCGTCGGTGCATTGGTGCCTATACTCTTGATTGCGTCGATGACATGGGGCTGGCGGCAGCGGTCCTTGGAGATTCCGCAGAGGAGATCCCACCAGGGCTTTTCGCCGGATTCGCGTGAACCGGCGTCGTATCGAATGTTGAAAGAGGCAACACGAATGGGGAGACCCTGAGCCAGAGCTAATCTCGCCAGGAAAATGGGTGCGAGAATGGTCTTGATCTGCATCTTGAAGCAAGAAACGAATGACTGGGGTAAGAGCAACAAGACTCAGTGCTGATTACAAATCTCGAACCACAACACCTACTACTGCCTCTTATATACTTCAATGATGTTTCCCTGTCCATCGCGAGAAAGACGACCGAAGCTGCGAAGCACAGCCCAATAAGGCAGTTGAATACAGGATTGACAGGGGTCCCCTCCAAGACGTTAACGTCCCGCGGGGTGCAGTGCCCCTCGCGAACGCCAAATCAACACGTGGGTAGCATCCACGCTGAATTTGATCTTGAGACGCGGATAATTATGCGAATAAGGATCAATAGCCGCTGCTTGCCCAGAGGCGCGATGTCATATTGGGCGGGATCTGCCAGATACATGCCCCTCCCTTGCAAAGAGAGGGGTCGCAAGTAACCTTAATGGCAAGCCTATTAAGAGCCAAGCCACACGGCCTCCCACGCCAGTCTGGTATTGACAGTGGCCGTCTCAGAGTCTTCTTTTTAAAGAGCGCCGAAAGTAGAAATAGACGCCTACAAGAAAAGACCGGACGAACTACCGCGCTAGCAATACAGGACTCATTACATAAACCTCGACTAAGTAGAACATTCCCTAGTTGTACTCCGTGGCCGGTTTTGCCTACAGTGGTGGCCTTCCTCTCATCTGTCAACTCGGTATTACCGCCCGTACCGTATATGCAAGGTATTGTTCTCCTGAATGAACCAAAATTCAACAAAACTCAAAGTATCAGGCCGGCCTTATGCTCCGAGGAAAGTGGTGAATAACGGAAAGTCTCATCTGAATAAACCGCGGGCTTGATGTTTTTGCAGCCTCCCGAAGTTCTTGCCCCCAATACATCCTGTGGACCTCTTCCTACGGTGTGCGTATGACGAAGAGCCGGCGGAAGCCTCAATGACAAGTGAACTGATGGATCTCAACTTGAAGATACCAGTCTGTCTCCAGGGGCTTGTCAACTAGGTACCGGAAATTCATAAATGACTTCATCTGTTCGTTTGCCAATTGCTACTTGATAGTCTCCTGTAGTGCGCGCAAGCTGTTATTCTCAGCATTGCCAGCCCTACGACTGACCTTTGTGTGGGTTTCTATTTCATTGAGAGCCTGAATGTTCTCACATTCCTGTGTGTTCTCGAGCTACTCGGTGGTGTACGAGATTGTCAGACGGCCCTCCAATATCTACAGCAGTTGGTGAAGGGTCGCTTGTGAACCTGACCCTTCTCCGTCAAACCCTCCTTTCAAGCTTTCGAAGCGCGGTGTGATGGATTATGGCATGTCCAGATCCTAAGTAGACATCTTGTATTCCACCCATCCCCGGAGCTGCTTGCAGCTGACCACAGACTTCTGTACATCCCGTGTGCAGTCAGGTAGTCGCTTGCTTTAGGGCCGCAAGACTTGAATCACGACTTGGAGATAGCGCCCTAGCTCTACTTCCTTGGTTGAAGATCGAAACTATATTCTTTGGAAGAGTCCGAAAGCTTCTATCTTGCTAGTATCTGCCCATTCTCTACCAGAATCTGACGCAGCAACTCACCCCTATTCTCTTCAAAGTCAGACTGTCCATCTTTCATACACAAGTATGGCTTCATGACCATTAGCACTTCTCGATTCCACTGCTCGGCCCTGCTCTCATCAATCCTGCCCGCAGCAACCAAGCCGACGCTCAACCTCTTCCACCTGCTGTCCCTTGTCGACATCAAAAGCAGAGCACATCACTCCAAGAAGAATGTGCGATCGCACTCCAAAGTCCAAGTCTTTCATGTCGACTCCTTCTGTCTCCTTCATCATAACAGCCGCCAGAAACGCAACCTCCTCTTCGCTCCCTACCTCCGGCTCCCACCCTCTGCTGCGCCCCTGTTCACCCACCCCGCCGCCCGGCCACCCACACCAGCTAATCTTGCTCTCACGCGTCCCGTTCAAGTCTTGCTCAAGATACGGCATGTGGACAGTTTCTCATCGCTTACGCGAGTAGTGTCTTTCCCAAGCCTACATGTCAAAACGTCCCTGCGTGACGGAGATACCGAATTCGTTGTGGTTCCATGTCTCCTTCAATTGCTTTCCGGGGCATCCTATGTTCATGTAGTTGAGCCAGAAGCGAGCTTGAGTCTCCGAGTACGGCTGGACGCTTACATAGTCCTCTCGCAAGCGTGCGATGGTCTGCTCGAGAGTAGCTAGGGCTATCTGAGTGATGGTCTCGACGGGAAGGGATGGCTGACATCGATGGGTGCGCACAACGTTATGTGCCCACCGCGGAAGCTTGGTCAGGTGGCCATTTCCCTTGTGCCGTGGCTGCGCAAGAGGGTCACTTGAATCTGGTAGAACCTGCAAGTCGGGAAGCCGGTAGAAGCGAGCTGATATTAGCTGCGCGAGGAGAGCAAGTGAGTAGTACTTTCGCCAGACATTCCCATCGAGCAGCCCGTGGTGCTCTACATAGAATCCGTCAAAGTCATCTGCCGTCGCGAACTCGCCCTCGCCCTTGTCTGAGGAGCGGTACATGGCGGCTGCTAGCGGAGCGAGATAATATATGTCTAGGGTTCTTTTCATCCTTAGCTCATCTTCTCAACCACATACTTTCTCGTAGTTAATGACCTTACCGGTTGAAGCTCAAGTCTCCGTGGCCAAATGACCAACCTCGGATGTGAAGTTGCTCTACAACATCGAACACGCCTTTGCCATCCCGTAATGCTTCATCCAGGTAAATGAATGCTATTCGCCAGGTTTAGAAGTGACAGCCTGTGGTCAGGATAAGCATTTTGGTGATCCCATTTGGTAAGGAGGTGGGTTCTAATGCGATCTTGATCGGTACCTAGTGTCAGGCTCAAATGGTAAGGCCGTTGAGAAGCGGAATGAAATTGAAGGAGGCAACTTTGTGTTCTCGCGATTAATAAACAACACTAGCCGACATAGACGTCTCAAAAAACATTACTCCGGTGTCTGCGACATATCAGCTTATGAGGCACCTTGATACGGGGAAAGTGCGGCTCCCGGAACTTTGAAAGCGTGATGTGTTTTAGTGACTCGCACTGTTTAGGTAGGCTGATTGGTAAATGAGGTTGATTCGGCCTGGAATAGATGGCCCAGGTGAATCTAGTCACCTGAAGTTTCATTGGCAAAGCCTCGCTTCATGTTTACAGAAGTCAAGCGATGTCTGCGGCTCGGACGCAATGAAGGTTGGCATCATAATGCCTTGTAAGCCTTTGTGCCGTTATGCTATTGTGTTTTGAACATAGTGAAAAAGAACTGTGATCTGCAATTAGCCGCTTTTTGGCTATGATCAATTCACCTCACCTCGTTGTCCTGGCACCCCGGTACTGGGCTCCGTGACATTACCTTATTAGGTATCTCGGAGGATGCGCTAGTCGGGTTTGTCTCTGGATGGAACAAGTACCAACGCTTTTGGGCTTCACACTGTTGCATTGTCGCGGCTGCTTGTGTCGGGTAAATTTGCAATCGCGAGTTTGCAAGACCTTCGGAACTGGGCCGTCAGTGGCGCTCGTCGATGGTCAGGAGACTTAAAACAGTCAAGAACCGAAGCCCACCACAATGTGAACGCCAAGAACCGAGTTCTCCCAACCAAAACTTGAAACTTAGCACAATGGGAAACACATCGGGTCTCCTCGTCTGTCTCACAATTCTCCGAGGAGCTCTTGGGGCGACCCTGATTGCCTCGCACTATAGCGGGCAACTCTACACACTGAACTTATCGTCAACAAACCAACTCACTATTGCGAGTACAGTCAGCTCTGGGAACCGCATGCCAGCATGGCTTGACTTTGACTCCGCGTCGAACATTGTCTATATCCCGGATGAAGTACAATGGGGCCAGCCACTTCTGAAAAGCTTCTCTGTCGCAGGCGATGGAAGTTTAATATCGAAGGCGCAAGTTCAGACAGCCGGAGGCGAGCTTCATAGTACGCTCTATGGATCTGGCAATGGCTACATCGCAACAGCACAGTAGTATGATTACTAGATCATTTCTCATGAGACATACCCTAGACTAACTATGTTGTAGCGATGCATCGACAATATCTACCTATGGACTCCCGTTGGGCGGTACAGGTCAACCCCTACAGAAACTGACATTCAACATGTCTCAACCAGGGCCAGTGCCATCTCGACAGGATAGACCTCACCCTCACTCTGTCTTCACAGATCCCAGCGAAAAATATCTTCTTTCTGCGGACTTGGGAGCCGATTTTATCCGTGTCTTCAGCATCGGATCGTCAGGCATTCTGACTCAATGTCCCTCTTTCTCGACTGGACCCGGAGACGGACCTCGCCATGGAGCGTTTAGAACACAAGGCAATACGACATTCCTGTTCACCGTCAATGAGTTATCCAACTCTGTGACGTCTTGGTCGGTTACTTACCCGGCAACCGGTTGCCTTGTTCTTGCGAAGAAGCAGACCCTGTCGACATTTCCTCCCGGAAAGGCTGCGCCAGTTGGTTCGAAGGCAGCCGAAGTTCACATCAGAGATAACTTTGTGTACACCTCGAACAGGAATGATCAATCTTTCGGAACACAACAAGATTCCATCACGGCCTACGCAATCGACCCTTCGACAGGCCTGATCACATATCTTGAGACAACAAGTGCTTATTCATTCTTCCCTCGAACGTTCGCAATCAACAATGCCGGAACTATGGTGGCTATCGGTGGACAGACAAGTGCCAACGTTGCGGTTGTGGAAAGAAACGCCACTTCGGGTAGACTGGGGAAGCTTCTTGCAACTCTCAAGGTCGGCAATCCAGGGACTGTGAATCAAGAGGATGGACTCAGCGCTGTCATCTGGAACGAGTGAGCCTCGCGTCATGAAGAGAGATCGACGGACACAACGATGTCATTCCGTTCATTACATGTATTATCATGAGATCTAAGAATCTAGTATCCTCATCCAATATCATCATAAGTGGTATCTCCAAGTTCAAGTCGCTTCTTCAAAAACGCTTCAATCATTTCGCTTTACAAAGTCGGTTCGCGTAGTCAACAACACTCCAATCTTCACTGCCCGGTGTAGACCAAGAGAAGAACACGCCGTTGGGGTCCCACTTCTTCTTGATTGACGCCAGCTTAGGGTAGATCGGGCCCCAAAAGGCGTCTTGCCAGTTCTTCATGAAGGCATAGTTCTGTCCACGCACATTAGTACTTATTGTATTATGTAGTACAGGGGGATGACTAGCTTACCTCATTCACGTATGCAAGGCCGTTAGGACCAGCCTGCTTGAACTTTTCGGTAATGGTGTTGACCATCAGATCATTGAGAGCCAGCTTCGTCGCCCAGGTGGCATCCAGGGCCTGCGGCAGGATAGCCATGGTTCGCATGGTCGCGCCTCTCCACTTAGGGTGTGTTGCGCTTTCGGACTTCTTCTCGTTACTTCCCGGATCGAAAAAGTGGCTAATAACGATGCCGAACTGGTTCGGGGCCGGTGCCAGCGCAAGTTGAATGGCCTCAGCGATGGCTGGCTGGTTGCTCGCCATGTCGTCGTGGGTAAAGACCCAGCCACCCGTCAGACCGTTCTGGGCCGCGCGCTCGGGTTCGAAGATGTCGTGGAAGAGAGTGTAGTAGTTGGGATACTCTTTGACTCCAAAGTCGTACGGGATCTTTTCGGTATCGAGGTACGTGAGAAGCGGCTGAACGACAGCTGTGAGCTGCTTGGCAGTCTTGTTCATTCCCATGATTGGCTGCACGTGCAGTGCTGGTCCGATAGCTGGCGGGTATAGCTCATAGATGCCGTAGAGTCCGTTGTCAACCATTTGGTTTCCGAGCGCGTTGAGCTTGTTGACAGCCTTGGTGACTTGGTCGAAGTTGGCGCCAGTAGTAGCGTTGACGTTCAAGAAGAGCGCTGCTCCGGGAATGGTGTCGGGGTATGTCTTGACAGTGACGGATAAGACAACCGCGTAGTTTCCCGGGCCGCCTCCCCTGAGAGCATAGTATAGATCAGAGTTCAAGTTGACGTTGGCTGTGACAAAGTCTCCGGCTGCGGTGAGGACTTCAAAGGAGAGCGCCTGGTCCGCGCCGAAGCCATAGTTGCCGCTCAAGGGACCGTGACCACCACCTCCCATGAAACCACCCGCAACTCCCACAGTCTTGAGAATCGTTAGTGAAATAAAGGAAGATGGGTTGTTCCAGGCTTACCTCGCATTCGCCGGTAACTACATTCTGGGGTGGGTTTCTGGCATGAGCTGCGTTCGAGATCTCGTAGCCTTGAACTCCGGCACCGATAGTCATGGCAGGCCCCTTGTAATCTCCGGGGCCTTTGTATGAATCAACGAAGGAGATGTCCTTGAAGTTGTGAGTGTTGATAGCCAAGGATCCAGCACCAGCACTTCTTCCCTCAAAATCGTGGCCCGTGTTGCGGATGACGAGGCGCAAGTTGTTCGACTTCGCAAAGTCCACGCCAGCCTTGACCTGAGCTTTCGTCTTGGCGATGATGACGAACTCAGGGTAGTTGCCGAGAGCGCAAGTCTTTGTGGGATCTGTGGTCAGTTCGCAAGTGTTGTTGCTTCCCCACGTCCACAGCTGCGATGCAGGTTGAGAGATTCTGATAGTTCGACATTAGTTCTGGGCTTGACTCTCGACAGCTCTGCGTCATAGATGAGACTCACTGCCACCTCTCATCCGTCCACTTTGCAGTGGCCTCGGCGCACTTGGCAGCATCGTAAGTCGCGATGCCACGATACGTGTTGTAGCAGACTGCAGCAGGCGGGATATGCTGAAGGAGAGCTCCTCCCACGGTCTTGTTCAGTTTACTCCAAGCATCGGCCTTGGGCCAGCAAATGTCGGCAGGAGAACATCTGCACTCGTACTTTTTCCCATTCTCTTCGTACGCGACGAGCTTGGGCGTTGAAATCGCACTGACAACCCAAGAAAGGCACGCCAGAAGCAAAACGTTGGCCATCGAAGTCCGGGTCATCTTGCTGGAAGACTTCTGCGGTTCCGTCCGATCGTAGTCGTCGTTGCTGTTGCTGCTGTCGACTAATGGTCGCTGGCCTGCTTCGAAAGCAAGCTGCTCCAAGGTCGTGCTCCTCTTGGACATTTTGTATTCGGATTCGAGCTTGACACTAATTTACTCGGTGTGGTCGCCGAGACGCAAGACACCGGCGCGAAGCTCTCTCCCTCGCTGTGTGAGAGGCGAATATCACCTAGCTGCATGGCCTGCGTTGTACTGCAGCGAAGCTAGTTGTTAGTCTCGTGGGAGGGAGGATCGGTAGTGAGATCTAAGTTGTTTCTCCGAGTGAAAGACAGAGTAAAGAAGGCCCATCCCCGAACCTCAAGTTCTCAAGTTCTCAGTAGCCGAGCAGTCAAACGGGTGGTGGGGAAGGGTAAGGTGTCAGCAGGGGAGGGGGGGTCTTGGTATTAGCCGCCATCTGATTGCTGTGTCAGCCACATCGGCGGCACGGGAGACTCAAAGGAGGAAGAAAAGCGTCGCGACAAGTGAATCGAAGCGATAACTGAGTGTGGATAGCTAGCACGTATAGTAGCATCGACGGCGTGGTGCGAGTTAAGATCATGCGATTAGTCGGGGTCCAGTTCCATGACTTGGAGCAACGCCAGTGGCTGTGGCAACCTGCCGAGAGACGTTGGGGTAAGAATTAGCGTTCTATGACGGATACCTGCAAGTCTGCCAATGGACATTAATCCGTAGAATGCGAGCTTCTCGTCTCTCCAGGCAGGCGTCAGAGCCAAACTCTCCAGATATGTTTTCACTAAAATATTGCTTAGACAAGGGGTATACGACGAGGGAGAGAAGCGCGGATCGTGAACGCAGGGGTCGAGCTGGACTCAATCAAACTTCAGTCAGTTGCGAAAGTTGTGGGGGTAAGACACGGGCAAATCCCGAATTCCACAAACGTCACCACGGCTTTAGCGATGCTTAGAGAAGCTTCAAGTCTGTATCCGTTCAGTGGGACTTCCGGCAGGCAATTTTCTTAATCTAGTGTATGTAAGTTGCGCGGAAGCTGGGGGTCGCATCATCCGAAGTCCACTCCCAAATTTGGGTCGATAACTGGATGGCACAGGTCCCCATGTCCTGGTACAGTATGCCGAGCCGCTCGGCACAACCTTTTCCATATTAGCGGCGCCAACCAGCGCACGGCACAATGCCGAGTCGGAGGGACCAGGAAGTCGGCAGACCCTTGACAGCGCAGCATTGCAGCATGCTTCGAGAAGCTCTCGAGTCGAGAAGCTTGATCGTTACACTCAATTCCAAACAGCAACTCGCGAAGACAGAAGAATACGATATTGTTGTTATCTGCCCAATTTCGAAATTCCATGTTTTGCGCGTCGAGGATCGACATTACGGGCGTCAATAGAGTGCTGGACGGCCTTTGTTACTTAGAGCGTTGGAGCGGGCCGAGTCATTTCATTTTACCTGGCGCAAGTGCGACGAGTCCAACGGCTGACGGACAAAGGATAAGGAACGGAACAAAGAATTGCGGGATGGCTTACAGCGGGCACGCGCTTCTCGAGGGATGGTCCGTAGTCTCAGTCGGGATAATAAACTAAATAGTTTAGCTGGCTCTGGCGACCCTGAAGGCTTGCCGTACGGCCTCATGTTCGCATGGTGCGTTAGTTTAACGGCCGAAGAGGACTCAGCGGAGAGACCGAAGCAAGTGACGCCGAAGGCTGAAGTCAAGCAAGCCTTCGGCCGGTAGAGTTCAGAATCAAGCTCGAATAAACTTCGCCAAGAGTATTCGGGTTCGGGTCATAATCCTGACTCGGGGTTCCGAATAGACAGCTAGGCTAACATGAGGCAAATGAGAGGTTGGGGCCAATATGGGACCAGGCGCCCTAGAAAAGGCTGTGGCTGACGAAGGGAAGATCCGAATCTTACGTCCGTATACTAGACTATCCGTAGACCCCGATATAGTCATCAGGAAGTTCATAGCTCCGCTGCTCCGCTCGACGCCGCTGCTGCTGACACCACATCGTCGTCGGCGGCGGGGTCAGGCGAGCTATGTTGTGGATGCCTGCTGGAAAGCGTGGGGTAGAGTCGGCGGGCACAGCGACCTTTACATCCGGAAGTCGTATGTGGACGAATAAAGTCACGGTCCGGATACCCGTCCCTTGCTGGCGGAGGGAACTAGGGACCTTCCGACGAGGTTCTTGCATGTCAGACCTTTCCCCGCCAGCATCTGGAGCTGAGATGCGAGGTTGAGGTGGATTAGACTTGCGACCCACGTTCGGGGAGTCCCAGGCTGTCTTGCCCTCTAGGCTTCGGCGCAAGTAGACATCTGCCTACAGTAGCCATAAGAACCGCTACGGGGCGGCACCAAGGCCGACACAGTTCAAGTATTGGGCAAAGGAGCGCCGGTTGTCTTCGAGGATGCCGAACTCATCATGCCGACGGCCTAGATCATGATCGCATGGGTACGTTAGGTGAGAGTTTAGGCAGCGTTTCAACATCACGGTAGCCGGCTTATGACTGCCCATGACCAAGTGCTGTTGAACCCAACAGTTGAAAATTCAGCAAACTTTGCCATAAGATCTTGAGGTAATACTGGGATTTGCATCAAGATATGGGACAATTCATCCAGAACGTAGCTCTTAAAAGATATCACCTTGCCGGTCCTTAGGCTATCTCGTGCTTAAGATCAAAGTCCTATATCCTAAGTCCCAAGTCCTAATTCGACTTGACGAAGGTAACCAAATCGTCCTCCGAACAATATCCCGGCCAGGTCTTCACTATGGTGGCGAGCCAATCCAACCTAGGTCTCTCAATTGACTTGCAAAAGAGGCAACTTTTACATGGATGCCCAAATCTTAGGATAGCACAGCGCCACTTTTGCCCTGCATCTAGGCCTATATTCTGACTGGAACTTTGAGTCTTGGCTCTGTAGCCATAGCCTTGTCTTGGAGTTCTCGTGACAGATCGTCCCATGGTATTCGCGCTGATAGCCTGTTTGAGCGTGTGAATGGAGAGGCCTCGATGGAGAGGGAATTTCGTAGAGTGCACACGCGTTGACCACCACATACTCCCGAGACCCTGGATGTGATCATTGATGGCAATATGATACCTAGCTTCAACGCGTAGCTGCCATGAGTTGCCACCGCTGGGCGACCTCGGTGGCCGACCTGGCCACTCACAAGCCTGGCCAATTTCTTGGCCGACTTAATGCAAGGAGGTCACATCGAAGACATTCAACTAAATCGGCTGAGGCTATACGTGAGGATGTTCAAGGGGCTAATACATGAGATGATGTAGTGATTTCGTATGTATCTCTAATAGTCACACGACGGTGACAAGTGTCAGCTAGCCTTTTGGCCGGCGAGGGATCGTCCATCGGGGGGCTGATCAAATGTATCGACTCTATTGACATGGAGGGTACATCAGGGCAAAGGGCATAGACCAGGTTGTAAGTTATAGCACAACTAATTAGCAAATAGTGGCATCGTGATGCTTATTGAACAAATCTCCTGGCTTTCCAATCTTTTGGTCATTATCAACAGCTTTAGTCCAGGCTGAAACTGCCGTGTTCACGATGATCGTTTCAGGCTGCTATTTTACGACCTTTAGCTGCGCCTTGAACACAAACACATGTACCTACCTTGACCGGAGCCTAGAGTCACAATGCACAAAATGGTGGCTGTGGCTCTCCCAGGGTTATCGGTCGTAGCATCTTGCGCAGCCTCAAGATATCGTTCCGGCCTTCTCGAACCCTTAGTCAAGGGGCATACACCAGGACTAGAGGTATTACTCAATCCGCCGATGTTTTATGGACCGCTACTCAGAGCAATCAAAATTGTAGCCGATGATGATGATTGATGTGCTATTCTGAAATCTCAACCCCTTGAGGAGTAACAGAACTATTCAAAGATGAGAAAAGGCCTGACCAAAGTGCCCCCCAGTACCACCAACTCCGTAGAAAGACTTTTGTAGTTTACATTCGGGTATCATGATAAGTTTCAATTTCACCTCCCGATGGGGTAGTTGAACATGAGGAGGCCATTCAGACCCCCAACCCAGCCATCGTCGTCATAGTCCGACGCGTCGCCCTTGCCTGGTCCGCAGATGACACACGGCACACCTCCTTTCCAGTCACCGTTGCTGGACTCGCCGACCATCTCTCCTTCGACGCGGATTTCAGTGCCGATACCTGCGCCGGCACTTCGCTTGCCGTCGATACTGACCTCGAGCTCGCCATCGCGGTTCTTGCTGCTGACTTTGAGTGTGACCTTGGTATTAAGGGGGAGAACCAAGGGTCGGAAGCTTAAACTTCGTGGGCAGATTGGTGTAATGAGGAGCGATTTCACGAGGGGGTGTATGATGGAACCGCCGGCGCTCAGGCTATAAGCAGTAGAGCCCGTAGGGGTGCTCAGTAGTATGCCATCTGCGACAGCTTCCGTCAGGAATCGGTTGTTAAGGTAAATGTCAATATGGGCAAGGTGAGGCTTTGGCCCGCGGTGAATGAGGAGTTCGTTAAGAGCATGGATCGGTTGAGGAATGTCACGTTTCGAAAGTATTGTGTCCTCGGGGTGTTCGGCTGGTAGGTGTGCTTGTGACTTCGTCGTTGGGAGTAATTGGCTGCTGATGTTCTGGCCGTTGTTGTCGTATACGCCGACGCGTAATCGGTGTCTCAGCAAGATTTTGGCTGCCCGACTCTGTCCCATGCTCTTGCCAGGAGACGCATGCCATCCAGACTGAGCCCCATCCTTGACGTCGTGTTCCTTCTCTCCGCTTGCGACTCTCGTGTGTGGCGTCAATAGATCATCCACGGCGACGCCACTCCCACTCATGTAAGCCTCTCTCCAGGCCCTTTTATATTCCTCAAACTTCCACTCTGCCAGGAACCCTATTGTACCAAAGTTGAATGCGAGAATGGGGGGCACGGCTTGGTACATGCTGAAATGGCTTGCGGCGCGCAAAATGGTTCCGTCGCCTCCAAGCGTCGTGATCATGTCGATTCTGTCCGGGAATGCAGATGGGTCACATGTGTAGATGGGGAAGTTGAAGGACTCGTGCACCATCTGAGCGACTCTCGGCTCAAATATTAGGTTCAGACCAGAATATGTACTTTGTAGGTGCTTCGCAAAGTCGATGGTCGCTCGTAGGACTTGAGGGGATCGCAGCTTCGGCATCAAGAGGATATTCCTCGGAGGCGTCGGCCAGTGTAAAGATAGCAAGCCAGAGGTCGAGTTCGGAGGGTCGCGGTATTTCGGAATAACTCTAGGCGGGAGAGAGGAGACATCGCGAATCTCGGCAGCTCGAACAGACGCCGTCGTCGAAAAGTTCAACGGTCGGAAAGCTCGAATCTGCGCCGCAACCCGCGGCCTGGCGCACAGGCGGAAGGCTCCTGACCTAGACATTGTGGCTAAACTGGATTCAGATAGAGTAAGGCAAGAAAAAGAGGGCGTCACTCATGGCCGAGCGGCGTGCTCTAGGCCGCTGGTAATCAGTTGACTGAGCGCGAGATGTGGTGGTGGAAATAGGCGCGCCTCGATGAATTGCCAATGACGACAATTCCATTGGAGAGCCCCACTCGAGCTTTTCTTCCATGCTTCACCGAGCTGAGTCATCCCTCCGCATGGAGCTGACCGAATATGCCGACTCGGTGAAGACCCCACCTCGGAACATGGCTCCGATCATATCGGCCCCATACTCCGCTTCCGGGCCGGCACCGCACCGTCAACTGCAGTTCAAGATGGAGAGAAGATTATGGCAGTCTGGGAGAATGATTGCACAAGAAAGTAGTAGCGGTATGTTTTAGTGACATTATGATTTTTTTCCGCGCATCTGTCTCACACCACCCACCCTTCGCGTTTACGTTTATTCCTATTTCTTTGAGAGCGCCGTCATCCTGTCTTTCAGCTGCCTTCCCGCAAGTTGCCCGAGCTGATCGAAGCTCTGCGCGCTTGTCAGCTGCAACACACTTATTTCTACACCAAGAGTGTGTTTCCACCAATTACGAATCTCAATGGTCATGAGAGAGTCGACTCCAAGCCCTGAAGGTGACAGAGTAATGTCAACCCCGCCTTCATCCACCTCCCGCATGAGAAACCCAAATATCCGGCGTGCGATTTCTTGCGCGAGATATGTTGTTGACGCCGGCGTTTCAAACTCTTCCGGTCGCGACTGCAGACTTGATAGAAATTCCGCTAAGCCTGATGACCCAGCCTCTTTCCGAGAGGCCACCTCATTCTCCGCAATATCTGGGTAAAGGTTCATGCGAGGATCGTGCTTCCACACAACTCGATTATCAGGATCGTTGATAGACGTGCTGCAGTCAAGACCGAGTACCAGTTGCCCATTGGAGGCCGACCAGTGTGCTCCAGTGTTTGCGCTCGTGGCCACTGGTCGACTTTCAGCGATGGCGAGCTGAAGACCTCGTAGCATGTCGGCTTCGGAAACAAGTTTGGATCCAGATCTCGTCATGGCGTCTTCAACGTCTCGTGTACGACTGACATAGCCCACATCCTCCACGCCTCCTAGGTGAATCACTGAACAAGGCAGACCCAGACCCCGGCGATACTGGGAAAACGCATCGAGGAAGGTGTTGGCAGCCGCGTAGTTTGCTTGGCCTGGATACCCATGCACACCAGACGTGCTACCAAAGAGCACGAAGAAGTCAATGTCACGAGACAGCGTGCGGTGAAGGTTCCATGTCCCGCGTATCTTGGGCGATGTCGCCGTTTGCCACTGTGACAGTGTAAGGTCAGAAACTGCACCGTCGGCAAGCACCATTGCTAGATTTAGTACGCCCGCGATCCGTTTGGATGAAGCATGTCTCGAAAGGACCGCTTGCATGGACGTCTCGTCTGCTATATCGCATGGTATGGCATTGACCTCGCAACCTGCATAACGAAGTTCTGAAAGCAGAGCTTGATCGTCATTACTGCGTCCGGCGGACCTCGAGATGAAAAGCAGACTTTTGGCACCGTGGGAGGCCATCCATCGCGCTATCGTTGCTCCCAGACCACCCATGCCGCCGGCAAGTACATAGGTAGCTTGCTCACGGAAGCTGGGAGGCAAAGGCACTTGAGATACCTTCAATGCCGCGTCATCTTTCTCGGTCATGTCGATGGCCACCTTTCCAATGTGGGTACCCTGATACAAGTATCGGACGGCATCTTCAGTCTTACTGCACGTGAATACCTTTGCAGGCTTCACGGGATGGATGTAACCTTGCTGATACAAGTCCACACATTTCTGGAGCAAGCGGGAGATGATGGCAGGGTTCTCAGCGGCCAGATTCGCCATCTCGACGCCAATGAAGGACCGATTCCCATCGAAAGCTGCCATAGCAAGTTTACCGCCCGCTAAGGTATCTTTCTTCCCTAGCTCGATGAAGGTGCCATGAGGGGCGACACAATCCCATGATGCATGTAAAAGCTCTCCAGACAGAGAGTTCAACACGACGTCAACACCGAGACCACCTGTCGCTGCTTTCACACCCTCCACAAAACTGACGTCTCGAGATGAGAAGATCTGTTCTGTAGGAACACCCCACTCTCTTACAAGGAAAACTGCCTTCTCGTCGCTGCCCACAGTTACGTAAACTCTGGCCCCAATCCATCGAGCTACTTGCACGGCGGCAATGCCAACACCACCAGCGGCGCTGTGGATGAGCACAGTTTGACCAGCCCTAAGGCCGGCTTTATCTACCAGGGCTCGAAGGACCGTGGTGAAAATGCAGGGCATTCCAGCCGCGTCAGCAAAGGCAAGTGTATCGGGAATGCGGATGCAAAGCTGTGCTGGGACCAGTATCTCCGTAGAGAAGCAGGCCGCCTCGGGCGCGAAAACCATGACGCGGTCACCAACCCGAGCGTTCGTCACAGAACCTCCTATGGCCGTCACGATACCGCTGGCTTCACATCCGAGTCCTCTTGGAGCCGAAGGCTTGATCAGGCCCATTGCAGTGACGACGTCTTTGAAGTTGAGACCTGCTGCGTGAACATCAACCTTGACGTGGTCGGGCGGTATATCGTCGGGCAATTGACGAGAAACCCATTTTAGAGTCTGTAGGGCCCCAGGCCTCGAGACCTGCAGCATCTTTGTTGAAGAGATTGAAGTTTGGGACGCAAGAGCGCGAGAGATTGGAGCCCACTTGCATCGCGGAATCAGGATGCGACCCGTAGAGTAGGAGAACTCCATATCTTCACCCATATTCGAAATCAAGGCCGCGTGTTGGGAGCAAAGTCGGCTTGCGACCTGGGAGACAGCCTTTAGAGAATCTGCAGTAATGCTGTCAAGCTCCATAGTGGCAAAATGTACTCCAACCTCAACTCTTGCTGTTCTCGCGATGCCGAGCACTGGAGCGAAGGTCGGATTGACCGACCCGAGCTGGCAGGGTCGTGAAAGCCAGAGTAGGCTCGAGTTGGTGTCTCGGAGAGTCTTCAGTAGGCTCTTGAGGTTATCTAGCTTGACTTTTGTCATATCGTGGAAATAGCCGTCGCCGCGGCACAGATCAATAACGGATACCACGATGCTGCCGGCAGGTGGGCCGTCATAACCAGGATTTGAAATGGTGATAGAGTGACCTAGACGCCGCAAGGTTTGTTCAATTTCAGTTACCACTGGGTGTGACTCCTCTTCGCACAGCAAGTTTATTTGCTGTGAAGTGAGACTGACACCTTCGCTCGGCGCAGCAGGACGAGCAATGATCGTGGCGTTAAGCTTGTATTGCGGCCCGGCATCGTAGACAATTTCCGGAGACGAGAAGCCAGCTTGAAATAGACGCTCCTCCCACTGCTCTGGAGATTTGTAAGGCTCCTCTGAGCGGTTGTCAGAGTCGCCGAGCCACCATCCCGAAAGGTAACCCATGATGAAATTAATCCATTTTGTGTTGCAGCACAGCTCATGCATCAAGAGTCTTCCGTCAGGCTTCAGCAATGACCTGACATGCTGCAAGGTCTCGTTCAGCTTCGGAGTAGCATGGAGCACATTGCTTGCAACGATGAGGTCGTACTCTTCACCGCTGAACCCCTGATCAGCTGGATCGCGACTGATATCCAAGACGCGATAGTCCAGGAACCCGGGGCTAACGTCACGGAAGCGCTCCTTCGCTGCCGGGAAGAACCCAGCAGAGACATCAGTGAAGACATAGGTCCCGAGGACTTTGCCATCTTCGAAGCAGTCCGCCAAATCTTTGAGAATGCGGGAAGTCAACCCCCCAGTTCCGGCACCGATCTCGAGAATTTTGAGATGGCGACCTCGTTTGTGAGACAAAAGTTGTAATAGAGGCTTGTAGGTAAAGAGGGTGTTCATCCAGTCATAGAGTTCGTGGAGGGCGTTGCCTTTCAGGAAAACCTCGAGCGGGCTACCTGTGCCGTCGAAGAGTGCTTGAGCATGTGTATAGCAACGTTTGATCAGACCGCCCACAGCAGGTGCAGTTGTCTTCTCAAGCTTCGAGGTGATGTCTTCGATCTTCGCACGAATCTCTATAGAATCTTTTTGAAGCAGCTGTGGGTCCCATTTAGTGATCTGGAGTTGTAGCCAGCTGTAGTGCTTTGCTAAATGTGTTTGGGCCTCGGTGATCGGTATGTCTGCTTCGTCTACTTCCTTGAGTGCCATTGCGCCGCAAAGTACAAAAAGCTCTTCGAGTAGCTGATGCGTCTCTGGGAATGAGGAGTCGGATGCCGCTGACACTAAGTCAGTGGCATGCGCCAGGCTAATATCTTGTTCCCAAGACATGACTGCAACCTTTGAACTATCCGTGGCACCTGCAGTAGCATGGTTCAAGTCAATCGGAGAGAGTCGGAGACCTTTCATGAAGACGACTGGTTCATCTCCGGGACTATCGCGCAATGTGCCAGAGCAATCCCCCTGATAGTCTCCCTGACTACCAGACTTGACACTCTGGAGCAGAAGACCCATCTTTGAGGCCTCCGAGCTGACGAATAGCTCATCAATATGAGTCGGCAGATACAGCCTTTGAAGTAAGCGAGGTTCCCCGGAGTGGTTCGCGACGATGAGAGACTGAAGCATCAGATCAATCGTGACTGGGTGTAAGGCATAGCCGTACTGATGCTCTGGCGTTTCTCGTTCATCAGAAACTTCGACCGATACAGCTGGCGACTTGACGCTGGCGCGAACCTTCCTCATGCCTCGGAATTTTGGGCCATATCTGTATCCCACCCGTGACATGGCTTTGTACCATTGTGCAGGCTCAACAGAACGGAGGAAAGACTTTGGATCAAGTCCGGGGAAACCCGGTTCCTTAGAGACGCGACCATCTCTGACACGACATCTGCAGTGCGTTGTCCATGTGCCGGCTGGAGTACGACTTTGGATAGTGAGCTCCCACCACTCCGAAGTCTCCTCACGGGTGAGCTCTTCTTTTCTCACAGAAGTGAAAAGCTCGATCTTGTTCCCCCGAGGAAGAACAAGAGCATTGGCGATTCGTAAGTCACGAATGATGTAGGGCGCCTGCCCAGAAAGCTGCCGAACGACCTCACCAGCCATCACGATGTACCCGGCAGCTGGGAAAACAACATCCGAGCCGACGCAATGGTCCGCAATCCAAGGAACGTTGTCCAGTGACAGAAGACATCTCCAACTCGGGGCTGTACTTGTACTATCTAAAGAGCGTGATCCGAGCAGCTCGTGTGGCGAGTGTTCGGGATACTGCCAGGACTGGGTAACCCGTGAGTCCGGCCAGAACGTCTTGCTCAAATGCCACGGGTACGGTGGCAGGTCTGTTAACGGCCGCGCCCCATCAGGTAAAGGAAATTTGACGGGGACGCCTCGGCAGTGCATCTCGCCGATGGCAGCAAGGAAGGCTGCTGCGCTATTTGAGCCTCGTTTTTGCACGGCTAAGTAAGACGGAGTGATGGCCATCTCCGTGTAAATCTGCTTTAAGGGACCGGCCAGCGCTGAGTGTGGGCCGACTTCTAGATGTAATGTGGTTGACGAAGTTTGGAGAAGTCGTACCACAGCCTGTCGGAAGAGAACTGGTGATTCCAAGTTTCGCTGCCAATACTCGGCGCCAAAGTCGGAGGCTCGTTCGAGTGTTTGGGATGAGACGCTGGAGTAGAAAGGGACTTTTGGCGATTTGGGCCTCAAGTATGTCTTGAGAAGAGATTGATACTCGATGCCAACTGCACGCATGTGATCTAGAAGAAGAGGTAGTTAGTAAAGACTCAAGAGACAGGCTCTCTGTTTGGACTTACGAGAATAGTATGCCTTGTCAACTGTCGTAGAGTCACTATAGGGGCATCGACGTATATAAAGAGAACGGTTATCTATTAGAAATAGGAAATAGGCTCAAAGCTCGCTCTAATATAGAGGGTATAAGCGAAATAGGCCTTAGTAATTATATAACTAAGGTTACGTAATATATAATAAGGTTATAAATAATTAAAACTATTATAATATACCTCCTTAAATAAATATATATTTAAAAAAAGCGCGCTTAACTATTTATATTATTATAAATAGGTCTACTAAAAATAAAAAACTAAATACTTATATATAAAAATCTATTTATAAAAAGAATTATAAAGTAAATCGGTTTATACGTAGAGTTATAAACGAGGGGTAAATTAGTTATAAATTAACTTCTATATTCGTTATTATAAGTAATTTTAAAGCTATATTATTAATAAAAAGTACGATTAAGAGACGGATTCTTATTAGCTAAATAATTAACCTACGGGTTAAGGGTAATAGATATATAAATTTTTTATTATTATTTATAAAACTAACTTTTCTTTTCTCTTTAACTTATACTTATATTATTACTATATATATATACTTTTACTTTTTATTTCTATACTTATATTTTTATATATACGTATTATTAAAAAAAGATCTTTATTAATAATATCGTTTTTATTTAAATATTACTAAAACGAATAATTAAAAACTATGCTTATATTATTATAATATAAGAAGTTAAAAAATATAAATATAAAACTATAGTTTTAAAAAAGAGTAATAGCTCCCCTAGCCCTAATAATAAGCTTATAAAAGGTAAGTAATATTCCCTTATTTTATTTTTTAATTAGTAATACGGCCTCGTTTATTTAATATTAATTTAATTATTTTATTTAATAAATAACGGCCTTATAACTAAACGAGTTACTTAAGAGGGTAATAAAAATAAAAAGGGTTTATAACTCCCTCCCTTACTCTTTCTTAAAAATTAAAAAGAAGTCCTCGTTTTTTAAGAGGATAGTATAAGTAAAAAAGGTTTATAACCCCCTCTTTTACTTTTTTTTAAATAAAAAAGAGAAAAAAAAGAAAAAAAAGACTTTTTTTAAGGGGATTAGAGTAGTAAAATAGGTTTATAACTCCCTCCCTCGCCTCTTTTTAAAAAATATAAAATAATTAACTATACGTATAATATCTTTTTATTTATTATTATTTATAAAACTAATTCTTAATAACGGACCTTCTTAGTACTATCCTTAATACTAAAGTTTAATATAAGCTAATACTTTTATCTCCCCCGTTTAGTTATAAATACTTTAAGTATATTAAAAGCGCTCTTAATAACTATTTAAATAGTATATACTTTTTAAATTTACGTATTAATAATAAATATTAACGCTATTAAACTTATAAAAAAATAGGTTATATCCCTATTTTTAAAGGGTATATATGGGACCTAAGTATAAAGTTCTTATACTTTAAATAAATAATAATAAGATAAGTAGTAATAGTTATAGTTATAAATATAGAACTACCTATACTTTATAAAATAAGTTCTTAGCTATCCTCGTTTTATTTATTATTTATAATCCAATATATAATCCCTAACTTATATAATAATAATATTATATAAGGCCTTTAAATATAACGGTTTTTTAAATAAAAATAAGGGTAAAAAAGTTTATATAAATAAGGCCTTAATAAAAGAGACGTTTATAAGCACTCTCTTTATACTAAAAACGTTATTAAAAGAACTTATTAAAGACGTAATAATATTAGCTACTTTATTTATAAAAATAAATAGTATTTAAATTAGAATTAATACTCTTATTAATTTATATATCCCTCTAAATATATAACCCGTATTTAAGTCCTTTTTAAACGAATTTATACTTATTTTTTTAAATAAATAGCCTTTTTTTAAATAACTTAACGGGGTTATTAAAGTAATTTTATATTCCCTAATTATAAGCTACGTTTTTTAATTAAAAACCGGGCCCCCCGGGCCGTTTTACTATTTTTTAAACGTCCCCTCGTTTAGTATAATTATTTTTTATATATTTTTTATATTTAAGAGTAATATAAAGTACTTAAACTTCGCTTTAAAAAGGTTTTTTATAAAATTATTAATTAGTATTTTATTCGTTAGTATATAGATTATTTAAAATAAGCTTTTTAAGTACTCTTATCGTAGTTATATATTCTAAATATTAATATAGTATAAGTAAGTTAAAATACGTTCCCCTTTTTTTATTATAAGTTTAATTATTTAATAATTATTATAATATACTTTTTATATATTACTTAGCTCGAGCGAGATATTTTTAAAAAAGCGTTTAAGAACGAGTATTTCCTTAGTTATATATTTTAAGCTTAGTAATTCGGCCTCCGTAATTAATATAATTATTATATTTTAACGGGCTATTTTTTACTAAATAAGGCTATTAAAAAGGGAGATTATAAAACCCTATAAAGATTTTTAAGTCTTTTTATTATTTATAAACAAAACGTTACTTATAATTAATAATACTTAGCTACTCCTTAAGATTTTAAAGTATATTATTAAGTATTATATATAAAAAAGGTATTATATAACTTAATTTATAATAAAATAGTATTAATAAAACGGGTTTATTAAGAACTAAGAGAGTAGAGTATATATAAAAATAACGTCGGGCCGAATTATAATTACTATATATAATATTAATTTAACTTTTTTTTAAAAAGACTTAGTCTCGTTCGGGGATATAATCCCTAAGTTCTTTTTAATTAGGATTATTAATAATAAGGTTATAAAAGTAGTAGAGTTAATAAAATTAAACTTCTTAGTTACTCTTTTAAAATATTAATTATAAACTAAATAAATCTTTTTATTTAATTAATTATAAATAACCCTTATTTTAAAATATTACGAAACTAGCCCTTAGTTTTTTATTTCGTACTTCTTTTTAAGTCCCTTAGTTACCTAACTAGCCTCGTAAACGTAATTTTTATAATAAAGAACGAGGATATTATTTATATAAAAGAGAACTAAGACCTTTTTAATAAAGTTTTAAAAAAAATACGGGTCCTCGTTTATAAATAAGAGACTTAAACTTTTAAAAATTAACGCTAGCTTTTTATATTATAATAGTAGAGTATTATAAATATTATATAAGGCCCGTTCGAATTTTATATATATTCTTAGCTTATAAAAACTATTTAGAAATTTATAAATAATAAGGGGGTCGCTTAGCTTCTTAATTATATTTAAAAAGGTATTTATAATATTATATTAATAAATTTCTAAATTAAATTAAGTAGTAATAGCTATAGTTACTTTAAATATTTTAATAATTAGCGTTATTACGTAGGTCTTTTTTAAAGAGTATCGTTTTTAAAAATTCTCCTTAATATAAATTCTCGCTTTATAACGATTAAAGTAATTATTATTATTAAGTTTATAATTAAATACTTATTTAAGGGGTATTAGCTTAGAAATAATTAATACCCTACTAACTACTTTTTAAGTATTTATTTTTTCTAGTTTTTAAATTTCTAACCGTATTACTTTTATAAATTAACTTTTTAAAAGTTTTAGTATTTTAAGAACATTCTTTTACTTTTTTAAAAAAATAATTAATTAATTTATATAAATTTAGTTAGATTAAACTACGGTTAGTAAAACGTACTTTATTTTACTAATTATAATATAAATATAGTAATATAGCGTCCGATACCCTTAAGTCGCCTTATTAATCGCTTTTTATTAATTAGGTATATACGTATTAAAAAAGGAGTTTTAGTTTTTTTTTACTTAAGTATAAAAAGAGTACTACTTAAATCGCTCTTATTAACTTAGGTTTTAAATAAATATTTTTAATAATTAGTTTTTTAATCTTTAGCTTTATTTAATATACCTATCCTCTTCTTAGCTATATATATTAATTATATTAAAGTTATTAACTAAGTTATTTATTATTTTTATTTTTTAATATAAGCTTACTTATTAAAAAAAATCGTTAGGGTCTAATTAAATAAAAAGATCCTTTTTATAAAAGCTTTAAAAAGTCTCTATTTTTATTTATATATATATTACGTTTTTAATTTTTTTAATAAGAAAATTAACTTCTTTTATAGCCTCGCTTACTAATTTAATTAGCTAAGTAAGGTTCGTTTTTAACTCTAGATTTTTAAAATCTAAGGTTAATTCGGGGGTAAGTAACTACTTACCTCGTTTATTTAAAAATAAACTAAGCTTATTTATAGCCTTATTTATTTTTTATAAAATAAGTATAAGTAATAATAACTACTTTTTATTATTAATTAATACGGCCTCTTCCTTATTTATAATTCTAAGTAATTAGAGCTTAAGTTCGATTATTATAAGTAGTTATTAAATCTTATTTACTACGGCCCTTAATTTAAGTAAATAAATTACGGTTTTAATATTATTTTTTAAATAAAAAGCTATTTTATTAAACGTTATATTTTAAATAATAATAATTTTTAAAAACGAGGGGATCTAGATCTTATATAAGTTATAAGCGTTCGTTACGTAATTTATAAAGTACTTAATATATCCCCTTTACTTTATTTTAAAGCGTTTTTTATTAATTCTTTTTTTATAATCTTTTTTAAAAAGGTACGCTCTATAACTATATACGTATATTTACCCCTAATAAGGATATAAATTATAAATAAGCTTTAATATATTTATTAATTATTATTATTTAAAGTAATAAGTAAACTAGATTTCCTTAATTTAAATTAATAATAATTAATTAATACGTTACTTAAGATTAATATTATATAAGTAAGTTATAGCTAATATAGCTTCTACTTAAAGTTCGTTTAATAAGCTAGTTATTAATATTATACTAATTATTTTATTAATAATTTCTTAGCTAGCTCGTTCCCCTCCTCTATTTAGTTTTTTTATATATAAAAGAGTAGTTTCTAAGTTTATTCTAAGCTCTTATACTTATATTTAAAAATAAGTTTTATTATTAATTACGATTATTATACGTTTTACGTTTTATTAAATTTTATAAACGGCTACGCCCTTTTATATATATACTTATTATTTAAAAAAATATAAAACCCTAAATACTATATCGTAAGTCTTCGTAACTTATAAAAAAATAAAGATCCTACTTAAATATTCGTTTTTAATTAGTATTAACTATTTATTTTATTTATAAGCTAATAAGTAGTTAAAGAGGTCTTATAAAATCCTATAATAAGGTCGGGTTATTCTTTATTTTAAGGTACGTCGTAAGATAACTTATTTTATATAAATAATTATATAATATTAATATTCTAAACGGCTTAGTCCTTTAATCTTTACTCCCTAAGTAACTAAAACGAGCTTTTTAAGTACTATTAATATAAAATATTTAAATCTAAAGTACTAAAGCTAGGCTATATTTAATTAGTTATTTTTTAATTAGTATAAAGAATATAAGTACTATATACTACGTACTAAAATTATATTAATAAATAAAAACTAACTTTTAAATAAAGAATAAGATAAATAGAGCTTATGTTTTAAAAAAACTAAATTAACTTTTTTTTTAAACTACTTAATAATAACGTTCTTAGATTTATTACTAAACTAAAAAGTATAATTAAAACCTAAGTATTAAATACCCGTTTTTTAAAAAAGAGCTTCTAATACGATATTTATATAAAAGTTCTTAATAAAACTAATATTATAGAGGGTAAGGTGCTCTATCCTAGGCCCCTTTAATTTTATAAAGATATTTTATATAATCCTCGTTCCCTTAATAATAATAAAATAAAATACTATTTTAAAATCTATATTCTCCGAGCTATTACTTTATTAAATAAAATCCGGCTCTAAAAGTAATTAGTTATTAATAAGGTAAATAGTATTATAATTATTTATAACTATATTTTTAAAAAAGAGGTATAAGTTAGTAAAAAGAATAAAAAAAATAATAAGATTATTATTTTTATTACTTTCTATACTTAGCTTAGGAAATAAACTAATATTAATAATTATAACTATAATATTTAAAAAGTAGGTCCTCTTAGAGTTTTTTTTATTACTTAGCTTATTAATTTTAGTTATTTTTTTAAAACGACCTCGGTTATTATTATTTTATTTAAAAGGGGGTTTTATATAAATCTAACCTTTTTAAATAAGGTTAATATAAAAATTAATATACTTTTCTTAGTTTAAATAAGAAATTATTTTTTAAACTTCGTTACTACTTAGCTAAATATATTCTTATTTTATTTTACTTATTAAAATAAGCTCTACTTTTATATAATTTATTAATTTCTAATAATAAGACCCTTTATAAGAATAATTAGTAAACGAGTTAAAAGTCGCTTCGTTTTACTCTAAGAAATCTAAATAACTTATTAATATTATAAATATTATAGGGGTTCGTTTATAATTCTTATTATATATTGCTTTTTTATATAATAAGTTATTAAAAATTTTAATATAATATTTTATATTAAGGATCGCTTTTTTTTTTATTCTAGTTTAATAATATTAATAAGCTCTTAATTAAACTAATTTAAAATAAAGTAACGTATAGTTATATAAAAAAAGGCTTTTAAAATAAGAGTATTTTAAACTTTAGGTAGCTTAAGCTATATTACTTAATAATAAGCTAAAAAAAAGTTTTTAATTTAAATTAATAAGTTAATATTAAAGTTCGCCCCATTTATAATTATATTAAATTCCTTTTTTATAATTATAAGCGAACTAAAATTATTTAGTACGTATTTTTATTTAAAAACTTAGATTATAATATAAAAAGAGTAATCGAAGGAATTAATAAGTTCTTTTTTTATATTCTCTAAGATTTCTTAAATAATTATAAAAGAGATCTAGCGATTTATTAATTTATATAATCTTTTTTTTTAAAAATAAGAGATCGTTTTAAATATAGTTTACTAAATAAAAAAGGCGTATTTTTTAATAAAACGTACCTAGTTCGCTATTATTATTTTTAGTTTTATTAAAATAACTAGTTATTTAATTCGATCGTTTTTAGCTAAGGGTTTAATTATAATTTCGCTTTCTAACTATTTAACTTATTATTAAATAAACTCCTTAAATCTTTATTAATATTTAGTTAAGGCCGTTTTATATACTTAATTTTAAGTAGTATTTTATATTTTAATATATTTTTTAATTAAAAAAATAGACTTTATAAAGAATAATGGATTTAATAAAAAAATATAGTTATTTAAGTTTAAAAAGTCCTAAACGTTTTTTAACTAAGCCTCAACTTATAAAATAAAGTACTATTTTAACTAATTTTATTAATAATTAAGCTTTTACTTAAGAATATTAATAATCTTTTTAAAAAATATTAATTTATCTAAGATTAAGCTTAATAATTATAATAAGAGTTAAATAATATTATAAAAAAGGATATAATAAACTATAGTCCCTAAGAAATAATTTTTTAATAAAAGTATAAGGGTTTAAGTTAGAGCTAAGCTTATAACTATTATAGAGTTATTATAGGGGTATTAACGTATATAAAAAAAATAGTTATTTATTAAAAATAAGAAATAAGCTCGAAGCTCGCTCTAATATAAAGGGTATAAGTAAAGTAGGCCTTAGTAATTATATAACCGAGGTTACGTAACGTGCGGTAAGGCCATGGATGGTTAAAGCCATTACGATATTAACCTTTAGTAAACGAACTAGAACCTCTGGTCGAGCAGACCTGATTGCACTACAAACTGCCTCAAGGGCGTCCGTATCCCCGGACAAAGTCACACTAGAGTTGCTGTTCTCACAAGCGATGACGACTCGAGTCGTCAAGAATGACGTGACTTGCTCTCTTCCAAGTCCAATGGCAGCCATAGAACCTTGAACTTTGGATTCCTTGACCATGAACCCTCGGTAGTAGGCGACAATAATCGCTTCCTTCAGGGTGAGGACACCGGCCGCGTACGCAGCTGCAATTTCACCGCTGGAATGGCCAACGACAGCCTTGGGGGCGATTCCATATCTAGCAAGGTGCCTGGTCAGGGCAATCTGGATTGCAGTGCAAATGGGCTGGGCGAATTCCGCTTCCCCGAGGCGGGAGGTAGAATCCGATTTCATGAGCTCATCTGGTACATGTCACCGTTGATTAGTCTTCCTCATTGGTGATTTTTGTGGAAGGGATGCACTGACTTCTGATATCCCAACTTGGACGGTGCTCTTGCGGAAGACTCTTCAAGACCGCGTCCATTTCCCTGATATCCTGCAGGAAGTCTCTACTACTTTTCATCAGATGCGATCCCATCCGCGCCCATTGAGCGCCTTGGCCGGTGAAAATGAAAGCAATCCCCTCAATTTGTGAGCCTGGTCGGAAACTAGACACGGGGGGAAGGGTGAAAGCCAATTGGTCGCAGTCATCGGTGACGACCGCAAAAGTGCGATGCGATAGGTGAGAGCGACGATGCATCAACGTGTATGAAAGATCTTCCAACTTTGCAGGCCTGGCTTGGAGGAACTCCTGGTAGTTATGTGCAGTCCTCTTGAGTGACTCCTCGTGCCCCGCGGAGAATAGTAGCAGAGTCGCTGGCTCTCTCCTCAGAGGTGGTGAAGGAGGTGGCGTCTCGACATTGCCATGGCTTCGAACCGTTGCCGAACTTCCTACTGTTGCAGCAGATTCTAAGATTATCTGGTCATATTAGCTTTCGAGCCCGAAGACTATTGATGAAGTGACATACATGGACATTGGTGCCGCCGATTCCAAAGCTATTGACACCTATTCTTTCTGCCCTTTCCTCAGGCCAGGGCTGTGGTTCTGTTGGCACCTTTAAGCCTGTTGATGTGAAGGGAACTATTGGTACTGATTAGTCCCCCGCCACTGCCATAGAGGAACCCAACGAACTTACTGCTGACACTAGGAGTATCGAATTTGATGTTGGGCATGATTGTTCTCGTTTCCAAAGACACGACTGCCTTAATTATGCTTGAGATTGCCGAAGCTGCTTCTGAATGACCTAGGTTGGGCTTGATCTAAGGGAATGTCAACAGCTATTCGTGAAAGGAAGCCTTAGCACACACTGATCCAATAAGCATCCCCTTGTCTCCGAATAGAGCGCCAACGGTGCACGCCTCAATGGTATCGCCCACAGCCGTGCCGGTGCCGTGGCATTCGACCATGGCAGTCTGCCACATCTGATTTTCTGGTATACCGGCGTGTCGATATGCATCACGAATTAATTGCTGCTGTGCCTGTGCACTGGGTGTTGTCAAGCCAAGGGTCCTCCCGTCAGAGTTCGTTGCTGACCCTCTAATAATAGCACGAATCGGATTCCCGTCGCGGATCGCGCAGTCGAGCTTTTTGATGTAGAGGCAATTAATGGCTTCTGCACGGGCATAGCCATTCGCACTGGCGTCGAACGTCATGCACGAAGCATCGGGCGAAAGTACGCTCTGCTCGGCCATGAGCTTGGTGAAGCCTGGCGAGAGTATCAAATTCGCCCCGGCAACGATCGCGGAGTCGCATTCGCCGGCACGTATTGCCTGGCAGGCTAGGTGGACTGCTAGACCGGCAGCTGAGCATGCTGTGCGGACGGTCATGCTGTTGATAAAAATGATCAGTTCACGCGGAAATGTTCAAATTGACACAAGCAGAGAATCACCTTGGGCCTCTAAGATCGAATGCATGAGAAATGCGATTTGCCTGCACAAAATCCATGTATCCTGTCAAGCGATACATGCCATCGTCTTGAGCATCAATGGCGTGCATTTCTCGCCAGTCATCTCCAAAACTGCCCACGTAACACCCAATCCTCTGCCCTTGCCAATCTGTTTCTGCAGCACTCTCCAGCGCCTCCCAGACGACTTGCAGAAGCAGCCGCTGCTGAGGGTCTAGTTTCAGCAACTCCTTGGGGTTCATAGAAAACATTGACGGGTCGAATTTGAATACATCGTCGTGTGAGAGCCAGTATCCTTCCTCTGTCGGTAAAGGTCCTGATTTGCCGCTCGCTGTGAAGTGGTGGTCTTGCGAGTGGTATCGCGGACGATCTGGTTTGGAGCGCGCATCTTTGCGGTTGATGAGGAAATTGTACAGTGAAGTTGGGGTGTTGATGCCGCCAGGTAACCGCAGACCAATGCCGCAAATGGCTATGGGCTCGGGCTTTGACATTGCTAATGCTTGACTTGGAAAACAGCTTCCTGTGGCAGTGATTGTGAGTGTGATGATCGGTAGTTCAATGGAATAGGTAAAGTACCAGACAGACACCTTGGCTTTCCTTCTTTTGGCGAACCTTCAGCTTCAGGTTCAGCTTCTCTATTCCTGTGACGAAAGCTTACTCTTACCCTTAGCGTGATCTACTTCGAGTGGGAAAATGGAAAGAGACCGACTCGTAGTGTGAGCGGGATTTCCACATGGCTACTGCCCTGGCGAACCCCTCCAAGCCCCTGGATAGAGGTTCGGACCGCAAGAAGCGCCATGTTGTAATTCGGACCGGATCCGACTAGCGGGTACGATCGCTGCGGGCAAGCCTTCTTACCATCATACCCAACCGAAATTTCAGTTGACTTGCTGTAGCATGACAGTTTTGCACATGGATCATCCGACTAGCTAAACTTCACGCTCTTTCAGTATCAAGTGAAGTCACCAGTCACCCCGGCCATCATAGAGAGGTGTTCGTAAATTCCATGCCCGTAGAGTGATAATCGATTGTTGACATGGTCTTGTAGCATACCCAGATGAACTGGGAGCCATGGAGAAGCTGAGATCGGTCTTCTGGCAGGCTACGCCAAAATACAACGCTGTACGCACAAGCCAGTCTGATGACGACGACCAGCAAGAAGGCATGGAAGAAAAGCTACGCAGTGAACTGGCGGCGCTGGAGAGCAACGTCTGGTGTCTGCGCGCAAGTCTACTGATTACCATTGTAGCGCTCCTTCTTGTGACCATCTTTGCGGTGGTAGATCGAGTTTCATATGACAAAGCGTCACTCAATTGTGGAAAGGGACACATAGGTAGCGACCCGAATGGATTCGTGCCTCCTGGTGAGTTGTCTCTTCCCTTAGTACTTTGTCGTCAAGTCGCGCTGGAATAGCTTAGGTAGCTTACAAAGGGGCTCTAGGGATCGGTGAGCCCCCGAGGTGGACACTATTCGACAGCACGTCGCCATATTATATCGAGGAGGACACTTTCTATGATTTAAATAAGACTAAAATGATGGCGAAAAGACTGAAGAGCCTTCACAATTGTAAGTCCATGCGTCTATCTTCTCTGCAATCTGAAGCACACTGCTAATACGTTGTCAGCCTCAAATGTCCTCGTGAACGGGAACTTTGCGGATTGGAAGAAGCCGGATGGCACTGTGGCGAAGCTGCCAGCCTATTATTCTACAGTATCATATCGACAAACGTACATCATCCGGTCCTTCCACCAGATGCATTGTCTCGTGAGTTTCGGCATTACTTGTGAGCCTCAACCTTTCTAACGTTGTGGTAGATCTCAATTGCAGAGGAGTATGGACATAGGGCAAACAACGTGTCGTCACAGTGGGCTCCTAAGCATATAGCCCACTGTCTCAATGCGATCCGCGAAGCCATCATGTGTCTAGCCGATGCGACGCCGATGACCTACGTGAATGGCTTTGCCGTCGGGCATGTAACGGATGACCAGCAATTCATGTGCAGGGACTGGTCAGCGCTGCGTAAGTGGGCGAACGATCCGGTGAGGGGAATTCGCTATAAGAACATCGCGCCTGAGGGGGCGGGCTACGACAACAACACTGAGATTCTTCCTTTCCCAGAACTTTCTGAGTTGGAGAAGGTCGGTCTGGCATGAGCTGGGGCACATATATACGAACTGAGGCCTTGAGTTAGTGGACCAGATTCAGCAGAGACCACACTGAGATATGGCGGGCAACGGCGAGAGTGCATGGGAAGGATAGCGGTATTCATACCATTTGAAGGAGAACCGTGACAGAGTACCAACTTTAGATATGGAAGTAGCTAGAATGGATCGCATCACTTTGGAAGACTTCCTTTTAGCGTCAAACGTCAATGTCTAAACGCTCCTTTCCACGTCTTCTCAATCGCCCTAGCTCAAGTACCTTAGGTGTCCTGATTTAACGTGACATTTGCATCCGCTCAACTTCAATGCTGTTGTAGATGCTGGGCTATCTGAGTGAGGTAAAAGCCCCTTGTATGCGCTGTATAAATCAAATGACGCATCACAGCCTCCGACCAGGCCCTGCTCTTTCCACACCTCTCAAAACCTAACCGACCAAGCAGTCCACCTCGTGAGGTTCATTGTATACCCTAGTGATGTTTGGCAAGTCGATTTCCCACGACTGCGGGATTCCGTTGTACAAGATGCAGTGCTCAACATGCTTCGGGTCTCGGCAAAGAGAGTCCAGAACCCGAGGCTTGAAATGCGACGCATACGTTATCCTATCCCAGACATAGCTGCAATGCATGTGATGGATGGTGCCGTCTGTAAAAATTTCGCCGTGCTCACCACTGGCAGCCACATCAAATGGAACCTCGTTGATACGTTCTCGTTCGTACCAATACGTCGTGTTCCTCCATTTCATATAACCCAAGTATTTCTCGTGCATCTCTTCATTGAAGCACTTAGGATGCATCCATGTGGAGAGCATGAAATCGTAGACACAGCCTCGGGCCTTGGACTCTTTCCAGTCCGGGGAGCATTTGCCTAGCGAAACAGGCTCTGCTGGTCGTGCGGGAGTCATGTCGTGACTTATTCGCCCCAGGTAAAATATCCCAACTGCTAGGGGTATGAAGGCGAGTTTTCCGGCTATTGCCCACATACCGCTGCGCCGTGCTTTTCGTTTCTGCGGGACAGCAGCGCTATAATCCACTGAATCGGTTTCATCGTGGAAGCTGGTTCGTTCTGAGCTTGAACCCTCGCTCTGCGGTTGTGGCGGGAGGAAGGCCCGTTTCTCCATATCGAGAGACGAGTTGGTTGAATGTGCGTTGTCGAGCAGCGATCGCTGGATGATACTGAATATCGAGGCCCCAGTACCTGTGAACAGCACTGTTGATAAGTCAAGATGGTTCTTTGGCATGGATGTGGTGGGTAACCTTAGCTGGAACATTGAAGCATTGAAGAAGCTCGGATACAACTGCGGATAAGGTTGAAGCCATATTTCGGACCGCAGGGAGAGTGGGCCAACACACCAGCCTCGCTGTCGATTCATGGGGAGCAAACACTTGGTCTGAAGGCTACAGTCTTCTTTGGAGAGATTATTACTTTCAATTCTGTGAATATTCCCTCGAACTGGCGTAGCAACATCATCGATTCTCAAATCGCTCACCTGCCCATCATTAGTACACCACTTTTGCCACAATGCCCGCCGCCAACCCGGTGTTGATCCAAGACATCCCAAGATCTCGGAATGAGTCGCCGCCGGTATTCTTAATTCACGATGCCAGTGGGCTTCTCACCAGCTACTTCAAGGTTGGAACTCTAGGACGCAAGGTCTATGGGATATGGGACCCCAAGTTCGATGCGGACGGTATTGGCGGATGGCAGAGCGTCAAGGAAATAGCTGAAGCATACATCCGCCTCATCAAAAGAGTCATGCTGAGAGGAGAAATCGTCCTCGGTGGTATGTAGCACTAAGCCCTAAACCAATCGCTTCGGGCGCTGACCAGAATATAGGATGGTCATTCGGAGGCGTTCTAGCAGTGCAAATCGCCCATATGCTAGCGATGTCAGGCCGTGGCTTGCGCGTATCGCGAATCATCCTCATAGACTCAGTCTACCCTCGCTGCCCTCGACCTGAAGCTCAAAAGGAGCCGGCAAAGTTACATCACGCCCCAGCTCTTCCTGGTATCAACCAAGAAACCCGCGACAAGCTTATGACTGCTCTCATGCGAGCGACTTGTCTCTCTGACCAGTGGGACCCTCCGTCGTGGGCGTTGCCGAGGACCGGTGTTCTTGGTACAGCCCGCTCCCGAGATGTCGACCCGACTCCGCCACATGCGGTGCTAATCCGAGCTAAAGACTTGGTGCCTATGGCGGACCCGGCTGAGAAGTGTCCGCTTGATAGAACTCGGTTTCTACCTCAACTTGGTTGGGAGGATATGCTGGAAGGGTTTGTGGAGCAGGTTATTGAGACGACAGGTAATCATTATAGCGTCTTCGACTCAGAACATGTAAGTGGTCACTGAAGCGAGGCTACCGTGCGAAAACATCTACTTACCCGACGAGAAAGATCGATGCTATCACCGCTCACATTCGGAAGAGTTTAGACATGAACCTTGGTTGATGGGATGAGGGAGTTCTGGATTGGTGTTAAGCACTCTACACGTGGTGTGCCTGTTCTTACTGTAGTGGCGCAACGGCTCGCTGAATCGATATTTGCTGCCATCTTATGTTGTGAAGGCTCGCCGTTCTTACTGTAAACTCCAACCTCAAGAATGGTTCAGCACATCTCTCAAAAGCTACTGGGATCTTCATCCATCACCCACCCAGCTGGTTTTAAATTATATACTGTGACTCTAGTCTACAATCTCCTCATACTTATCCTTCTCATCCTCTGGTGCAACATTGACCCATTTCACTGCCCGTGCCGGGTCGTGGGCCCACTCCCTCAGCGCAAAGAAGTCCCTGCAATGACTCTGCTGATCGTCTGTAGTGTGGCCAACACCCATACCATGAACGTAAGAAATTGGCGTCGCGTCCGCTAGGCATGTTATCGCTGACCTCACCGTGTTCAAACAGTGGATGACATGGCCCGTTTCCCACTTTGACGTTTTGTTATTAACCCTGTAGCCGATATCCTCAAAAATGATTGACTGGTCTCGTGTCAGAAGTTCAACTCTTTCAACACTTCTGCAGTTCTATATACTTACAATGCAGTGCATCTGGTGAAAAGCACGTATGCTGTAGAGCTCTGAACCCTTGCGGGTGACATACGCAGGGAGCGGTTGCTGCTTGTTATCGAAATCCATGTACGTGCTGTATTTTCCGTTGATTCTCACGTTTGATGCTGTGCAACGAATCAGTTGGACTGGAACCCATTAAGTAAAGTATCGTAGTGTCAACGAACCGTTGTGCAGCATCTTGAAATCCCTCGCAGCAGCTTGCACATTTTCGAGGCTCTCGAAAACGTCGGGCTTGAAATAGTGCGGATCGCTCTCATCATCGTACTTAGCCCACTTGACAGGCTGTCCGATTTCTGTGCCTCCAGTTAGGGCCGCATTCTGGCGTCAAGAAAGGGTTTGGCTCACCTGGCGGGACAAAACCACTGGGGTCAACTCCCAACGGGGTGGCTTCTTCTCGAGGCCAGGCGGTACCAATATTGAGCAAAACGATGTATCCGAGAAGAATAATTAGCAGAATACCCTCGGCCCAGGCTACTCGTCGAATCTTGCGGAGACGCTGATCCCATAAGACACGATCACGATTCCACTCGTCTGGGAAGGTCGGGGAGTTACCGCATGGGCCACTGTGATCTAGGTCCATGCCCCCGAGGCTTTCCAACTCATCATCGTCCAGATTTTCGCCCCCTTCAAGGACGTCGTACTTGGCCGCTTTCCTCATATTGCTCGCAAAAGTCACGTTCTTGCCCATCCCTATTGACTAGAGTTGAATGCAGATCAAACAGATTCCATGTGCGACTGAATTGCAACCCAACTGAAGCAGTGAGGTTTACCTCGCTCAACTATCCTAGGGCGGCCTATCGATCGAAACCCGCAGCCACCACAACAGACACCTCTTGTCCTGTCGATTAGAGCTAAGTAGCGGACCGAGGTGGCCTGCGTGAAGGTTTAGTAGCACTGTTTCAATCTGTCCGTCTCCACTGCGGACCGAAGCTTGCACGGAGCTACCCCGCCGCCCTCGTGTTCAACTCGGAGCTCTGATTTTCCTAATTGGGATGCAACCGGATGCAACTGATGTGTTGGGAGATGTCCCGCCAGTGGTTGAGCTCAATCAAGGTGAGCAAAGCGAAGAACGCAAGGCATTGAGATCTCTGGCTTGTCTACGGCAAGTTTGACCTGGAAGAGACGACCAAAACGTTTACCGAAGCTTTGCTTGAGATATTTGACTATTATCAAGAATTCAATTGATATGGAAGCCAAGAAAGACGAAGTGACTTGGCGGTCCCTGCCGCGAAAGGACCAGCTCGCCATTTTATGTTTCCTACGGTTTGCCGAGCCGGTAGTGAGCATCTCACTGCTCGTGAGTAGACTCTTTCCACCACGACGATGTGCAGATGTGGGGGTCGCTGACAAGGCGTCTTAGACATATTTGTTTTATCAATTGCAGTCTTTAGATGCGACGCTAGACTCGGGAGCGATTGTCCGACAAGTCGCTTACTTACAAACAAGTTTTATGCTATCACAATGCTTTTCGTCAATGTTCTTGGGGAAACTGGCCGATTCTCCCAGAGGCGGTAGAAAGCTTGTTCTAATGGGGGGAATAGCTGGATCATGTGAGTCCCGCCATCTTATGCACTGGATGTAAGATGAGAGACGGCGTTCGGCCGCTAACGTTCAAGTCCTTGAATGTAGTTATTGGATGTGTTGCTTTTGGATTCATCACAGATTTCAAGCAGGCACTGGCGTTGCGGATCCTCGAAGGTCTAGTCAACGGAAATGTGGCGACAGTGAGGACGATGGTCTCCGAGGTTGTCGTGGAGAAACGGTCAGTCATTGCAAAGGTTGATTAGAATTCGCTAGCAATAGCTAACAATCCCGAAAGATTTCAGCCTCATGCTTTCTTGTTGCTTCCGATCTCTTTCAACGTTGCTGCCATGGCTAGTCCCCTCATGGCCGGGCAGCTGGCTGACCTAGCGGGGAAATACCCGGATAAGTTTGGGAATAATGCATTTCTGAAAGCGTGGCCGTATGCACCACCAGCTATCCTCAGCGGATCTATCATGCTGTTGGCCTTCTTCGCGGTCTTGCTTTTCCTAGAAGAAGTGAGCTCGTTGCTTTCCACTCGTAATTGTTGAATCAGGCTTACAGCTTGGGTTTCTACAGACTCTAGAGCCCCTGAAAGATAGATACGATCCTGGCGTCGCCTTCACCCGAAGAGTTCGATACCTTTTGTTTGGAACCAAGATCTCGACAGCAACCAGAGCAGGCCATGAGGATGCCACTGACGAAGAGATGTCACATATGATCACGGAATACTCTGACCCATCTGAAAGGGATTCCGAAGAGGAAAGGTCACCAATGAAGGCAGTCAAGACAACTCCCATGATCTTACCAACTAGGCGCATGTTCACTAAAAATATGTGTCTCACGCTTGTTTCATACGCCATCCAGGAGTATCACATCACGACCTACAACACTCTGTGGACGAGTTTCCTCAGCGACCCGGTTGACAAAGAAGGCAAACTCAAGCTCCCTTTTTTCTTTTCTGGCGGAGCCGGGATGAGGCCAGACCAAATTATGTGGTCTCTCTTCATCGTCGGAATGATGGGATTACCCACACAACTTTTCATCTATCCCCGCATCAGCCGTCGTCTCGGGACTCTGAAGATGTGGCGCAAGTTCATGCTTGGGATGCCGCTACTCTACTTCATCGTGCCTTACATCGCAGCTATGCCCTCGACTACACCACCACCAGCTGGTAAAACTGGGTTCGTCGTTTGGTTCCTCATCATCCTGGTTCAAATCATGATGGTGGGCACATCCACATTTGTCGTACCAGCGCAACTTGTTCTGACCAATTTGTAAGCTGCTTTTGATATCGTTCTTGTTGTGAATGCTCACATTGGCTTACATCCTTTGGTCAGGTCTTCGCCGCATCCGTCTGCTTTAGCGCGAACCCATAGCAGCGCATTCTTGTTGTCTGGTTTGATAAGGTCAGCGACTTCATCCATAGCGGGAATCGTGTATAGCTACGGGTCGTCCCATAACATCACAGGCTTGGTCTGGTGGATTGCAAGTGGTGTTGCAGTCTTAGGGTGTCTGAATAGTCGCATCGTAAAAGAAGGAAACGGCCACGAAATCTGGCTGACTGGTGACACTGAGTAGGGCAGAATCTAGGGTTGCTTTAGCTTTCGGGTGATTGGCAGCAATGCCTCAATCAAATACATGCAACGTGTAGAAAGAAAATGGCCTCGGTAAACAACACCTCTTGTAGCTTTTGTCAGTAGAATAGCTCTCAATGCCATACAAGCTTGCTAGCTTTCAATTCCTCCATCGTTCAATGTCGTGTTAATCCCTAGCTTATCAGTTCCATTGATGGCACACCGTTGACACACAGTCTTTCCGTCATCGCAGTAGAACCAATGTAAAGCGAGAGACAAGAGTTTTGATTTCAGTGACCAGTCTGCTGTTGAAGCTACCTTGTCTAACCTAATCAAGAGAAACTCCAGCAAGTACCCCCTCCCGAGAGGACAATCTGTACCATTTACCACCACTTGTCTGTTCCATCGTCTCCATCATTCTTAAAGTACCGAAGATCATATGAGCTTTACTCCATGTCCTCGTCAGTAACGAAGGCACGCTTGTCCTCGGTGACAAAGCCTCTCTTGTGGGGCTCAGTGATGAAAGAGCGCTTCTCCTCAGTGACAAATCCACGCTTCTCAGGCTCGGTAACAAAGCCGCGCTTGTCTTCAGTGACGAAAGATCTCTTCTCAGGCTCCGTAACAAAGCTACGCTTGTCCTCGGTGACAAAGCCACGCTTCTCTGTAATGAAGGATCTCTTCTCAGGCTCAGAGACGAAGCCCCTCCTCTCTTCAGTGACGAAACCGCGCTTCTCGGGCTCCGTGACAAAGCTTCTTTTATCCTCAGTGACGAAGGCGCGCTTCTCGGGTTCAGTCACGAAGCTGCGCTTATCCTCAGTGACGAAGCCGCGCTTCTCGGGCTCCGTGACAAAGCTTCTTTTATCCTCAGTGACGAAGGCGCGCTTCTCGGGTTCAGTCACGAAGCTGCGCTTATCCTCAGTGACGAAGCCGCGCTTCTCGGGCTCCGTGACAAAGCTTCTTTTATCCTCAGTGACGAAGGCGCGCTTCTCGGGTTCAGTCACGAAGCTGCGCTTATCCTCAGTGACGAAGCCGCGCTTCTCGGGCTCCGTGACAAAGCTTCTCTTATCCTCAGTGACGAAGCCGCGCTTCTCTGGCTCAGTGACGAAGCTGCGCTTATCCTCAGTGACGAAGCCGCGCTTCTCGGGTTCGGTCACGAAGCTGCGCTTGTCCTCAGTGACAAAAGACCTCTTCTCTGGCTCCGTCACGAAGCCACGCTTGTTCATATCGGGCTCGGTGACGAAACCTCTCTTCTCCATTTCATCTTCGGTGACGAAACCACGCTTCTCCTCAGTGACAAATCCTCGCTTGTCCTCTGTAACAAAGGAGCGTCTCTCTGGCTCAGTCACAAACTCGCGTTTGTCTTCGGTGACAAACGCGCGAGGATCTTTGCTCGTCAGTTAGACCACTTAATTGTCTACGAAATCTTAAGAAGTGCTCCAAACACGTACCAAGCTCGTCAGTGACGAAAGCCCGTTTCTCCTCTCTCTGGATGGCCGGTGCCGCAAGAGCAGTGGCTGCAAGGATCGCAACGGAAGTAAGGGCGGTGAATCTCATTGTGAGTCGTTGGATAATGATAACAGATATAGTTGGTGTATTGTAGTTGTCTGATTTGTTAGATGCTCGAACACCAAGGTAGACAGCGTGGGATTTAACGTGGTCATATATGGCGTTCCTACTCCCTTTTACAGCTTGTCTTCCGACACCCTCGTGGCAGACGAGCAGACCTAGTCACGTTATCTGCGGTAGTCGATTACCTCAAGGTTTGTTGGAATATCTCCATTTGCACATACTAGCTTATAGAATAATGATTAATGTTCCGGCTCGAGCGGTATATCCGCGGAACCGTGTATCACCAAGAGCATAGCTAGCAACAATGACTCAATTTGGAAAGGTTTCCTAGTGGATTCGCGTTACTTTCTTGCTCCGATGACCCCAAAGAGGATCCCCGCCGCGTTTGAGTCCCCTTATGCAGCTCTGACAAGGCCAAGTTGATAGTTTGGGCACGCACACAAAAGGCTTCCAACCTTGAGCTTGCTGGGTGGGATGACGGAAGCTTAAACGGCGGAAAGTGGGATACTTTCGAGAACAAGTAATTGCCCTGCTTTGTTTTTACTAAAAAACCCTGATCCTCATTATGAACCTAGTTGGAAGGTGAAATTCTGACGACACTATCGCTCTCGGTTATCGACAATAGTGTGTAGCTTACTTTGTCTGCCCAATGATGGATCAGTTCCCGGTAGTCTAGACTGTGATTTCTGTGATTTTCACAATGTTCAGGGTATTGTACTTTGACTTGAAACGAAATTCGTTACCCACGTATGAGGATCAGAGGACTTTACGTTAGAGTTCTGCTAGGGGGGCTGTGTTAGTTGGCTGGGCGGGCTGTGTCCCACTTTTCCCAGACTGATCCGACCAATGAGAGGCCAGGGATTATTCTGACCGATTTCCACTACTGCTAATTGCCCACTTCCACTTCCACTTCCACTTCCACTTGCCCACTTCAACCCACCCACTTTAACCTCGCCGTTGCCGCCCGCGAAAAGTGAAGCTATTACGACTTTTTGACGGAGGCACTGCTAATCGACCTAATTACCCCTGCGTAATTGATAGAAATTGAGATTCGTCGAGATCTCTCGATTGCCGCAATAAAAGCTAAAATAATTTTTGATATAAGTTTACGTAAGCCGGTTCTGTATAAGGCTGGCAGTGGAAAGCTAGAATTAATTGCTTGCCGTGGTTGGCCGAGAAAATGGCGATTATCCTATTGGTCAGAAAAAGTGGGACATAGCCCGCCTAGCCAACTAACACAGCCCCCCTAGCAAAACTCTTACGTTAATCGTTACGATATGTGGGATCTATGGTAGGAATGGTAACTATACTATTGCATGGCGAGCCCGAGAACGAAGCCATTGGCTGATCAGTCTGCTGCAACATTTTCCCCCAGTGACGAAACTGGTCTATTCCCTTGGCTTGTGATCAAATTCCTTGTTCGCCCCGTGAATATGAGAATGCCCATGCACTTCAGCCAGCTGTCCATCGCTACCAAGCCCCTTTTTCACACCAGGCTTCAAATCGAATTGGTGAACGGATATGTCGCTAGGCGGTCGACAAGAAGTAAAGCGAGGCCAGTAAGGGATACTCACATGGTCCTTGGGCCTCGCATAGTCGTGCATCAACGCATGGTCTAGGCACTGGTGGTAGTCGATGGTACCAGAGACCAATCCGTGCGCGATCTTGACCTCTTTCTTCCACAGAAACGCGCAAGAGTAGAGATGGAACTCCCATGTCGTCCACGCCTGTCCTGGTTTGATCTTCTCCACGTCAGACCAGGATAACTCGGTGGTTGAATTCCGAGACGTGAAGAACTTCCATGGGCGAGTCTGGCGGAACTCGGCATCTAGAGCCGAGTCAAAACATTGCGGAGGTTGCCATGTCGCCGTGTATGACTCAAACTTGCACCCACGTGACAATGCAGTGGGATTGTCTCTGCCGCAAGGGAATTTGTCCTTGAGCAGGCCGGTGATGAGCCCGAGGTTGGTATCAGAGTGACCGTGATTCCCGTGATCAGTTCCGTAAAATGGAGAGAAGGGAACCAGAAGAGTGAAAAGGGTGCATATCGATGAGCCTAGAAGAAAGAAAAGAAGTCGTAGACAAGGTGAAAGGCTATTGTCCATATTCTTCTCGAATCTTGTGACCTTTTCGCGGTGGTTTGCCATGATTGCACGGTGACAGCGGTGGTGACTGGAAGTACGTGATAGGCAGTCTTGTTGAGGGGGCGATAGATAACATATGTCGGCACTACATGACATTTGATTCTGCCTAGGCCAACCATGCGGGGATGATATCTTCCGCGTCATCATCTCCGATTCAGCTTGTAGCTAGGATATGACGGTCGCTTATAGTCAGAGCTGGGCGATCAAGAAGAAAGTCTCCGTGTCGTCTGCCCAGCTCCTCCTTCAAGTCGATTAACTTCCGAAACTGACGTCCATATATCGTTAGTGCAGTCATAGTACCGTTTACAGTAGGTGGTTCCACTTGCTTTCTCGAGAGGATCCCGGTAAGAAGGGACAAGCTCTTCGTTACGTTCTGTGCTCGGTTAGTCCTGTGGGTGTTCTCGACTTTGTGTTTAAGCTTTGAACTGTGACACACTTCATAAGGGTCCTAGCGGGAGCTTGGAGAATCTCTCGGGTTCCGCACTCATGCTTTACAACTGAACCTTGAGTACCTTGTCTTGTTAGCGCATTTTGTCGGGTAGTTGTCGTAAAAATCCGAGGCAGAACTCTCACTCAAGCAAGTCCGCCTCACATATTCTGTAGCCACCTGGGCAGATTGTAGTCCTACTCAAACGTGGAATAGAGGATGCCACGGTCTTGTCGTACAGCGGATACATGTAAAGCAACTTTTTTTTACACTACCCTACTCTTTTTACGCAACTTTTCTGCCTAAGTCAGTAGCAAATAATGTCAACTACCACAGACCATAGCAACGAAGCGGAAGAGAGGCTCTTATCCTCTCAGTCCAGCAGCTATGACGACGACATACTGGAGGAAATTGCGTCGAAGCAGGTGTTAAATCATTATCCAAGACGATTCCCTTGGAGGAAGATCTTTCAAGGCATTGGCTACTCCACATCCGGAGCCATCTTGGTCTTTTCATTTGCTTTGGCAGCATACTTCCTAGACTCACCCACGAAAATGTCTACTATCGTCCCAGAATGGAGTGTCGTTGACGGTGGACAGACCTTTCGCGCCTGGGAGCCGTCCTCAGCATGCGGGCATACGCCCAACGAAGCCCGCGCAGCAGGTTGCATCTACGATGACGTTCTGCTCCACTGGATGCCGACACAATGCTCTTCTCCCGAACTCATTGACGAATTTGAGCACGTATGGCCGTGGGAGTTCTTTGAGGACCAAAATGCGACAAAGGCCATCACTCTACCCCAAGTTATGAAGGGCACGCAAGACATAAAATGGGTGTCTATGGATCTTCATCGTTGGCATTGTGTTGCAACATGGAAAATTCTCAGCAGCGCCGCACGATGGAAAACGACAGTTCCGGCTTATGCTATCAACTGGAATCACTCAACACACTGTGCCGATCATGTGCTGATAAATATGCACGTCGAAGACCCGTTCGCTATCAACTCACATCTCGACATTGAGTACACACCATGTGTGACTCTGGCAGAGGACAGATCACTAGGAAGGGCAAGAGAGTGGTGAGGATTTCGTGACACAGGCATCTCTATTACTAAGTCAAGGTTATGGTCACTCTAAGGCCGCAAATTTGTAGTGTGAATTTGATCAAGCCAGATATTAATCACGGAAGAAACATGCTCAATCCAGAAAATGGATTCATAATCCATATTAATGTCTTTATGGCTCAGAATAAGAGTTTAAACCTGTAATCCGCCACCAACAATAGCAAAACGATTCTTAGTAGCTAGATAAGACATATTCTTGAATAGAAACCATCGCCCTTCTACTCCCTGGTGATCGGTCTGTGAACTAAGGTAATTACGTGTGTCATGGAGTGATTTAGAATGTGACAGCAAACCTCTCTCTAGCCGCCTGGCCATATTTTTGAAGTAGCCACGGAATCGGACAGAGCAAAAGTGAGACAAACCCTAAAAGACTACTTCCCCAGCCGAGCCCTAGCCGATTGAACAATGACTCCCCTGCGAGTGGCAGAAATGCACCAACGATGCAGCGAAAGATGGTAGATGCCGCTATCGCAGAAGCAGCGTACTTCGTAAACGCGTCGATGAGGTATGTGTGCAACGGCATCTGGGCGCGTGATTAGTATCTGGAATGTATGAAGATGTTAGAGCACCCACCATGATAAGGATTAGTCCGGCTCCGAGAAGGGCTGAGCCAATGATTGGGAGTATCCAGTGCAAGTGGTACTGCGCGGTCCAGCCGTAGAAGAATAGTCCCAAGGGTGTAAGCAAGATCGACCTGGCCATGATAGGCAGTCGAAACTCAGGCTCACGATGTCCATCGTTGCGTGCAGTTCGTCGATTGGCCATGCGGTCGTTGAAGATCGCATTGCAAATTGCTCCCACGCTGAAACCTACGCCCAGGCCAAGGTAGACTAAACCGACTGTGCCCAACGAAAAGCCGTACTCCGAGGTGAAGACCGGAGTGAATGTCGTCAATAGTATGTACTGCTTGCTATCAGCCTCACGCCACATTGTGTAGAAACCTCGTGGGGCTTACCATATACCCGTATGCTAAAGCAAGTATTGTTGAGAGAACAAGCACAATTGGGCTCAAGAAAAACATCTTGACTGGCCGAACCAGTGCATTGAGAAGGAGCGTACTTGGACTCAACGCCGACTTTTCACCCGGCGCTACGAAAGTGCTTTCGGGATGAGCTTTCCGTAAAGCCACTGCACGCTGATGCAGCAGTCTTGGAGGATATGTCTCCCGCAGACAGAGAAAGCAAATCAACGTGAAGGCACCGGACTGTGGCTCTTGATCAGCAATGGGAATCAGACCACGGTACCCGACAAGCACTCACAGGGATTGCAGTGACCCAAAAAATCCATCGCCAGCCTAGATCCTGTGAAATATAGCCGGCCGCGACCGGTCCCAGTGCTGGTCCAAGGATGGGACCAACGAAGTAGACGCTCACCACCAAGCCTCGTCGCTCGGGTCGGATGAGATCAGCTATAGTGCCACCGCCGATAGCTAGGGGGGCTGCACCCGAGGCGCCAGAGAGGAAACGGAAGATAATGATGGCCGGCAGGTTTGGTGATACAGCGCTCAAAATGCTAAACAGAGTGAAGAGGATGTTTGAGCTGTGGTAAATGGGCAGTCTCCCATACAGCTCGGATAAAGGAGCAAAGAAGCTGACGAGCATAAGTTGATTATTACGGGAGGCTTCATTACCTTGAGGCGAACAGAACTTACATTGGACCAATTGCATATCCTAAGACAAAAATAGAGACGATGAAGGATGAGAGGACTTTGCTCTCGCTATGGAATTCCGCCATCATGTCTGGGACTCCAGGTGCACACATGGCGGAGGCGATGGACCTATAGAGCCACATCATTCGTAGTCAGTCAGCTATTCCAGCTTCGCTCTCGTGTCGTATTGGGACGCAGGATGACTTACGCAATGAAAGTTAAGGCGCTGACAAGTCCAACGTTGATGCACTTTCGAGTAGTTGACCAGTTCAGGGGCTTACTCTCGTCTTCTTCCCCATTCCAGTCCACAACGATGTCACCATCCTCATCCTGCCGCTCGGCGCCAATCTCAACCTGCTTCTCAGTAGCCATACTAGAAATTTGCGATATTGCCAGCAATTGTTCTCAGCGTCAACTGAGCGCACGCATAGGTACGAATTCTTGGCCAGCCAAATGTAGGGAAAAGTTCCATAGCTACATACTTACTCAGAATTCAACTTAGAGATCCCGCGTATTGTCAACTAACTTGGGGTACCATGTAGGTTCGAACTATCGAGAACCCTGAAGCCTTATCCCAAGTGCAGCATCGTCGGGGAACAGCAAAAGTACCCCGAAACTTTCCTTCTCACCCGAAGTTGCGACGAAGCCCCCCACATCTTGACTCGCGATACTTCAGCTCATCTTAGAAGTCCTTTCCCCGTCTTGCTTCATCTCGACCAACAGACGTAAGATGGGTACGAGCCAGCGGCAAGGGTCGTGCCGCCACCCAGATAGAGTTGCCTTTTTTCCGCTGCTACAAGTCTACTGTGTAAGTCTTGTAAAGACGTGCTTACGCGCCCCATTTGGAGTAGACTTTGAGTGTTCTCGGGGCAGCCTGCAAGAAAGCATCCCCTCAGAGGTGCAGTTAGGCAAAAGAAGACTCGTTACCAAACTTCTAAACAGAAACATCTGTACCGAATGATAAACAAACCACGTGGATAATTTCTGCCTACAAGTTGCCAGTTAGCCGTATAGTCGAGTGCCTACCATTCCAGCCTCGCTTTAGGTTACAGGTAGCCTCGAACCTCATTGCGGACGTTTCACCAGGGATCCGCCTCGATTTTAGCTATGCTATCTAGCAGATATGGAAATCTAGTTCCGAGGATTCGGTTTGATCACCTATGTGTCTGTACAATATCACAAGGACGAAGCAATAGTATCCGCGGTTAGGTCGGCTATCAAGTGGCGTGATCTGATCTCATCAGATTTGGTGTACCAAACCTTACATGAAGAGGAAGATTCGTCATGTGCAACTGAAACCGAAGTTACGGGCACTGTACCAACAACTACAACCACGAGCTACCCTATTCGGCCACCGTCGCCAGGAAAACTCTCTGCAGGCCGGAATCCCTCAATTTCCCTTTAGTCCAATCAATATGATCGAACCCAGATGCCTTGAAAGCATCCCGCCATACCGTCTCGTCAGCCGTCGCATGCTTTTTCCCGTCGCTGAACAACCACCATCCCTCAAACAGCCCAAACACAAAGTCAGCCCAGCACAAACGCTCCTGCACCTCCATCACCAGTGCAAACCCGCCAGGTCGTAAGAATTGGCGCGTATTGGTAAGTGACTTTACCATGTCAGGGGTGGCGTGAACTGCGTTTACAGCAATGACTATGTCCTGGGTGTGCGCGAGATCTACAGGTGGTGGCTTCTCGATGTCCTGTGTTCGATAGTTCATAAAGGGGTAGTCTTGGAACTTCCGCGCAGCCTGAGCAATGAAGCCGTGTGCCAGATCGGTGAAGGTGTACTCGACAGGGACTCCCGATTTAGCGAGCAACGGGGCAAGCCATTTGGCTGTGCCCCCTGTTCCAGCGCCAAGCTCCAGGATCTTGAGTTGAGAACCGTGAGGGATGGTGACGGTCTTTGTGAAGCGGGTCATGAAGTCTTCCATGAGCTTGTGAAAGGCCTTGCTCGGATGCGCTGCGCCATAGATATCTTCCAGATACTCGCGCCCTTCTGGGGACCCGAAAATCGATCGGACGCCATCGGTACGTCCCACATAAATTTCGGCGAGGTTGTTACCCGCGTGAGCCACAAGCTTGTTCAGAGATGTGTATGTCGGAAAGTCGTTGAGAATATGTTGAAGAGCATCTTTTGGATTTCCAGGTGGTGTGGGTGTGTCTGTCCTGATGAACGAATCTCCTTCTTGGCGCACAAGTCCTGCATCTGAAAGCATTTCATAGCAGAAGTCGAGCTGTTTCCGTAGGTTGGCGGTGCATTTGATCGGTCTCAGCTTCTGGCCCGGTTTTGTACGCGCAATATCGCATCGCAATTTTTGGAACGATTTCATGATCAGCTGAACGATGAGCAATTTTTGTTGTGAGTGGACGTTTTCATAGTAGCCCGCAAATCCACAATCGGTGACAATCCTGTCCGTACTGTCTCTCGTTTCGTTGAAGGCTTCCACGGCCGCCATTCTGCCATCTGATGCTGGTTGACTCTGGAATATGACTACGTCTTTGATGCGGCAGATTATACTGTGGCGTCCTTGATGTCACAACTGGGGCAATTACACGTAGTACATGAGTGCTTTAACCATAAGCCCGACGATTCTACAGTACCGGAGCTGTCAATCCGTCGCTCATGTGGAGAGGGGGGGACCATCGGTCCGGCGCGGAGGTCACTTAATCGCGCGGAACCCCTTCTATATGCCTCGGACAGCGATGACCGAGTCGCAATTTCATCACTAAACCAACTCATTAGTGAAATACATTTCGCGCAATCTCCATTAGTACGGTTCTGTTTCGATATCTTGGGAATCTCATAAACGTCGAATGTAAGGAGTAACATAGTGACGGATTTTGATCAAGTATGGCATTAATGAGTAAGTACAACTGTAGCTAATCCGTGGACCGTAGTTTTCCGGTATTAACCCTCCCACGTCGACTTCTATCTTGAGGATTATTCCCGCTGATTTCCTTCATTCAATGAAATACCTTACGAAATTAAGAGGATGTTTGTTTGATTCATTTGAACATGAACACTATTGATACTGAAATGTATGCTTTCTACTCTGTTGTTGACGCCTTCATCTAAACGGAGGGGTACAAAGTCACGGCCTGTTGCACCATGACTCTGTGTCGAGGCCTGGATTAGGCTCACCATCAAGATGCGAGTCGCTCGGGGCTGCTGTCTTGAATCTCCCATACATTTCAGGCTCGCTTCTTCATTCCGGATTATTTGAGCCTTGCTCTACTCCTTAGAGACTCCCGAATCCGGAGCAACACTGATATGTGAGTGGCTTCATCGTTGCCGAGTTGACGGACCGCACGGGGTCGGATTTTGGCAGGCCTGTGCCAGGACTCAGTGAAAGTTACTTCAGGTGGTTTAATGCGCGAGTCATCCATCGCCGCCCTGTTCGACCACTAACTCTCGCGCAGCTCATGCCTCAGAGACCTGTGCGGACAATGGAAGGCCACCAAAATGTCCAGACTTGGGATACTCCGTGTCGGAAACTTGCCTTCTAAGATCGATGCATCTTTCTCATGATATTACATGATTGGCCATAACGAAGTCTGAAATTGAAGCTACGTGTATCTACTCTATGGAGCAATGGTGTAGACGAGCTTTGCAGCACTCACGTTCCCTTGCTTCAGGTACTGTATGCCATGAAGAACACCTTCTAAGCCATCGCCGCCTTCATTTACAATTTGCCTGGCAGGCCGAAACTTGTCCTCCTGCAGTAGCTTCTCACTCACATCCCAGAACATCTTCCCAAACTCGTAGTCGTCAAGTCTAGGTTCAATGACCGTCTCCTTCTCTATCGTCTCTCCTAGAATCGTGTAACCCAAGGTTGTAGAGCACTCGATCTTTGGATTGATCTTCTTGACAATGGAGGGAACCAAGTACAAGAGGCTGCTGTAGTGCCCGCCTCTTATCGACATCGCCGCGGCGCATATCCGTGCAGACTGGGCTGTCGCAATGCAATCCCAAGCGTGTCTCAATCTTCCCTTTGTGAAAGCCTTGACTTGCTCTGAACAGTCCTCTGCTTTGTAGTCAACGCAGAAATCAGCTCCCAAGGCCTTCATGTAGTCGAAGTTCTTGGGCGAACAGGTTATGATGACCGTGCAATTGGACATTTTGGCGAACTGAATGCCCATGATTCCTGACGCCGTGCTTCCGCCGTAAATCAGAAGGGGAATCGGCTCTGGTGACGGCTTAGTGGGAAGTGGAAGTGCCAGAGACTGGTAGAGTCCTTGACCCTAGATCTGATTTTTAGCGATGATCTGTTAGGAGCAAGTGTGAATGAAGCACCAACCACCGCTACTAGGCCAGACGTGATTGCCGCCGCCTCAGTGTCATCAACATGGTCAGGTATCTTCATCTGTAGGCTCGCCTTTGCGATGAGATACTCTGCAAAGGCCCCATCTTCCTTCTGTCTCACATTTCTGTGCAAATATGATTAGAGTCATTCTGTAATCTAGAGAGATCGTGTCACTTACGAGCCATTCACAATCCCGAAGACTCTGTCGCCAACTTTGAAGTGCTTATCCACTCCATTGCCGACCTCGAGCACAACGCCCGAGTACTCGAGACCTGGTCGCGTACCAGTGGGGTTACCCACCCACATGAAGTCAATGTGCTTCCAGTCAGAAGGATTGATAGCGACGGCAGTCGTTTTCACGAGGATATATCCATCACGTAACTTAGGAATGGGCGATGTGGCTATTGCCGCTTTACCGCGACCTTCAATGATGACAGCCTTCATAGTGTTGGGGAGAGTAGAAGCCATAATTGTATAAGAACCAAGCTGATGAGTGATGCCAATCGCCAGCCGCATCAGTGCTGTAGGAGAGCTGTAGACGGAATATCTCTCAAGTCGTTCAGTAGAATTTCTTTGTTGACGCGACCGTTACATGACACCACGTGTACTCTTGATTTGAAATTAGATTTCGTCCATCCAAGTTACTTGCCTGGTCCATTGGCTGGTGTCTTTCGGAGTGTTGAACTTCATGTTGTGACACATCTCGGACCGCAAGCTGTGCAGGGACCGGGCCATCATGAGGTGTTCGCAAGTCGATTCTCGCAGCCAATCACATTAGACGGAGAAAAAATGGCTCTCGGAATTCGAGCAATAGACTTTCGCAAAACCCGGACTCACCTATTCTGCCAACATAGGGGATGTCTTCTGGAATACCGAGATCAACTCCGTTGCCACATTGTTCATCTCTTGTTAAGAAGCTCTACATTAGTGTCGAAGTAATCTTGTTGGCCTCTTAACCCAAACCATAATACACAGCCAAAACTACACGATATCCTTTGCTAGGCTGGCATTTGACTCTCACTCAGCAGGCGTTCGCGGGCTTTTACCATCTTTTGTACCACGCTTTAGACAATGTCATCAAAATCGGGCGCCGCCACGCCTTCATCCGAGATGGGCACCTCCGACCCCATCGCCATCGTGGGAATGGCCGTGAGGCTTCCCGGTGGCGTGAAGAACACGGAAGACTTCTGGAACCTGATGATGAATAAGCAAAGCGGTCTGATCCCCATCCCTAAAGAGAGATGGAATAGCGAAGGCTTCTACAGTCCCGTTGCGAAGTGGGGAACGGTTCAGAACAAGGAGGCATACATGTTCACCCAAGCCGATAATGACCTTACCAAATTTGACGCCTCTTACTTCACATGTGGTGAGAAGGAAATCGAGCGCATGGACCCCATGCAAAGGCAATTGTTAGAGATTGCGCGAGAATGTCTTGACAATGCCGGCGAGGTCAACTGGCGCGGCCAAGAGATCGGCTGTTATGTTGGCAACTTCTCGTCAGATTGGCAAGATGACTTGTCAATGGACCCGCACGCTTCTGGACTATACCGAGGATCTGGCTACCTCGACTTCTTACAGCCTAACCGTGTATCATATGAGTACGGCTGGACTGGCCCGAGGTAAGTAGCGCACCCTGTGTGAGAGACGATTCGCAGTGACTAACATCCTTTAAGTATGCTTGTCAAGACTGGATGCTCTTCATCCATGGTTGCTTTACACCTGGCTGCTGAAGCTGTTCACAATGGTACATGCAAGTCGGCAATGGCTCTGGGATGCAACCTCATCACATCAGTCATCACATCCATTGTCTTCACAGAAACCGGTGTCTTGTCTCCAAGCGGCAAATGTAAAACCTTTGATCTGCTTGCCGATGGTTACGGCCGCGGTGAAGCTGTCAACGCTGTCTATGTCAAGAGATTAAGCGATGCTCTCAGAGACGGTAACCCAGTCAGAGCCATTCTTCGAGCAAGCGGCACCAACAACGATGGTCGGTCTAACGGCATCATGAGTCCAAACACTTACTTGCAGGAGGCCTTGATTCGAAAGACCTACGAGAAGGCTGGTCTTCCGTTCAATAAGACGGCCTTCTTCGAGTGCCATGGCACTGGTACTCCGACTGGCGATCCACTTGAGGTGGCGGCAGTTGCTCGAATCTGGAAGGATCATGATGGCGTGATGATTGGCGCTGTAAGTTCACCATGTTTTCAATGCCAGGTTGAGGTTTTCTAACATGAGTACTCAGGTTAAACCTAATGTCGGTCACTCAGAAGGTGCGGCAGGCCTGACAAGTGTCATTAAGGCAGTCCTTGCATTGGAAAATCGAGTTATTCCGCCGAACATCTACATGGAAAACCCCAATCCAAGGAGTGAGTTCATCGTAAGTAACCTGATTGTCAGATACTAACACCAGCACAGTTCCATGGGATGAGGCCAAGCTTTCGGTCCCGACGGAGCCAACTTTCTGGCCTGCAGACAGAGACGAGCGCATCAGTGTCAACTCCTTTGGTGTGGCTGGCTCCAATGCTCATGTAAGATCTCTGCCCTTATCCTGACGAAAGCTCCCCGCTAATAATTTGAAGGTCATTCTTGAGTCTTATGATGGTTGGCAAAAGCTGCAAGATGATGCTAGCTCTATCAGCTCAGACTCAGGCGTCAGCGTTCGCTCTCCTGGCCAGCGACTCTTGTTGTTCTCCGCTGCGCACTTGGCTTCTCTCGAAAAGCAAGTGGACCAACACAAGCAGTACATTGAGACTAAGAGCGCTGATCTTGATGATCTTGCTTACACTCTGGGTCATCATCGCGATCACCTCAGCTGCAGAGCCTATGCTATTGCCAACGAGGAGGGTGTCTTTGACCTGAGCAGCTTCAAGCGCAAGCCAACCACCTCCCGGCGACTCATTCTGACCTTTACTGGACAGGGTGTGCACTGGGCCGGGATGGGCAAGTCACTGATCGAAACCAACGAGGTGTTCCGAGACTCCATCAAGAAGCTGGACGTATGGCTCCAGTCGCTTCCCGAAGAACACAGGCCAACCTGGTCCTTGGAGAAGGAGCTGTCTATCGACGATGACTCTAGCAGGGTTGGCCAGCGGGGATACTCTCACCCATGCGCAACTGCTGTTCAGATCGCGTTGGTCGATGTTCTCGCTAGCCTTGGCGTTCGTCCTGATGCTGTTACTGGCCACTCTGGAGGAGAGGCTGCTGCTGCGTACGCTGCCGGTAGTGTCACCGCCGAAGCCGCCATGGCTGTTGCCTACTTCCGCGGCTGGCTCTTGGTCAACAGCACTGTCCCGTCTGGTACTATGGCTGCTGTCAGTCTTGGCCCGAAGGAGGTTGAGCCCTTCTTGATTCCAGGTGTCGTCATTGGCTGTGAGAACAGTCATCTCAACTCCACCTTGTCAGGCGATCCCGTCTGCATCCAACACTGCATTGACCAGATCATGCGTCGCCATCCTGATGTCAAGGCTAAGGTTTTGAACTTGGAGACATCTTTCCACTCTCCCTGGATCGAGCCTTTGGCTGGGCCATACGAGGAGCTCCTGAAGCCATACCTTGTCAATGCTAAGGCTCCGACCGTGCCTCACTTCTCGAGCGTCACTGGTCTTGAGATGACCGAAGCTGACTTTGGAGCCAACTACTGGCGCCGAAACTTCGTCCAGCCTGTGCTATTCAATACCGCGATGAGAGCGATCTTGAAGAGCAATAACAACAATCTCTTCGTGGAGGTCGGCCCCCATCCGGCTCTCCAACGTCCCATCAGTGAGATCCTTCGGAGCGTGCCTGACTATTGGTATCCCTATTACAGGGTAGTTAGTTCGAACCGTAGGTTAACGAAGAGATCAATTGAACTATATGAATTTTTACGTAAGTATAAAAAGGAGGTTCTAACCGTAGGTTAGGCTAGCTATAATAATTATAAATAGGGCCCCCTAATTAGCCCTTATATAATTAGCTATATATTATAATCGAATTAGACTTCTAATCCGATACTAACTTTCTCTTTTTTTTATTAATTTACTTATTATAATTAAAAATATAATTTAACCTTAGGCCCGTTTATTAAGTCGTTTCTTTTTCCTTTTTTTTTATACTTTTTTTATATAACCTATCCTTTTATTTATATATTAACTTTTTTACTACTTATAAATTACTCTAACCCCTTATTAAGTTCTATTTTTATAAAAGTATTAATAAGGTTATTATTATTATTAATTTAATAAATCTTAAGGATTTTATACTTTTTATATAATTACTTAAGGGCTATAATATTAATTATAAGCCTCTTTTTTTTTATTATTCTTAATTTAATAAGGTATTCGTATAGTAAGTAAGAATCGGTATAAATAACCGTTAGGATTAATAAAAGGTTAAGTTAATTAATAATCCTCCTTAGCGTTATTAAAATTATATAAGCGAGGTTAACGCTATTAACTATTATCGGATTAGAAGTCTAATTCGACCGCGGCATATAGCTAACTGCGCAGGGGCTAATTAGGGGCCCTATTTAAGATTATTATAGCTAGCCTAACCTACGGTTAGAACCTCTTTTTTATACCTACGCAGAAATTTATATAGTTTAATTAATCTCTTCGTTAACCTATAGTTCGAACTAACTACCCTATAATAAGGATATTAATATTAATTAGTAATTAAATTCTATTATTATAGATTAGTAAAGTATCTCGCTACGTAAAAAAGACGACTTTTTAATATTATATAAGATAAGAGATTTATATTAATTAACTTTATAAAAATAAATAAAAAAATAGGTAATTTTTAAATATTATACGGAATTAAGTAATCGTAGCCTTTTACTACTTACGAGAGATTAACATCTACTATATTAAACTATATTAATCAATAAAACTACTTAAATAATTAGTTTTTTATTATTACTTTAAGTAGCTTTTTTATTAAATAACTTTCCTATAGCCGGCCCGTAATTAGAAATTAACTAAGTAATAAAAGGGATTATTAATAAGTAATAATTACTTAATAGTAATTAAGCTATAAAAAAGACTACTTAAGGGATATAAAATAGGGTACTAAGAAGTAGTTAAAAAAAAGATCTCTAAGGTAATTACCCTTACTTAGTACGAGCGACGAAGTAGTAAGTATTTTTAATAAGTCCTTTAAGTCCTTAATTTTATAAAAAGGAGGGCTTAACTTTACTAATTATACTTAATTACTTATTTAGTTCTTAATAGCCTATTTAGCTCCTCTTTAAGCTACTTAGCGTTTATTTTTAACTATTTTTTTAAAATACTACCCTAGAAGAAGTAAGTTAAAAAAAGAAATAATTTAGAAATTATAAAAAATACGAGGCTTAAAAAGTAGGAAGTATATAAAATAATAAAAATTAATAACTAATAAAGATCCTAAGATTAATTATTATATCTTTTTATAATAATATAAACGTCTACTACTATTATTAAAAAAGGAACTACTAAAGCTTATTTTTTTATATTAAATAAAAAGGAGGATCTTAGTAAGTATAATAACTAGTAATTCAAAAAAGTAATAATAATTATTAAGAATAATAAAAATAAGAGTAATAGCGAGATAATAAGAAGAAGTAAGAATTACTTAGATTTTAATAAATTCGTTAAGTAGTAAAAATACGGATTTATTATAGCTAGTGCGCAGATTAAATATATCCTTATTAAGATTAAATACGCTAATAATTATTAATACGGGTATAAGCTAGAGTATAACCCTTAGTAAGTTAGGATAAGGAAAAAAAAGAAGAAACCCGATTTTAAATAGGATCCTAATCCTTTATAAGTAGGTAAATATTAACCTAGATTATTAAAGGACGTAAATATATAAAATTATAAATTAGCTTAATAATAAGTAAATTAATATAATATTAATCTATTTAATTAAGGTTTATAAAAAAAAGGGGCTATAGGGGTAACCCCTATTTTATAAAATTATAAATAACCTTAGCTACTAGCTAAATAAATAGTTCGTAAGTATAAGCTTAGAAATTATAAAAGTAGTTAATAAATTCTTTTATAAATAAGGGGTATTATTAACGTAATTATAATTACGAGAACTATATAAAATCTTAGTAATAACGATTATAAAAAAGGAATTTATACTATAGAACTAGGTATAGGTTAATAGAGCGTATAATTAATTTAATAAATTTAAAAAAAAGGTAAACGACTTAGATTTCCTTTTTATAATTATTAATAATAATTTATTATTATAAAAGGATATATAGAGGTAAAATATAGTACTAAACGTATAATAATTAATAATTCTATTTATTTTAATTTATAGCTCGTTACTATTACTAATATAAAATCCGGTACTAATTAGTTAATAAAAAAGGAGGTAAACGACCCGAAGTTACTTATAGTACGTAGTAACGTAGGGATTATATATAAATACTAAAAATATAGTAGTAAATATAAGGTAATTTATAAATTTTAAAAAGATCTTTTTAAAAGAGAAATTATATTTTAAGGGGAAGTATAAGGTCTTATAAAAAACCTTAATAATATTTTATAATTATTATAAAAAAGTCGGGATTAGGGAATACTAGTACTATTTAGTAATTAATATTATACTTATAGGTAAAGCTTTTAATTACGATTATAAAGTAGTACGTAATCTTAATTAAAACGACTTTTTTAATATTATTAATATAATTTAAAGCTACTTCGAGACTTATAATAAAAATCTAGAGCTCCTATTTAAGCTATAAGTAATTTTTTTTATATTTATAACTAGGATAATAAAGAGTAAATTATAAATAAAAATCTTTAAAGAGCTTATTAATTAAATTAATAAGTTAGTAAAAACCTAGCTAAATAAGGGGATTAATAAGTAAAAAGTTAAATATTTTTATACCGTAGTTTAGTGCGTATTAAAGGTAAAAATAACCTTATACTAAGTACTTAAAAACTATAAAACGCTCTACTTAAAGCTAAGATCTAGTTTTAATATTAAAACAAGAATATTATACTAAACCTACCTCTAAGTATATAATAGCCCTTATTAATAGTATTAAGTTAACTAAATATATAATAAGAAAAAGAGAGAGACTAAGTATAATAATCGTTAGTAAGGAGGCCTAGATTTATTAAATAAATAGAGATTTAATTTATAAATAGGGTAATAAAAGAAGTAATACTTTATTTATAAAAAGGATAGATATTAATTAAGTAATTATTTTAAAAAAGAACGTACTAAATTATATAAATAATATAAAAAGTCGAGGGTAATAAATAATAAAACTAGCCTTTATTAATTTAGCTAATTCTTTATTATATATAAAAGTAGATCTAGGGGTATAGAACTTAGTAATAGTAGCTATAGTAATAGCTTAGAGTATTTACCCCCTATAAAAAATTTAAAAAATAAGGAAAATCTCGCCTCTTATACTAACGAATTAAATTATAATAAAATTAATAATATTAACTACTTTTTTTTTATATTATTAATTTTTAGAGGATATATAAGGTTAAATAAATAAAAAGTAATAAAAACTCTTAATAAATAGGTTTTTTTTTATAAATAATAAGGGAAGATCCTTTAAATAGTAAATATAGAAGTAAATAAAAGGACGAATTTAATAAAGTAGAATTCTATTTTCTTAATACTTAAAGAGAAAATACTACTTTTTTTAATATTTAAAAAAAAGAAATACGGTACTAAGTAATTCTAGGGGTAGCTAGAGGGGTCCTTTTTATACTACTTAGATTACTTAAATACTAAGCTTATATAAGTATTTTATATAAGTAAAAAATATAGCCTAAATAATTTCTATAGGATTATCCTAAATACTAGGGTATTATAATAGTTCATAAGAAGAAAGGGGTAATTCTAAGTATTATAAAAAATCGTATTAATAATACTTAATATATTAATAATAAGTATTATAAAAATTAGCTTCGGCCTAAGTAAGGAAATCGTCGCCCTAAGTACAGTAGAAATAGAGACGTACTTTAAAATAATAACCTTTTATATTTTACTTATTAATACCCTATTTCTCTTATATTTAAAAAATATAAATTAACTAAGTATTATATTTAATAATATAAGGAATAGAATCTCTAGTAATAAGTATTTTGAGATAGTTAAATAATAATAGGGGTATATATTTATAAGGCTTATTAATAATACGAAGTTAATTAATTATTTAATAAAAAATAAGCTTAAATAATTATGTTAAAGATTTAGGTACTTATTAATTACGAGGCTATATAGCCTCTTAAAGTAATTAAGTAATAATAATATCGAAATAGGGGCGCTAAAGTAGTTAATAAAAGTATATTACTAATACTAAATAAATACGCAGAACCTACGTAAATTTAAATTTAAATTACGTAATAAGCTTTATTTTAATTAGGAAATTATTATTAATATCTTTTATTTAAATAGTTAACTAGTCCTATATATAATCGACGAGGCTATATTATTTTAAGTAGGGTAATTCTTATGGGATTTATAAGTAAAAATAGTATAAATAGCCCTACGAAAATACTAGATTAATATATACTAGGGACCGCTAGATAGTATTAGAACCGATGTTAATACGAGTTTTAAGTTAATAAAATTTAAAAGAAATATAAAAGCCTATAGTATATAGCTAAAAGTTATACTTATAAAAGCGTACTATAGTATTAAAAAAATAAAAAGGGTATATTAGTAGCTAAAAAGGGCGTTTAGAATTATTAAAAGAAAAATCCTAATTTTATTAATAATAAATACCTCTAAATAATACTTAAGTATTATAATAATACTATAGGGCTTAATAAGCTTATATTAATATTATTAGTATTTAGAATATATTTAAAAACGACCTTAGCCTCGTTATTATTATTAAATATAAATTAACGAGCCTAAGTAGTTAAAAAAGTAATATAAGTATTATATAAAGTAAGTATAAAAAAGTAGGTTAACGAAGGAATTACTATATATAATAGGCCTAATATAGGGGCTAATTTAAATATATTACTAAATTTAAATATACGAGTTTAGTATAAAATTACTTAGTAATAGGCTAGATTATATAAATTAATTTTTATTAACGAGCGTTCTTATATAGTTATAAGAGATTATAACTAGCTATTCGAAGTATTAATTACCGTAGTTAAATTATATTATATAGATTTTATAAAAGTGATTTCTAACTTATAAAAAGAAGAAGAGCTAGGGGAAACTATATAACCCATAGTAGAAGTATAAGAAATTATCCTTAACGAAATTATTATAGTAGTATTAATAAATAATAAGGAAGAGGAAATTATTAAAAGGGTATTAATATTATTAATAAGATATTATAGTCTTTTATAATAATAAGCTTTAACGTAGTAATTTATTATTAATAACGAGGTAATTAACACTTTTTATATAATAAAAGAGAAAGCTAATTATAAGTTAGTAATTAAATTACGTAAAAAAAGTATTATTAAAACTATTAAAAAGCTATATAAGGAATTAGATCTTATTAAAATAAATATTCTATATAATCGAGGGGTTTATTAATTTATCTTTTATAACCCTAAGAAATATAAAGGTCTCTATATATTTAAATTATAAATAATATATAAAATTAAGGGAAAAAGAATACCCTAACTATATAAAAAATCTAAGTATATAATTTAGGGGTATAGTAACGTTAAAAAGGCGACGCTACTTACCTAATTACTTATAGTATAGCGCTATAGTTAATAATTAATAATAGTACTAATAGTATTATTATAGAAAAAAGGATATAAGATTTAGAGCTATAATATTATTTAGGCCTATATTTAATTAGCTATAGGGCTTATAAGGAAAATCCTAGCCTACTTATTAAAAAAAATAGCTAATAAGTACTTAGAAATTACGATTATTAAAGTGCTTAAACTACTATATAAACTTATAAAATTAAGTACTTATTAATAAGCTATATACTACGATTTTTATATTAATTAATTATTAATAATTATATTTATATATAACCCGTACTTAATAATCTCTAAGTATAAAAATAACTAATTTAGGATTATTAAAATATAAACTAATAATATATTAGGCCTATTTAATATTAATTTTATAAAAAAAGAAAATAAGGAGCTTTAAAAAGCGGGCTTTATAATAAAGTTAAAAAAGGTCTTTATAATAAATAACTTATTAATATTTAATAATAAGATTCTTATAATTAAAGGGGAAACTATTATTTTTTAATAAAAGGAATAGGGTAAGAAAATTACTCTTATTAATTTAAATATAATTAATATTAAGAAGTAATATAAGGCTAAGCTTATATAAGGGGTATATATTACGAATATATACTAACTTAAAGCGACTTTTAATTATATTAAAATAGTATAAGCTATAGAGCTAAATAAATAAAATATTAAAATACTTAATAAGTAATTTAAATAGTAATAAATAAATTTCGATCGAGGCCTCGTTTATTACTTAATTAACTTTATTATTAATAAGCTTTATATTTTTATTAATAAGTTATTTATAAATAATAACGACTTTATTTCGTAATTAGGATATATTATTATCTTAGCTAACGAAAGTATAAGTAAGAGCGAATTTATTATATATAGTAATATAGTCCACTACTTATTAATTAAAAATAAGTAAGTAATAAGAAATATATTAGTATTAGAAGTTTATAATATAGTTAACGGCGTTAACTTTACTTATATAATTTTAATAATACTAAGGAGGATTACTAATTAACTTAACCTTTTACTAATTCTAACGGTTATTTATATTAATTCCTACTTATTATATAAATACTTTATTAAATTAGGAATAATAAAGGAAAAAAGGCTTATAATTAATATTATAGCCCTTAGGTAATTATATAAAAGGCGCGAGATCCTCGAGATTTATTAAATTAATAATAATAATAACCTTACTAACGTTTTTATAAAAATAGAACTTAATAAGGGGTTAGAGTAATTTATAAGTAGTAAAAAAGTTAATATATAAATAGAAGGATAGGTTATATAAAAAGAGTAGAGAAAAGGAGGAAAAGAAGATAACTTAATAAAGGGGCCCGAGGTTAAATTATACTTCTAATTATAGTAAGTAAATTAATAAAAAAAAGAGAAAGTTAGTATTAAATTAGAAGTTTAATTTAATTATAATATATAGCTAACTACGCAGGGGCTAATTAGGGGCCTTATTTAGGATTATCGTAGCTAGCTTAATTTATAATTAGAACCTCTTTTTTATACCTATATAGAAATTTATATAGTTTAATTAATCTCTTTATTAACCTATAGTTCGAACTAACTACCCTATAATAGGGATACTAATAACTATATTATAAATTTTTAATACTAATATACTTCTCATTACTTACTTATTTTTAATTAATAAGTAGTAGATTATATTATTATATATAATAAATTCGCTCTTACTTATATTTTTATTAACTAAGATAATAATATACCCTAATTACGAAATAAGGTCGTTATTATTTATAAATAACTTATTAATAAAAACATAGAGCTTATTAATAATAAAGTTAATTAAGTAATAAACTAAGTCTCGATTAAAATTTAATTATTATTATTTAAGTTATTTATTAAGTACCTTAATATTTTATTTATTTAGCTCTATAGCCTATATTACTTTAATATAATTAAAAATTACCTCGGGCTAATATATATTTATAATATATACTCTTTATATAAACTTAACTTTATATCGTTTTTTAATATTAATTATATTCGGGTTAATAAAAATAATTTTCTTACCCTACCCCTTTTATTAAAAAATAATAATTTCCCCTTTAATTATAAAAATCTTATTATTAAATATTAATAAGTTATTTATTATAAGGACCTCTTTTAACTTAGTTACGAAACCTATTTTTTAAAGCTCTTTATTTTTTTTTTTATAAAGTTAATATTAAATAAGCTTAATATATTATTAATTTATATTTTAACGATCCTAAATTAATTACTTTTATATTTAAAAACTAATAAGTATAAGTTATATATAAATATAATTATTAATAATTAATTAATATAAAAATCGTAGTATATAGCTTATTAATAAGTACTTAATTTTATAAGTTTATATAATAATTTAAGTACTTTAATAATCGTATTTTCTAAGTACTTACTAACTATTTTTTTTAGTAAATAGGCTAGGATTTTTTTTATAAGCCCTATAGCTAATTAAGTATAGGCCTAAGTAATATTATAGCTCTAAATTTTATATCCCTTTTTTTATAATAATACTATTAGTACTATTATTAATCGTTAATTATAGCGCTATACTATAAGTAATTAGGTAAATAGCGTTGCCTTTTTAATATTACCGTACCCCTAAATTATATACTTAGATTTTTTATATAGTTAAGTTATCCCTTTTTTTTTAATTTCTTATATTATTTATAATTTAAATATATAGAGACTTTTATATTTCTTAAGGTTATAGAGGATAAATTAATAGACCCTTTAATTATATAAAGTATTTATTTTAATAAAATTTAATCCCTTATATAGCTTTTTAGTAATCATAATAATACCTTTTTTACGTAATTTAATTACTAACTCAAAATTAGCTTTTTTTTTTACTATATAAAAAGTATTAATTACCTCGTTATTAATAATAAATTACTACGTTAGGGCTTATTATCGTAAAAAACCACGATATCTTATTAGTAATATTAATACCCTTTTAGCAATTTCCTTTTCCTCGTCGTTTATTAATATTACTATAATAATTTTATTAAGGATAATTTCCTATACCTCTACTATAAGTTATACTATTTCCCCTAGCTCTTCTTTTTTTTATAAATTAGAAATTACCTTAATAAAATCTATATAATATAGTCTAATTAGTATAATTAATATTTCGAGTAACTAGTTACGATTTTTCGTAACTACGTAAGAGCGCTCGTTAATAAAAATTAATTTATATAGTCTAGCTTATTACTAAGTAATTTTATATTATACTTATATATCTAAATTTAAGAGTATATCTAAATTAGCCCCTATATTAGGCTTATTATATATAATAATTACTTTATTAACTTATTTCTTTATACTTACTTTGCGTAGCGCCTATATTACTTTTTTAATTACTTAGGCTTATTAGCTTATATTTAGTAATAATAATAAAGCTAAGGTCGTTCTTAAATATACTCTAAATACTAATAGCGTTAATATAAGCTTATTAGGCCCTATAGTATTATTATAATACTTAAGTACTATTTAAAAGTATTCGTTATTAATAAAATTAGGATTTTCCTTTTTAATAATTCTAAACGCCCTTTTTAATTACTAATATACCCTTTTTACTTTTTTAATACTATAGTACGCTTTTATAAGCATAACTTTTAGCTATATATAATAGGCCGTTATATTTTCCCTAAATTTTATTAATTTAAAACTCGTATTAGCGTCGGTTCTAATACCGTCTAGTAGTCCTTAGTATATATTAATTTAGTATTTTTATAGAGCTATTTATACTATTTTTATTTATAAATCCCATAAGAATTACCTTATTTAAAATAATATAGCCTTATTAATTATATATAAAACCGGTTAACTATTTAAATAAAAGATATTAATAACGATTTCTTAATTAAAATAAAGCTTATTACGTAATTTAAATTTAAATTTATGTAGGCTCTACGTATTTATTTAGTATTAGTAATATACTTTTATTAACTACTCTAGCGCCCCTATTTTAATATTATTATTACTTAATTATTTTAGAAAACTATATAGCCTCGTAATTAATAAGTACTTAAATCTTTAGTATAATTATTTAAGCTTACTTTTCGTTAAGTAATTAATTAATTTCGTATTATTAATAAGCCTTATAAATATATACCCCTATTATTATTTAACTATTTTAAAATACTTATTATTAGAAATTCTATTCCTTATATTATTAAATATAATACCTAGTTAATTTATATTTTTTAAATATAAGAGAAATAGGATATTAATAAGTAAAATATAAAAAGTTATTATTCTAAAATACGTCTTTACTTTTATTATACCTAGGGCGACGATTTCTTTACCTAAGCTAAAGCTAATTCTTATAATACCCGCTATTAATATATTAAGCGTTATTAATACGATTTTTTATAATACTTAAAATTACCCCTTTTTTCTTATTAACTATTATAATACCTTAGTATTTAAAATAATCCTATAGAAATTATCTAAACTATACTTTTTACTTATATAGAATACTTATATAAGCTTAGTATTTAAGTAATTTAAATAATATAAAAAGGACCCCTCTAGCTACCCTTAGAATTACTTAGTACTATATTTTTTCTTTTTAAATATTAAAAAAAGTAATATTTTCTCTTTAAGTATTAAGAAAATAGAATTCTATTTTATTAAATTCGTCTTTTTATTTATTTTTATATTTATTATTTAAGGGATCTTCCCTTATTATTTATAAAAAAAAGCCTACTTATTAAGAGCTTTTATTACTTTTTATTTATTTAGCCTCGTATATTTTTTAGAGGTTAATAATATAAAAAAAGAGTAGTTAATATTATTAATTTTATTATAATCTAATTTATTAGTATAGGGGGCGAGATCTTCTTTATTTTCTAAATTTCTTATAAGGGGTAAATACTCTAGGCTATTACTTTAACTACTATTACTAAGTTTTATACCCCCAGGTCTACTCTTATATTTAATAAGGAATTAACTAAACTAATAAGGGCTAGTTTTACTATTTATTACCCTTAACTTTTTATACTATTTATATAATTTAGTACGTTTTTCCTTAGAGTAATTACTTAATTAATATTTATTTTTTTTATAAATAAAGTATTATTTCTTTTATTACTCTATTTATAAGTTAAATCTCTATTTATTTAATAAATCTAAGCCTTTTTATTAGTAATTACTATACTTAGCCTCTTTTTTTTTTTATTATATATCTAGTTAACTTAATATTATTAATAAGGGCCGTTATATACTTAGAAATAAGTTTAGTATAGTATTCTTACCTTAATATTAAAGCTAAATCTTAGCCTCGAGTAGAGTATTTTATAGTTTTTAAGTACTTAGTATAGGGTTATTTTTATTTTTAATACGTACTATATTATTATATAAAAATATTTAATTTTTCGCTCGTTAATCCCCTTATTTAGCTAGGTTTTTATTAATTTATTAATTTAATTAATAAGCTCTTTAAGGATTTCTATTTGCAATTTACCCTTTATTATCCTAGTTATAAATATAAAAGAAATTATTCATAACTTAAATAAGAGTTCTAAATTTTTATTATAAATTTTAAAGTAGTTTCGAATTACGTTAATAATATTAAAAAAGTCGTTCTAATTAAAATTACGTACTACTTCGTAATAGTAATTAGAGGCTTTACTTAGGAATATAATATTAATTACTAAATAATATTAGTATTCCCTAATCCCGACTTTTTTATAATAATTATAAAATATTATTAAGGTTTTTTATAAAACCTCGTATTTCCTTTTAAAATATAATTTCTTTTTTAAAAAGATCTTTTTAAAATCTATAAATTACTTCGTATTTATTACTATATTTTTAGTATTTATATACGATCCTTATATTATTATATACTATTAATAACTTCGGGTTATTTATCTCCTTTTTTATTAGCTAATTAGCGCCGAACTTTATATTAATAATAATAACGAGCTATAAATTAAAATAAGTAGGATTATTAATTATCGTACATTTAATACTATATTTTACCTCTATATATCTTTTTATAATAATAAATTGCTATTAGTAATTATAAAAAGGAAATTTAAATTATTTACCCTTTTTTTAAATTTATTAAAGCGATTATACGCTCTATTAACTTATACCTAGTTCTATAGTACGAATTCCTCTTATATAATCGTTATTACTAGGATTTTATATAGTTTTTATAATTATAATTACGTTAATAATACCCCTCGCTTATAAAGGAATTTATTAACTATTTTTATAATTCTTAAGCTTACGCTTATAAACTATTTATTTAGCTAATAACTAAGGTTATTTATAATTTTATAAAATAGGGGTTGCCCCTATAGCCCTTTTTTCTTATAAAGCTTAATTAAATAAATTAATACTACGTTAATTTACTTATTATTAAGCTAATTTATAATTTTATATATTTACGTCCCCTAATAATCTAAGTTAATATTTACTTACTTATAAGGGATTAGGATTTTATTTAAGATTGGGTTTTTTTTTTTCTCTCTTACCCTAACTTACTAAGGGTCGTATTCTAACCTATACTTATATTAATAATTACTAATATATTTAATTTTAATAAAAATATATTTAATTTGCGCACTAACTATAGTATATCCGTACTCTTATTACTTAATAAATTTATTAAAGTCTAGGTAATTCCTACTTCTTTTTACTATTTCGCTATTACTCTCGTTTTTATTATTTTTAGTAATTACTATTACCCCTCTAAATTACTAACTATTATTCCTACTAAGATCCTCCTTTTTATTTAGTATAAAAAAGTAGGTTTTAGTAATTCCTTTTTTAATAATAATAATAGACGTTTATATTATTATAAGAAGATATAATAATTAGTTTTAGGATCTTTATTAATTACCGATTTTTATTATTTTATATATTTCTAACTTCTAACCTCTTAGGCCTCGTACTCTATATAATTTCCAAATTACTTCCTTCCTCGACCTACCTCTTTTAGGGTAGTATTTTAAAAAAATAATTAAAAATAGATATTAGGTAGCTTATAAAGGAATTAAATAAGCTATTAAGAGCTAAATAAGTAGTTAAGTATAGTTAGTAAAGTTAAGCCCTCTTTTTTATAAAATTAAGGACTTATAGGACTTATCAAAAATACTTACTACTTCGTTACTTATACTAAGTAGGGGTAATTATTTTAAAAATCTTTTTTTTAACTACTTCTTAATACCCTATTTTATATCCCTTAGGTAGTCTTTTCCGTAGCTTAATTATTATTAAGTAATTATTACTTATTAATAATTCTTTTTATTACTTAGTTAATTTTTAATTACGGGCCGGCTATAAAAAAGTTATTTAATAAAAAAGCTACTTAAGGCGATAGTAAAAGACTAGTTACTTAAGTAGTTTTATTAATTAATATAATTTAATATAATAAATATTAACCTTTTATAAGTAATAAAGGGCTACGATTACTTAATTCCGTATAGTATTTAAAAATCGCCTCCTTTTTTATTTATTTTTATAAAGTTAATTAGTACGAGTCTCTTATCCTATATAGTATTAAGAAGTCGTTTTTTTTTATATAATAAAATACCTTACTAATTTATAATAATAGAATTTAATTACTAATTAGTATTAATATCCTTATTATAAAGTAGTTAATTCGAACCGTAGGTTAATAAAGAGATTAATTAAACTATATAAATTTCTATATAAGTATAAAAAGGAGGTTCTAACCGTAGGTTAGGCTGGCTACGATGATTATAAATAGGGCCCCCTAATTGGCCCCTGCGCAGTTGGCCGTATGCCGCGGTCGAATTGGACTTCCAATCCGACACTGACTCTTCCTGCGAGTACATCACTACCCTCCGCCGTGCTGAAGATACCAACCTATCCATGCTCCGTCTGGCTGGTGAGCTCTTCGTACAAGGAGCCCCGGCCGACATGGCCACCATCATCCCCAAGGGCAGAGTTTTGACCGATCTGCCGACCTACCCTTGGCTACACGATGTAACCTATATGGATGAACCTCGCAATCCTTCCCGTTACAAGCAAAGAAAGCATACCAGACATGTGCTTCTCGGCGCTAGGGTTCTTGAGGGCAATGATATTGAGCCTGCCTGGCGAAACATGCTTGATCTCAGGGAAGTTCCTTGGTTGATGGACCACATCGTCAACGGTCAGATCGTATTCCCTGGAGCCGGCTACATGGCCATGGCTGGAGAGGCCATGCGTCAGGTAGCCAACGGCTCAGATGCGTACACCATTAGGGATATGTCAATCATCACCGGCATGACAATCCCCAAGGAGAAGAAGATGGAACTATACACGCGCATGATTCCGGAAGACAAGCTTAGTGACGAAGGCCAATGGTACAACTTCAAAATCATGTCCTACGATGGACACGCATGGGTCACGCACTGCTCTGGTTACATCCGCTCAGGAGCTGAGGCAGAAAAGACCTCAATCGCAAGCGCTCAGGCTGAGCAAGAATTTGCTCGCGAGATCGACGCTGAAGGCTGGTACAAAGCTGTCAAGGCCGTTGGCATTGATTGGCAGACCGCTTTCCAAGGCCTTGAGCAGATCACCGCGAACACAGTCAAGAGGGAGGCCACAGCGACAGTTTATGACTTTGAAGACACGACGCACTACGCTGCTCATCCGACACTTTTGGATCAAATGCTTCAGACTAACCTCGTGGCGCAAACACATGGCCAGAAGCGGCGTCTAGACAGCATCCTGCTTCCCACCTTCATCTCGCGACTGGGTGTCCTCGGGAACCAGGACTTATGTATGAGAGCTTACGGCAGTATCGAGGAAGATGCTAAAGGCATGACCGCAAACGCTGCCATCTACACAGATGAAGGTCGTCCTACGGTGTATCTGGAAGGTCTCTCTTACTCTGAGCTACCTGTCGCCAAGCGTGAAGAAGTTCTCCTCGGAAGCACCTTTGAATGGAGAGACGATATCACTATGCTGGACTCCCTTGCAGAGATCGGGACTGCCAACTCGGATCTTGTCAAGGACACTACCGAAGTAATTTCTCTCCTCGGCTTCAAGTCTCCTGACTCGAAAGTATTGGAGATTGGATCAGGATCAACCGACATTACTCCACTTGCTCTAGATGCTCTGCAGCCTACCCAACATAAGCGCCTTTACTCTGAGTACACCTATGTATGCACCTCTGGGGAACAGGTTGACCAAGTCACCGAGGCAGTTGCAAGTCTGGATCGCGAAAGCGTCTCGGTCGTTGATCTCGAGCAGCTTTGCATGTGCAACACGACTGACATTATCCTCTTGTCGATTTCGACCTTGTTGTCGGATGATCGCCACCTACTTGATGATTTGACGGAATTGAAGTCACTTCAGACTGCTGGAAGCCGACTGATCGTTCACGATGACGGTATTGCAACCGGTGGTGCTTCTGATTGTGAAAAGATTAGCCAGAGACTGAAATGCCTTGGCTTCGTCTTTCATTCACAGACACCGACTGGCTTGATACTCGCTGAGCCAATGAAGGTTACCGAGATGGACAAGAGCACAATTATCACCATTCTAGCACACAATTCGAAGGAAGGACTTGAGCTTGCTAGTGGCGTCAGGTCTCAATGTGAGTCTAAGGGGTTTACTACACGAGTCTCCCACCAGAACACAGTTCCTTCTGATGGGTCTGTGGTCATCTCACTACTGGATCTTACTGGAAACACAATCTACGACCTTGGCTCTGAGACTTTCCGGCCGTTCATCGACAGCCTATGCAACTTGAGTGATTCACTCATTTGGGTCATCCCCGCCGTTCATGGCGCTTGCAAGGATGCCAAGCCAGCCATGATTCAGGGTACTGCTAGAACCGTTCGGATGGAGAACAAGGCAGACATTACTCTTGTCGAGGTCGATGACATCTCAATATCTAGCAACGGTATGTCCAAAGCTCTATTGAATATTGTACAGAGTCTTCCAAACCGTCGCAAAGGCGGAGAGTTGGACGCGGACTTCGATTACGCCATCGTGGATGGCAAGGTTCAAATACCTCGCATGTCCTGGTTCGGCTTCTCTGAGCCCGAAGTCAGTCAGGCTATTCCATCAACTAAGGAAGCTTCCATGTTCCGAAGCGATGCCTCATACCTTCTCATTGGCGGTTTCGGCGGCCTTGGTCGATCTGTGGCCACTTGGTTGCTCGAGCATGGAGCCCGTAACCTTGTGTTCCTGTCGAGATCCGCTGGAAGTGCCGATAATGAGCCTTTCGTGAAGGAGCTCGAAAGCTATCCTGGATCCGTCATCAAGACGATCTCCGGAGACGTTAGCAATCCCGGTGACGTACTCAAGGCAATCAACAAAGCTCCCGAGCCCGTCGCTGGTGTGATGCAACTGTCCCTCGTGCTCAAGGATAATTCTACTGCTGAGATGACTTGGGAGGAGTGGAGTGGAGTGGTTGATCCTAGGGTCCGTGGGACTTGGAACGTCCATCAAGCACTTCTAGACGCGAATGTTCCGTTGGACTTCTTCGTCATATTCGGCTCTGGTGGTGGGCACACAGGTTACTATGGCCAAGCCAACTACAGTGCGGCAAACACCTACCTCGATGCTTTTGTTGAGTATCGCCATCACCTCGGTCTTCCTGCCTCTATTATCGACCTTGGGGTGGTTGGTGACGTCGGATACCTTCTCGAGCGGGATGATCTCTACGAGGGCTTTAAGAACGGTGGCTTCTTCTTTCTGAAGGAGCAGGATGTTCTCGACTCTGCGGCCATTGCTGTGGCCAACTCCTCTGGAGGGCCGTTCAGCAGCTTCTGTCTTGGAGGTCTCTCTGAGAAGCCTCTGTCTGATCCATCTAATCGTGTCAACTGGAAGAGAGATGTTCGTTTCGCTCAGTCTCACTATTTCCACAAAATGAACGCCGCAGGCTCTGGGGAGACCAAGGAGAATGATGAGGCCGAGACATTCATCTCGCTTGCCAGATCCGATCCCGCTACTCTCCGAGACAGCGCGACAGCCGCCAGCCTCGCTCGCTTCATCAGTGCCACTCTCAGTCATCTTATGCTGAGGCCAATTGAGGATTTTCCCCTTACTGAGAATTTGATCTCGATTGGTCTGGACTCCATCATTTCGATTGAGTTGGTGGACTGGATTCATCAACAGTTCCACATTGGTTTAACCTCTATGGAAGTCACTCAGTGTACTTCTCTGATCCATCTCGCTGAGAAGATCATCGAAGAAGTCTTTGCATCCGTGTGATTAGCTAAAATTGTCATCTGAACTCTGTGTAACTGTGCGATTCTCAAGGGTAGCAACGTTGTTATTTTCATCAGGCTAGTGGCATAGGTCATAAGAAATTTCAGAGAATGTTTGTCTTGTTTTCAATTACAAATTTGCAATGGCTGTGAAAGTACAATCTTTCCACTTTACTAAGGCTTTCTATCATGTCCGCAGCCCGAATCTCATCAAAGGTAGAAGCTGTCACCTTCACGTTTGTAAAGGGCTCAGTATCTCACACAAGTTGCTAGTTTACTTGCACCAAGGTGAGCCCGCATCCTGAGATATAATATGTATAATGTTTCTAAATCGCTATTCCTGAAGTCTACAAGTATGCATCATGCCACTGAGCTGTTTGGTCTCATCTCTACTCTCTCTTCGTCTGGCTCTCTTTCATTAAGGGAATCTTGTTCCACCACTTCATATCGACCTTTCCGCAGCCATTTCCACTCCTTGGCTGAAGAAACAACGACCAAGCTAGTTACAACACCGCCTATGCCAATCAGCGTCAAGAGATTAACTTGAGACTGGAACACAATCCAATCCAGTAGCAACGCCCATCCGACCTGAGAATAAATCATGATCGTAGCAGCTGATGAGACATCGTTGGCTATTCCTGCAGTGAGAAGAAATTCCTAGAAGAGCATGTGGTGTTAGTCGAGGACGTGGAATAGTATACTGGACAGGACGAATACTAACCATTACAAAGCCGAAGATGCCAAGGGGTATCAACTTTATCCACGACAGAACTGTTGTTGTGAGATGAACGCTGTCTATGAGAAGGAATGCCACAGTAGATACAATGACAATTGTCCAAGCAAAGTACATGATACTCATCAAAGGGTGCTCGCGTGTACCGATGGAGCGAATCGCCGTAAGCGCCACCTTTAGATATATTCAGTAAAGGTTGTCACCAGTGACTCATCGTTGACTTACCGCTCCACCGCACACACTAATCAACCCGAATCCGAAACCCATCATTCTGCCTTTCGGGGTCCCATCGTTAATTGACTGAGCAGCGGTTGCAAGTGTTGGATTAGAGCCAAATAGCGCGTCTGGCTGGACGACGAGGATCACACCAACCAGCGCGACAAAGGCCCCGATCCGATCAATAACCTCGAAGGTTCCATAATCTAGGTACCGAATCAAGATCATGGCAGTGAGCGGCCCAAGGAAATTCAAGGCCGTTGCTTCACTAAGCTTAAGGTACATGATAGAAACTAGTAGATAACGTGTTAACAAGGTCAATTCACCAAAACCTCATGTCACGACGCGATATTCATCTTACAATAGAAACCAAAGGCTCCAAAAACACCGGCCGCTGCCCTCAGAGCTAGTAGCCATCTCAATTCTGGTGATCCTAACGGGAAATTTGGAGCTTTCGTGAACCAGAGGTAGACGGTGCATGCCGTACCCGTGATAAGGAACCGGACGAATAGAACTTGGAATGGGTGTACTGGGTCTTCGCCCGTCTCGAAAAACTTGGCAAAGCCGTTTAGTGCCGCGGCAGAGAGTTGGGATGCCAGCACCAGCATCGACGGCCTGTGCCGGTCCAAGAATGAGTGACTCAGGCCTTTGTCCATCTCGCGAAGCCTGAGTGAGAATAGCAGATTGTGGTTCGTAGAAACATTTCACCTGCCTCGCAACGTCTAGCCAGAAGGCATTTCCCACAGAGTTGCTTACCGTAACTCAAATGGTTCCTTGTTCTTCCTGCTCCGAAAAGGCAGATGGAAACAACCCCGGAAAGTCTGGAACAAAGGGGTTGGTGGCATCAAGTGGCACAAGGTTTCGGAAACTGCTTTATGAAACCCTAAACGGGACATCGGCGCGACGCTATCCTTGGGCTGCCAGCACCGTGCGTTGACTCGCGAACTCCCTCTCGCTACACCCGGCTCCGCCCACTCGGACCGAACTACCCCAGTCAACTTTACCTCTCGATCCGGTGGGAAACGGAGGGACGGCAAGGCGCCGGTAGCTCGGAGCCGAACACGAAAGGTAGCGCGTTGGGTTCCCAAGATGCGAATCGCCATGGGTGGAAGTATGTGGTGAGCTGAAATGCTGAAGGGGTCGTTAGGTCCTCATCGTCCCACCCGTGTAGAGCTCACGCTAGTTTAACAAAGTCTGAAACCAATCACCCACGTATGCCTCTTAGAGCTTCACAGTGAGAAAGTGGCTCTTCAATCAATCAACGATGGCCAGTTACCTCAACACCAACACACAAACCACACTTAGTCCTCCCCGGCCATCATGGGTCGACTTAACCAACTTCGGGCTTCCAAGCTCGATGGAGACCAGCGGCTATGTGCCCTTTCTGATGGCTATCATATTGATAGCCTCAGTGATGACCGTTTCGCTGCGTAAGAATAAGTTGTCTGCATTCCCGGTGATTAATGCCTCGAAAAATGAGTATCTTATGAGTGGAAGGGCGATGTTGGCCCGGGGTTTGAAAGAATTTGGTGGGAAGCCTTTCAGAGTCAATACCGGTCTTGGCGGTGGTGTCATCATTCTCGACCACAGCGTCATGCCAGAGGTTCGAAATGATGCCCGTTTTGACTCAACGAAGTTTCTGCTCCAGGTATGGCAAGCTCTAAATGAAATTTGTTATTAGAGCTCGGTTATTGACTTTTGCGCTGTTCTTGTAGTACTGGCAAGCTGGCATCCCTGGGTTCGAGCCTTACATTGCTCTTGGAACTGAGATACTACACAATGTCATCAAATGGAATCTCACGCCTGCTGGTATTGGTATGTCGTCTTGGGGACTCGGTGATAGTCAATTTTCGCTTACTGATCTAATCATGATTCTAGCCAAGCTGAACAAGCCATTGTCTGATGAGGCAAACGCTGCTCTTAGTGATATCTTGACCGATAACGAAGGTCAGTCATTAACACAAACCCCGCACGACAGCATCGAATTCTGACAGCCCCTACCCTCTCTTCAGAATGGCATGAAGTTCTTCTTGGCGACGTAATCATTCGAATTGTTGCCCGGGTGTCCTCCGTCATTTTTCTTGGCTCAGAGCTGTGCCGAAATCCCGACTGGCTGAAAATCACAGTGAATTACACCAACAAAGCAACAAATGCTGCCAAAGTCTTAAGGCGTTGGCCAGTGATTCTCTATCGCACTATTCATTGGTTTCTTACAGAATGCCGAGAAGTTCGTACGATGCTAATTGAAGCGCGGCAAATCATCGCGCCTATTCTAGAGACGCGCCGTGTAGAGAAGGCAGCAGATCCAAGCCTCGAGTATCATGACGCTCTGGACTGGTATGAGACGGCAGCGAAAAGAATGGGCGTTGAGTATGATCCTGCCGATCAGCAGCTGGCCCTCAGCATCTCTGCAATTCTGACCAGTAACGATCTTATGTCCCAGAGCATCATGGATCTTTGCAAGAACCCAGAGATGTTCGAGCCACTCAGGAACGAAATCCGGTCTGTTCTCGGGGACGGGCAATGGAAACCTACGAGTCTTTACAACACGAAGCTCCTCGACAGTGTTCTCAAGGAAACTCTGCGCCTTAAGCCCGTTGCAGCTGGTGCGTTTGTTCTATTCTTTTATCAACTATTCTACTGTACATCACTCAGGCACTTTTTGCCACTTTTGGCAGGCTCAACTAACGTGCTTTACAGTGGGTCTAGGCCGCAGAGTCATGGAAGATGTCCGCCTCAAGGATGGCACAGTTCTTCCCCAAGATTCTGGCATCGCTATTAATGCGGAAAAGATGTGGGACCCGGAGATCTATAAGAACCCGCGAGCCTATGATGGATACCGTTTTTTGAGACTGCGGGAAGCTTCTGAGCAAGGCGAAAAGACGTCCCAGCTAGTCAGCACTTCGCCCGAACATCTAGGTTTCGGCCTCGGCATTCACGCCTGTCCTGGCCGCTTCTTCGGCGCCAATACTGTGAAGCTGGTCATGTGCCACCTCTTGCTCAAGTACGATATCAAGCTGGCGGAAAACACAAATATCAGTCCTCTAGAGTTTGGGTTTTCCATGCTTGCAAACCCCACCACCAAGGTCCTTGTCAGGCGGAGAAAGGAGGAGGTGAACTTCTAAGACAGAGGCCCTGCCATCCATATTATCTATCCCTGATATCTACTTTAGTATCCACAATGGCCCGAACAGTTCTAGTTAGAATGGAGCTTCGATGAAGAGTTACAAGGATTACCCGACCCGCCGGCTCCACAGCGACGGCAATCATACTTTGGCAACTTGAAAGTCTATATCAACTCATGTTGCGAAACATAGCCATCAATGAACTTTGTTTGATTTCCGCCCGCCGGCGTCAATTCGTGATCATATTCCCCGTATTCAGGCAAATGCCATTCCCAAGCGGGTAAAATACAACTGACCAGGACACTTATTTGCCGCTAGGCCCTGCCGATGTTCCCTTTCCTACGGCTGGGTATCTAGTTCGTGCCAAGAGCCAAGATTGTCTTGACAGCCCACAGGTTACCAATCGGTTAGCTGAGCGGGCCGCTCCTGAACCTTGATTTACACTTGAATATGTACGTATTTCCAGCCTGAAGATTTGTCATTTTCGGTTAAGGCGCTATTCTGGAAGACGTCATGGGTCTGAAGTCTTCCTTGCTCTCGCTATGAGTCCTTCGAAATATGTCAACTTGCCCGCACTACTTGAATGAGCTCTAGGTAATGATCCATCAAAGAACCCTCATCACTATCCAGGCTCAATCTTCCAAACAAGCCTCCACAAATGGCCAAGTAAGGCATTGCTGTCTTGCGATTCGCCTTCTCACCGTTAATGAGGTAGTAAACAATGAAGCAAAGTGATACTAGGAGAAGCTGTCCCATATTGCCCCATTTCATGCTTGACGATCCTATGTCCCTTTACACATGCAACGTCAACAACTATATCTCAATTCACGGTCGCACAACGTACCTTTCAAGTCCCTTTTCCCAAAACAGTCCACTGTTTGCGAGCTTAACAACTGCAAATGCCGACTCGACACAGCGCTCAACACACCTCTCCCTGGTCTGCCCGGCAACACCGTACACATCCGCGTCATCTGTGGCGATGGGTGTTATCCATGGGCAATGGATAAAAAACACAGCCCGATGATACATGCAGAAGACACGGAATGCCTTCCGTAGCTGCCGGTCGTCCTTTACACTTTGGAGAACCCCGGCATCGTTCGCCTCATTGAGAGGTGTCGGCAGGCCACTAAGCCATTCATTGAGGACATGGCAGCTGGCCTGCAGCCGATCGCGACGATCATATGCCGATGCAGACTTGTTCAGAGCTCTCGGACTATACTGAAATTTGAGTACCGAGTGTAGAAGCTCGGAGAAGGTGTATGACACGGCAATCATGTCGTCTCCTTTGTCGAACGACGGAAACTGGATCCCCCAACCCAGATCTAGTATCTAACTAGCCGTTAGTTGCCTTGACCGAAATGACCCAATTGGTGGACTCACTGGGAGCATCCCATGATGGATAGCGTAGTCTGTCTCGAGGCTGTAGAGAAACCAAACTCCCCGTTGAGCCAGCTCTTGATCTTGATCGCTCATGCTGGTTTGCTGACCTCTTGCCGCGTGAACGAGACGAAGGTCACGCGCACAACATACTGCCGCAGTGATTTTCTCCCAAATCAAGGACTCTTCGCATACGTATGCAATCACTGCCTGCTCTTCAAGTTAGGGTCTACAGCCATATTTATGACGAAGATGTCGCAATTCGGATCATAATTACCATGATCAGAGTGACCTGAAATTTCAGTAGCGTGCTCGGGCAGTTTTGGATGTCTTTGTAGCGCCACAAGGCTGATGCAAGGCGCTTCTGTGCTTCGTGGGACTCTCCAACGCTTCGGGTTTGCCGATCTCGTAGGCAAGCTGTGTGAAAGCCCACGGCTACGATGGCTTCAGCAAAAACTAAAACTAATCTGTCGGGCTCAGGTTCTCTGGACTGCCTGATGATACTCTCGACTGCAGATTTCGTCATAAAGTCACCAATACTATTCGTGTGAAGATGATGTCAGTGTCGTGCGATTCTGCTCGTCTTCCCCGTGTCATATTAATCACTTACGGGCAGCAATCTTCAAAGCATGCTGAGTGGAGAATGTCAGCTACCTCGACTTGGTTGGGTCAATAGTGGAACAATGCTTACCATCGCAGTATCTTGAAAGAGTACTGTCGGTCCCAGGAAACTTTTTCGTCCTGTCAAGTGGTCCATCTTCGCCAGACGCCACTGTACTCTCGCACAGAACTCGCCGTAGACCGTTCACAATCTTGATCGTCTCATGTCTTGGGCTATCTCTAACTCCCTGAGAGATGAACTCAGGGAGGCCATAGACATTTGCGGCAGAAAAGTCGACGTGGACTGTACCATTATTCGAAATCGGTAATTTCTCTTTCGGGTTGAAAGCAGGCGGCGGAACATCCGTTGCTTCGTCAAAGTTAAATAACTGTGCGGTGTCCGAGTCATTAACGTTCTTCTAGTAAGCGTGCCCAATCTCACTTACCGTATTATAGTCTGGAGGGCTTGTCGTTTCCGGCCTGGTGCGAGGCTGGCTATCATTCGGCAGTGACGGTGCAGCGGTTGGCGACTGCGGAAACTGCTCTGTGTTCGAAGTCGTAAAGTCAAAGTTGAATCCACCACCGGAATTACAATCAGATGGCGTCGTTTCCAGTAGCTCCATAAGCTCGTCTTCACCCGGCAATGGTAGATCGAGTAAGTCCAACGAGCCATCATGCCCCAAGTCCGGGTAAGCCTCCGAGAGCGATAGCTGGAGCATACAGGTAAAGTCTTCACCATCGACTTTACCGCCATTGGTGGTAGTTCCCTCGGTTGAGTTCGGTGTCAAAAGGGTTGTATCACAGGGCATTTGTTGCCAAGCATCGTATACGGGGCAGTTCTGGTCGGTGTTGATTCCCAGTCTTCGGATGTTGGGGGCAGTTCGATTGGTCGCTCCCGGTGCGCTTGTTCTTCTTGGTCGAGGAGCTAATGGCGGATAGTAACAAGCCTGCCCGTTTCGCTAATAATCATTAGCGTAGGCCTGAGTTGGACATTCTGGGAAATCTACTCTTACCTCACAATTGAGGCACGGGTCGGCCCCGTCGCCTGAAAACTGTCATGACGAGTTCAACATGCTGACCAGTCTGGATACTCACAGCGGACTTTCCTGGACCTGCAAGCCTGACAAGCTCCTCTTCGACGTGTGATTCGACGCATGTTGATAGCTTGAGTTACTTAGGTTTCGCGTGAGAAATGTGCACTCAAGCTTCGAAGTATTCTAGAAAGAACACCGGACGGCAGTGTTCCAAGTTGAGAAAAGCGTCGGCACTTGTTGTAAAGAGAATGGCGAGCTGAATGCAAGATAAGCTTGGTCTAAGTAAGTAGTGTTGCGATATCACCAACGGACGAATCCAAACACTCACACAGGGTTTTGGCTAAATGAGCAAGGTTTCCCCAATAAGTAGCTCATGGAATACGCCAGTCAAGAATGTTACAGCTCCCTGGTCTGAAGCTCTGTTAGAAATAACTATGACCCAGCGCATCTTATCACAAGTTATAGCACGCAGTAATAGGCATACGGAGTGTAGTAAAAGTGGCTTAACATATTAAAATAGAAATAGATAAAAAAAAAAGGTCTATATATATAATATTTAAAATAGATATATAATTTAGTACATAACAGGTACTTTATAAAATACGGTTACTATTCTTATTATATAATATACCCCCTAATTATTACTATTAAAAAGCTATTATATTTAAAATAGAACTTCTAAATACCCTTATAAAAGCCCGATTTAATTAAATATAAATAAAAAAAAATAAACATAAGGGATACGTATCTTTTAAACTACGTTTATTATAAATATATCCTTTTATTTAAAATAAATAGAATCTTAATTTAAAATAGCGTATATTCTATTATTTTTAATATATAAACTACTAAGGGTAAAGCTACTTAGCTACCTTATATATATCTAAATTCTTATAATATTACTTAGCTATTATTTTTCTTTTTTTTTTAACTTTTTTATAATTATTATAAGTACCCCTATTTATTATATATATATACTTATATTATTAAATTATTTATTAATTTTATTCTAAATATAAATATTTAATATATTTAGAAATAATAATAAGTTTTATATAATTTTTATAATACTTTTTATATATATATTATATAGTTTATTAAGAGTTTAAATAAGTAATAATATTAATAAGCCCCTCTAAGTCGTTACCCCTCCCTATAACTTTTTATTTACTTATTAAGGCCTAGTTACTAAGCTCTCCCTTTTTAATTAAGAAGATATTAAAATTATTAATAAAAATACTAAGAACTTTATTAAGTTCGAGGCTCTTATTAATAATTATAATAAAAGTAATAATAAAATAAATAGTAATAATAAGAACTTTAAAGAGCTTTTATTTATCCCCCCCTTAGAGTTTAAAAATAAAAATAAAAATATTTTAAATATTAAGCCCTTTAAAAAGAGTATATTATATATTATTATTTCAAGAGTTCGTTTTTAATAATATTTTAAAATTTAAAAAATATAAAACTAATTCTTTTTAAAAGGGTAATAAAAAATAAAAGAGAATACTAAGAGGCTAAAGTACTCCCTATAATAAATATAGTTCTTTTTATTATTCTAAGCCTAATTAATATATACTTAATTTTTAAAAAGCTTAAAAGAGTAGCTCTTAAAAAGCGGGAGGTATAATATATACCCTACCTTTAGGTAACCCTTTAATATACTAACCTTAAGGATAGTAGTTATTATTTTATAAAAAGTAATAACTAGTATATGCGCTATTTTAATAGCTATTTAGCTAAGAGGTATATTAATATATTAATTATTATATAGCTAATAGCCTAAGCTCTTACTAAGGTTATTATAAATAGTGCTCCCTTTATTATAAGTATATTATCCTTTTTTATTATTAAAAAGTATACTCCTAATTATAATTTTAATAAAAAATTAATAAGCTCCGTACTATTATTTATTATATAAAAAATAATAAGAAAATATATAAAAACTATATTAAGTTTTATATAAAAAACTTTTTCTTTATATACCCCCTAACCCCTCCCTTAAGTATATTTATATTATTAATTATACTTATTATAATTATTTATAACTAACCTCTTATTATACTACCCGCTCTTATACCCTAAGTTATTAACTTAATAATTATTCTACCTCCTATTATTCTTAGTTTTATAAACTTTAAAATATATAAAGTATAATTCTTAGTATATATACCCGCTTTTTTTATTAACGACGCTAAAATCTTAGTAATTATATACTTTATAAACTAAGAATTTAAATAGTAAGTATAAGCTTAGGTCTTATTTTTATATATATATACTTTATAAAATAAGGTTATTTTAAAAGTTTAGGTTTTTAAGCTAAGAAAAGTTTTATTTTATTTATTTTAGGCCTCTAAGCCGCACTCTAAGTTTTATTTATTATTTATTTTTAAGTATTAAGTTTTTCTAAACGTAGCCTAAATTAATTATTTCTAATTATTTTAACTATTTATAATAACTTTTTATATATTATAAAAGTTAAGAAATATATAAAAATATTTAAACTTAGCTTATAAAAGGTTTTTAATAAGTTTATTTACTAATATATGTTTTATTAATATATAAATAATTTTAAAACTATTTTTAGTATACTTTTATTTTAACTATATATTTTATATATTAATATAATAAAGTTAAGTAACTATTCTTTCCCCTTCCCCTATAACGAGTTAAATCGTTTATTAATTATTATAATTAACTAACTATACTTCTCCTAAGTTAAAAGTAATATTTTTAAAAAGGCGCTTTAGAACTATAATTTCTTTTATAGTTTCCTTAAAGTAAAGAAGCTTAGCTTTAATAATTAATATTATAACCGTTACTTAGTATATTAATTTTTATTAAATTAGGCTGTTAAAAAAGAATATTATATATCCCTAAAATAATCGTTATATTACCTCGTTATTTATAAAACTAATATCTCTAGCTAAAAATAATAATTACGTACTTAATATACTACCGTAGTAGAGTATAAGATATCTTATTATATAAAGATATTAAATATAATAATTAATTACTTTAATATAAGTTATACTTAAGTTAGTTAAGAACTATAATAATTATAAATAAATAAAAGTAATATTTAGCCTAATTATTATAGTTATATAAAGTATATTTTTAATTTTTTTTTAATAAATTTTTATTTCCTCTTTTATTACTTATCCCTCGTTTAATTTAAACTCGTCTTAAAGAAGAAGAATAGCTAAATATAGTGAATTTATAAAGTTAAAGTACTTAGTAACTTACTTAATATATATATTATAAATAAAATAAATTTTATAAATAATATAGTTTTATAAAATCCGTACTTTAAAAAAGTAATTAATTAGTTTATTTTTTTTAAAATTAATATATTCTTTTATATTATTAACGATCCCCTAAGCCGCCTCTTAGTTATTTTAATAATATACAATAATAAAATTATTAATATAAAATACTAGTATTATTTTCTTATTTATAGTTTAGTAAATATAGATCTCCTCGTAACTATATATTATATTTATATTATAAAATATAAAAGTAAAATTTTAGAACTAGAGAATTAGTAAGTCTTAGAGGCTATATAGAGCGTATTAAAGTTTATTTATTTTATTAATAACTTTATATCCCTCTAAGAGTTTAATAATTATTAGTTTTTTATTCTTAAGAGGCGTATTAAAAAATATATTAATAATATTATATTAGTTAGCCTTAAGGTTAAATTAAGTAGTTATTACTATTATAAGCCTAAAGGCCTTTATAATAAGTATCGAAATATATATATTTTATAAGGGGTTAAGTAGTTATATATCCCCCCTTATATATATATATACTTTTACTTCGTAAACCTTATTATTAACGTCGTATTTATAAGTATATACTTATTTTAATAAAAATAGGATCCCTTATTTAGGATTATAATTAACTTCTTCCTATATATTAATATCCCTTAGCTTTTTTATTTTTATATTTATAATATCCTTAAGTAGCTTTTATAATTATTATAAAAAATATTTAATATTATTAAACTTTTTTAATAAGCTCTAAAAGTTAACTTTAGTAAGTCGTAGTTTCTAAACTCCTCTAGAGCGCTCTAAGTAGGTCTTATAAACTACTCTTTTTACTATTTAATAAAGTATTATATATCCTATATTACTTTCTTTTATAACTTTTTATTAATTAAGTATAAAAATAAAAAAAAGGTAGTCCTAATAGTAGTTATAATAATTATTATTTTTTATATTTAAATATAAGAGCGTTATAAAGATATTATTATTAAAGCGTTATAAAAGTCTACGGACCCGGTTTAAATATTTAAAACCTAATAAAGCTTTACTTATTACTTAATAAGGTAGTTCTTATAAGCTCTATTTTTATATAATAATAGAGGTTTATTATAAAAGTTCCTTATTAATATTAACTTTAATATTAAAAATTACTTCTTTATAATTAGTACTTTATTTACCGCGTACTTTAGTATTTTATTAAGAGTTATTAAAAATTAAAAACTTAAGAACTTTTATAATATATATAAGCGCTTATAAAAAGGATCATAAATTACGTAGAGCTATTTATAACTTAGTTATTATATCCCCTTTTTTACCCCTACCCCCGAGCTTATATAAAGGGGTTATCTTAGGGGTTAATAATAATAATAAAACTATATTAGCCTCGTTAGCTTTATTAACCGTACCCTAAAGTACGTTTATTAATTATTTAGCATCCTAAATAATTAAAAATCTAATAATAATATTATCCTTAATTATAGGGTTATTTTAAGTATTAATATTTTTAAAGTCTAGATCTACTTCCCTAAGTACTTAAACTAACTTATTATTAATATTAAAAAGTTCTTATATTTTTTAAATTACTAAATTTACTTACTTATTTATAATAACTTACTCCTTATATATAAGATTATAAAAAACTTTTTTATTAAACTTAATATTTTTTATAATAAATACTTACTCGAGCGTAAATACTTAGACCCTATATAAGTTATATATTTCTAATATATATCTAACTAAGTATTTTATATTCCCGCGGGAAAGTACTTTAAACTCCTTTTAATATATACCCCTTTTATAATTTTTATAAAAAGGGTATACTTAGTAACTATATATATAAAAACTACCGAGGTACGGGGTTATTAATTTAAAATCCCGTACTTAATAACCTATTTATTACTAATATTAATACCGCTTTTATTAATTAATTTCTATTATAATAAGTAAACCTCTTTTATTAACCTCTTATAAAGTAATATTATAAATAAAGATTATTATTAATACTATTTTATTTTATAAATTTATAAAAAGGTTTATAAAAAGGTATATTTTATAAGCTTTAGTAATTACGAGTTAACTTACTTTTTTTATATTACTTACGGGTTTTTTTATATATAAAAGTAAAAGTTCTATTCTAATTCTTAGCTTATTATACTACGTCTTATATACGTATTTAATATTTATAATTAAAAAAGTAATTTTATTATTACTTTTAAAGAAGTAAATTAAAGTCCTTTTTTAATAATAAATTACTACCTCGAGGCTTTATAATATAAAAAGCACTTCTTTTTCTATTTTAATCCTTAAAAAGAACCCCCTAAGCTACTTATTATATTTATTAAAAGCTATAAATATATATTATTATTTACTAAGAAATAGTTCGAAGTAAAAAAGATCTTAGTATATATAGTACTATAGTTATAAAGCTCTTCTTAAGGGTAGTCCTCTTAAGACTATTATTTTAGTATTAAATAATATATATATTTTATACTTAATTTATAATAGAGGTTTAATACGTATACCTTAAGTTTTATATAGTAATTAATAAAGAGTATTAGGTCCGAAATAACTTATTTTAAAGTATTAAAAGAGCGTACTATTAGACCTCTTATAGGTATATTAATATAAGTAATAAAATTTTCTATAGCTAATTAGTAATATAATACTAGCTAGGCTTTATAAAATATACTTAAAGTTTATAAAAAAAAATAGGATTAAAGGAGCTTATATTTAAAAAAAACTAAATTATTTTTTTAAATAAGCCACTTTTTAATAATACTTTTATAAAGTATTCTTTATTATAAAGTATAATTTAAACCGTAGTACTAGAGTATATTTCTATTTAATAAAGTTTTTAAGACTATATTAATATAAAATCTCTTAATATAAGTAACGTTTTAGAACTTTAAATTATAAATTCCCTTCCCCTTAAGTCTATTTAAAACGCCCTTTATAATATAAGTACTATATATAATAATAAGTAATATAGTAGTTCTTAATTTAATATAGTTATTATTACTTAATAATATATAACTCTTAGGTTTAAATAAGCTCTTATTATTAATTAAATATATTATTTTATAACTATTTATTATTATATTTTAAAAAAAGGGGTAAATACTACTTATAAGGGTACTAAAGATTGCGTTTATTTTTAAGTCCTAATTTTTTATAAATATAATAATTACGTAGCCCTCGTCCTAATTTATTAATAAGCTTATTATAAGTTAGTTAGAGGATCTTTTTAAAAACCTAGGTTTTTTAAGGGTTTTATTATTCCTTAACTAATTAGTTTTCTTAAGCTTATTATAAAATAATTTCTATTTACTTAATTTAATAATAATAAAAACTTCCTCTATATAGCTCTTTAATATTCGTATTAATAACTCATTAGTATTTTAGTTTATAAGTACTTATTTTAGTTTTTAATATACTAAAGGGCGCTATGAGTATACGTAATTATAAAAGTATATAACGTTACTTTTATTATTTATATTATTAACTAAGTTAGAGTATTTAGTAAAAGTAGAGTAAGCCCCTCCTTAACTTAAAAGCTATTTAATATATATATCCTAGGTTACTAAGCTAAATATATATATAATCTCCTTAAGGGTTTTAATATATATTTTAAAAGTTATTAATTTATTAAAAGTTTTATATATACGTTACCCCTATATAAAATTAAGTCTAGACTTAACTATAATTAAGAAGTTAAGTATAATAATCTCTTTATTAATTTTTAAAATATTATACGTTTTAGTTTAAAAATAAGTAGACTATTACTTTTTATATTAATATTAGGGGTTAATTCTAGTCCTTATTTTATTAAGGGCTTATTAATATTCCTCTTAAACCGCATTCTTAACTACTACTTTAGAGAGTATAAATTCCTACTTTAAATATTTAATAATTTATTATATACTAAACTTAATAACGTCCTTAGTAATTTTTTAAAATACGTATTTATAAAAAGTAGCGTTAACTAATTTTATTAATTACTAAATAAGGAGTTTAATATATATATTAATAATATTACGTTCCTAAGCTTTAAGTTATTTATATTTAGCTTTAATTTCTTATTATTTCTAAATACTCTTAAGTATATAAATCCTTTTTATAAATATAATATAAAGATAAATTTATTTACGTAAAGTAAATAACCTAGCTAGCTTTATAAAAAAAAAACCTAGCTTAGTCCTATAAATTATTTATATTTAAAAAAGTTAAAGGGGTTATATTAAGAGTTATATTTAAAAACTATTAATATAGGATTTTTTAATTTTTTTAGTCGTTTTTAAACGCTTTATAATATATTTAATAAGCTCGTAATTCTTTTTTATTATAAGTTATAACTAATTATTTAAATTTAAAAAGTAAAATAAGTATTATAAAAGGGTCAAGGAGTACGTTAAAATTTAGAGCGTTTAAGTTAACGTATTTTTAAACCCCAACGCCCTTACTTATAATACGGAATATATTAAACTATTTAATTTAACTATTATAGCTAATTAATTTAGCTTAGGCTAAAATTAGTATAAGTATATTTATTATTTTAAAGAGATTATAAGAATCGTATTAATAAGTACGTTATCGTAATATAAAATCTTAACTAAGAGCTAAGCTTATAATTATTACGAGTTATAGTATATAATAATAAGTATATAGAGTATAATAAAAGTAATTTAATATATTAAAATAGAAATAAATAAAAAGAAAAGGTTTATATATATAATATCTAAGATAGATACGTAATTTAGTACGTGACGGGTACTTCGTGAGATACGGTTACTATCCTTGTTACGTGACACATCCTAAGTTAAAAGATTCAGACTTCCCAAGATTCTCTAGCTTGACAGCAGATCCTAAAGAATAAGACTGTTTCGTCAAGGAACCAGCTCTATCAAAGTCTCACAACATGAAAAACATAATAGAAAACAGCATGGGATGCTTGCTTATTCTGAGGAGTCAGCCAATCAGAGTTGTCAATGCGACTACTTTGTTTGACTTTCCTTTCCCCTCGCCGCGTAACCCACAGGCAATGTTGCACCATTCGCTCTGGGTGGGATGTGTTCATCACATCAGACGGGCTTAGGCTTTGTGGATGACTCGCCCCGTCTTGGGAGAGATGGCAAGGGTAATCAAACCAGAATGATGGGCTTGACTCCTCTTGCAGCTGGTACATGAAGCTCCATCAAAGATGGTGTGAAATCGTGCCCGGGGCATCTTGATCCGCGTGCCCCGAGTCCACTTACTTCGCGAGTTTCCGCTCACACCTTGCAAGCTGAGGTACATGTCTACAAGTAGATGAGCCTTGTTTTGAGGCGGAGGCTACAGCCTCTTCAGCCAGCTTCCAAGAGCTTCCAGGCCAAAGGAACCTAATCACGCTTCCGCTATAAATCAGTGTTTTTCTATGAACCATCTGTCAATCTTGTAGGCAGTGCCGTTGGTAAGGCAGGGGTTGAAAACATGATCAGAGACTAACTTCCGCTAATTCCAGTGTTGTCAAAACTTATTTCAAGTAGTGCGTGGCTGTTTGTTTAAGAGCCAAGAAGCTTTGAACGACTCGATAGACGCGCCTATCTACTACCACCTAATTATCAGAAATGTCAAAGTTTAAGCAATGCAACCGTGGATTGAGTCAGTCGCCTGCACCCCATCATCCCCATCCGACTCGGACCAGAAAGTGTTTAGCTCTACGAAGTACCGTCGCAACCCGTCGGTTACGGAAAGAACCACAGACCATGCAAACCCAAGAATTGCTCCCTTTCTGCCCAGCCAGTCCGATGGGATTCTCTCGGTACCACGTTCAAGTCCGAAAATCAGGACTACAAGGCCAACCACCATTGTCAAGGATAAGAAAAAGCGGTGGGCCCAGAATTGTACGCGGATCGACCATTTGGCCTTCATATCGTATCATTCTCGGGTGGCCATTATAAGGAGACCCATCAACAGAGAAACAGAACAGCGCCCGTTTGAACCCTGTCGAAAATGAGTCCCCCCTCCACTGCCCCTCAGCTAGATGCCGGCCATCGACCCAATGTGGCCATCGCCAAGGAAGCAAAACACTACGTCGATCACCGGCCTCCCTATCCAAGGTCTATGTGGAAACTCTGGACAAACTACCATGAAGGCCCTCTGGATGCCATTCACGATATCGGCTCCGGCAGCGGCAATGCCGCCGAAGGCCTATTGATGCACGTACCCTCGGCTCCCAAGCATGTCGTCCTGACGGAACCGCAAGCCAAGAACATCGAAGACTGCCGCGCACGCTTCAGGGACCGGTTCACTGGGACCGATTTCTCATACCGGAACTGTCGCGGGGAAGACCCCTGGGAAGCCCTGGTGGATGGAGACCGCGTTGACTTCGTAATGGCTTGCGAGTCACTGCACTGGACTATCCTGGAACCCACGCTTGACAATGTCGCAAAGAGTCTGCGGGGAAACGGAACCTTTGCGGCCGTCATTTACGGCCCTTTTCCGGGAATCACCAACAACACGAGTGCAAACACAGCATTCAAAGCTTTCATTGGCGAGCATGCCGCCCACCTCTTGAAGCAAGAGTGGATGACCGAGAATTGGAAGCGAGCTGCTCGCCAAATGTTTCACGGCATGGACTGTGTGCCGCTCAGAGACGAAGTTTGGAAGGATGTCAAGCGCATTGAGATCAACTGTGGGGATGAATGGTATGCCAAAGACTACCAGCCTCTCGATGGGACAGCAGATCCGGTGGGTCATCTGGGTGTATCTGAGCGTGTTGCCATAGATGATAGCGAGGACTGGAGGATCTCAGCCTCGGTCGAGTGGCTGAAGCAATCGCTCGAGTCTATGCATTTTGGTTTTACTGAAGCTTCATGGAAGTCGCCCAAATGGCAAGAGATTACAGAGGAGATTGGAAACGGGCCGTTGGAACTCAAATGGCAGGTTCACATGATACTCGCTCGGAAAAGGGATGAGGCTCCGGGTAACTAGACCTAACTTAGTGGCAAAGAGTCGTGTCAGCATAGTGTTGTGTGACAAGAGTTCCTGGCATCAAGCCCAGGCGTGATGAAGCAGCGACATTTTCGCAAAATAGAGACATAAATAGTGAGCTTTACTTGGGCCAAATAAACTCGGTTCAACTGCGCATGTTGATACAAAGTTTCGTTGTTCCGCACTTACACGTGGCTGTTTTGGTTGGTGGGAGTCTCTGTCAACGTAACGTCCCAAGGACATGGGCAGAAGTTCAGGCTGTATTCACATTAAGCTTTTTTTACGTTCTCAGGATCGGATGCTCAACACGTACTGCTACCAAATAAGGTCAAATGTTGTGAACTGGCATTGGAGCAAAATCGTCAAACTTGCTCAATGAGACGAAACACGTGAAGCCAGTTCGATGTCAAGCAGAGAAAGTGTACTCACTGTATGGCCGGGATCTCTCTCAAGTAAGGATGTCACTTTCTTAGTCGGTTGTGTGTGCCGAGGCTCGAAAAGCTTAATTGCAGTTCCACAGCCCGAGCCATTATGTTCGCTCGAAAAAGGCCTCGTCGTGTCAGGTTACGAGAGGTCAGCATGAGTCGCGTTCTTGAGCCCGGCGGGGATTTCTTAACACAGAAGTCACAGCCCGATTTGGACTTTGCCGAGATACGTAGAGCTCCATGGGAATTGTAGAGATCATGCCAGTCCTTGACCTGAACATCAGTGGTAAGATGGACACCATACCTGCAATGAGACCCCACGGTGCAATGAGTTATATAAGGTATGATGGAACTTTAAGAACGCAAAGTTAGGAATGAGCAGCAAGAGAAAGCCGCGTAAAAGGCCAAGATTTTTATGGGTTTCATTACGATCTTGTAGTTTTACAGAGTAAAACTTTGTCGAGATACGCGTACCTCAATTCACATCAGATAGTTAGTCGAAGACCGAGAGCAATGGCTTCGTCGAAAGTGGATCCATCCCTAGGTCGCTCACGCCGGTAAGGTGCGTAACTCAGAAAGATAACGACAAAGATTTGAGAGGGAACTTGATCCGACTAAGAGCTTACTTAGTTGTATCACAATTGAAGCTGTCGACAATTAGACCCCGAGCCGTGGAACTGGCTCGCTGCCCGAGCAGTGTTTCTACATGTCGCACATGATACGAATATGGACTATGCCATTGTAAGTTTTGACTAGTCCTTAGCGGCATACTTGGGCAGAGCATGTGTAGATATGTGACTTAGGCTGCTTTTCGCTAAACTCATGCCATGTTGGGCTGTTGAAAGCTCTTCATTCAGCACTGCGACTCGGTAGACATTTTCGGCAACGTTGGACTCTAGAGCTTCGACTACCCTCAAACAAGCCAAATGCAGGAACAGCGATAATTCTGTGAGAATGTTTGCGTTGATTTGGGTTCAGCGCCTGGGCAAATTTTTATGGAACTTCGAATTCGGAGTATCTTCGGACACGCGGTTCATAGATTCGTCTCGCAGGATTTGCAATGATTTCACGGGTTAAAGTCTCTGGCACATTGATCAGGGGACTCTGATCTCAACGGGACGTTCAATCCATTGGGTATCAACGAGTGGCTAAATAGGTACAAAAGCAGCGGATTGACGACCATCCTCCTGCAGCATTCATTCATAATCATTTCCCTCCAAACCCTCGACTCAATTAAGCCCGGTCAAGGTGAGTGTGGCTGATCGCAATCTTATCCTTCTGCTCGTATTTGAAGTCTTCCGGCATGTTCTGAGCAAGATACTCCTTCAGATCACCAATCTTGTGCTTGGTGGGTTCATAGACAAAGTTCTCGGGAACATTGAGCTGCTCGACAATGGAACGCTTGCTATTGGTGTGTTTCTGGACATAAGGAGAAGGAGGCTCGTAGGGACCCTTGTACGACAGGCTGCCAGGTCCCTTGTACTCCAAGTTCATGCCAATTACCTTGTCACTGTAAGGCAGAATGTCGTTGCTGATGATACCGTCATTGCTGACAGTCGATCCGGCGACGCACTTGGCCTTGTTCCATGCAGAGTCGGCGGAGCGGGTCCAGATCTCGGTAATGTTGGTAAGCATATCCGAAGTGTAGAACAAACGACAGTTGGCAGCCTCATAAATGAACTGCTCTGGAAACCCATCCGGGCGCTTACGAGCGTAAGCGTTACGGTAGTTAAAACTGCCACCTGACTTGGCGAGAGTGGGAAGCAGAGGAGGGTCGCCCAGGTCAGGGAGGACATCAAATGCTGCCTCGAGAATGTCGGTCTCGTTAGCAGCAATGGCGTCGCTGGCAACCTGCATGATAGCAGCCTGCAAAGACGGCCAGTCGAGGACTTCTGAACCCTCGACACCGCCGATGGCTTGCATCGGAGCCTCCGATGGGCGACCTCCCAAGGCAATCGTGCGGACGCCCTGTTCTCTAACCAAGAGACCCGTGAAGATGGTGCAAGTAGAGGCGCAGATGCCGTCGGTGATGACAACAATGTTTTCTGGCAGGAAGACCTGGTCCCCGGTGCTCTTGGGGTAACCAATGCGAGTCTGGTTGTAGCGCAATAGATTTGTGACATTCTGTCCGGCAATCACTTCCGGGCCGTAGAGGTCTTCCCAAGTATTGAAGGGCTCAAGCTTATCGTTGAGTACGTTCGAAACCAAGTCTGCCAGAGTATCGGGAGAAGCTTCTTGGGCGGTCAGTCCAATAGCGTCAAAGGCCTCGTGAGCACGAATACGGTTTCCATCCCAGATATCTGTGATCTTAGGGAAAAGCTGGTTGTAGAGCTGGAAACCCGCGGCAATGAATCCACCACCATTGGCCTGGAGGTCGATGACGAGCTTCTTCTTACCTGCCTCCTTAGCCTTCTTTAGGAAGACATCAACAACACGTCTAGCCTCAGCAATTTCAAAGGTACTGTTTGCAGTGTCGATATCGGACGGAGCGAAAGAAGACACGGCTAGGACGGCGGTGTCCCCATAGGAACCGTTGAGGAAGTACGTAGAGATCCAGTCACTGGCGTGCTTGGACACTGGCAACGGGTATCCCGGGATCTGGGTCGTGTTAGGTGTTGCGCTGGAGGTGGATGAGGACGTAGCGGACGAGGAGGACGCAACAGAGCTGGTGCTGGTTGGGGGCAGCTCCACCTTGGAGTGAATGGCCTCGGCACTGCTGAGATACTCGACCAACGATTCACCGACAATGGCTACGAGCTGATCAACGTACTCGGTGCCGTTGGTGAACTTGATCACCTGCTTGTCCGGGCAATGCCCAGGGAAGCGTAAAACAAATTCGTTGCCCACACCTTGGAACTCCGTGGCAGGGTTGGTGTTGAAGAGGGAGTTGTATTTGGCGTCAGGATCCTGGGTGAGGACTCGGGCAGACTGTGCCTCAAGCCACTCGGTGATTGGGACATCATCGATGCTCTTGATATCATAGACATCAGTGTCATTGACATAAGACTTGAGGAAGTCACTGATGAGATACACTCTCGGAACGCTGAGACCGTCATCAGAAACGGAAACAAGGTTGTTCAGACTGCGGAACGTGAAGAGGTTGAGAAGGGCCGGGTTGTAGTTGAAGTGGCCATCAGAAGCTTGGGTAAACTAGTGAATGTCAGAGCTTGTTGAAAAGGCAGCCAAGACTGCGGATTTCATGACGATCAAGACCTACCAGCCGCTTGATATCGAGCGCAAACTCGATCTGGCTCTTGTACCTGTCTTTCATCACACGGGCTCGGATCTGGCCGAGTCCCCCAATAACATCCACACCGGGAACGAGATAGCCTTGCGGAGGATTCGCCAGGGGCTCCAAGGTGCTTTGGAAGTTGATGTATGGCTCGATGTAGTTGAGAAGATCCAGGTCATTCTGCTTATCAACAGGGATTGACTTAAGACACTCGTACGCGATTGAAGGCTTTATCGCAGCTGCTGTTGCGCTGGGTCTGGATGAGAGGAACGACTCTGCGGCTGCTTGTGCAACGGCACATGCGTTTGCGGGTGTTGAAGTCGCATGGTGTCCGGTATGTGTTGCCTGCGATGTTGTCTGCGTAGGCTTTGCGGAAGCAGCTCCTGCGAGGGCTAGTGCCCAGGTGAACGATGATCGCATCTCGACAACCGGTAACAAATAGTTTTACGAACAAGTAAGTAGGATGATAATCCGGGACGCTGTAGATGCTATTCAGGTTCTCGCTGGCTTGGAATAAAGTCTGGAAGAAGCGCCGGGTCTTATATCAAACCCCCGGTCGCCATGATGACCGTCGATTTGAGCGACAGCTTGGTCTCCTCCTTTCCCCAGCCTCGACATCAGACAAGCGTGTTCGGGGATTCATAATGGAATAACGAGTAGCCTAAACAGGCGAGGTGAGGCTGTGTGTTAGGCACGACGGGACGGGCTCAGCTTTGGAGTAAGAAAACAAGGCTTGCCGGGGTCTACGCTAAGAAGACTAGCCTGCATGCTGGCGCCGGGGCGGCGTTCCTCACAGCCCCCCAACCCGGTCACCTTGTTCTTCGGTTTCCTGGAATAGCGATAGTGGTTGAACGGCTTCTTTGATGGATGATACTTCATTGAATCCTTCGGCGGACGACGCTTCACTCCATGTATCCCGGCGGGGCCATGGTGGGTAAATCATAAGGTCCCGAGACTTAATGAACCACGGTGACTGTGTGCTTTAATCACTGAATGATGCGGGTATCGTTCTTACGGTAAGTACGGATACTTGTGGACAGAAGCCATCGAATTACAGAGAAATGATTCTTTCTTCGGATGAATTGCTCGCAGTGCCCGCAGAAGATGCGCCGCAAACGTCTGCGTGCGAGCTCCTAACCGAATCTTCGCTTCGCCATTGCGCCAGCCGTACGGAGTACACAGGGTAAACATAGAAGGAATGCAACAGACGCGTTGGGGTACCGAAGCGCGGTGCGCTAACACGTGGAGCCATAATCCTCCAGGATCGCCGCAACGGCATTAGCTGAACAAGCATCAGCAAGCAAAGGCGTCCCACCGTCAACAGTATGGGGTCCATAGCAAAGTCATCGTTGATTTGTCCACCACGAAGAACTCCAGTCATGTCAATTTCCCAGAAATCGAATGACTGTGGAATTGGCTCAAATGATGTGAGACTTCATCATTGAAAGTCCAGGTCTGTGGTTAGTCGGCTCAAAACTGATGCTAAAGTACCTACTGTTGGTTTCGTCCGAGGTAGATTGCCGCCCAATGCTTATTTCCGTCCAAACAGCGAGAGCTAAACAGCCAGTCGGCGTACACAGAAGTTGAAGGGATTTCATCCCGATGGTGTAGACAGTCGATATTACGATTACCTATGGTTGAATAAGGTACTCGAGTCAGTGGCAGGCCTAGGGCCTGATTTTACTGACCAAGAGCTTCATGGCAGTTAAGGTAGGGAGGCACAATGAAGATCACGTAACTTGAAGTGACATCATGGTCTCTTTCGCAGCCGACGTCTAGATAATCCTCAAAGGCTAAGTAGGCCATCTGTCGCGAAAGATGAACACGCGCCGGTGCGGGTGTCAGAACCGGAGATTCAGAGATCCGGCTGCAGGGAAAACCTGAACTTCGGTAGCAACATTGGATCAACAGCAAGATCCTCGCACACAGGGCCTCATAGGGCAAAGCCGTATCCCCACACTCCCAAACAGCTCATCAAAATTGAACAACAACGAAGCTCTCTCGAGGGCGCCATCGTCGGGTTTTTCACGGGGATGTCAGTGCCCTAGACCGCTTTAGGCTCCCCATCAACCATGGTGGCTTGGCTTACGACTTACAGGGGGGCGCGCAGGCTTCCATCTGGGTGCCTTGCTGGCGCTGTCTGGTCACTCTGATGTGCTATTTTTTGACATTTTGTGTTTGTCATGGCGCACTGCCGGCAGCCTCCCGATGCTCCCGTCCCTCCAGTCAGGGTCAAGCTTCTTGAGCAGGAGGCTGAGAAAGGATCTTCACTGTTTAACTCCATCGTTTTGCATTACTAGAGGATTACCGCAGTACATATAGACGCTACCCTGCCCTCGAATTCCGCACTATTTAACCTTAACCCTTTTTATAAGTTACTTATCCTTTTTTCTATTCTACCCTCTCCCTTATTAAGGGATCACTAGAATCGTAATTTTAATAGCTTATTAATAAACTAGTATTATTATTTATAAATAAGTAACCTACTTTTATATATAAGCGCTAGGAGTCTTATTATTATAAAAATAATAATAAATATACTAAAGTACTTAAGAGAGTTTTTTAATAGATTTCTAATACTATTTAAAATAATTATCCTCGAGCTATAGGAAGAAGCTAAGGCGCTATATTAACATAACCTTATTTATTTTATTAATACTAATAATACCCTTTTTAGTATAAGATATATTAGTAATACTCTATAGCTACGTTATTATACTTTATAAATCGTACTTAACGTTAGCGAGGTTTTTAGCGTTATTTACTAAGTCTTTTATTAAAGTCGTTATTATAGAGTTAGTTTAGTTATTAATATTTTAATAAGTATTTTAACTTAACTTAGAGGCTCTTATAACTCTTTAAAAAAGGCTTTTAAGGGACTTATAATTAGACTTTTCGCCCATTACGAGTAAAGCTATTATAATTAAAGCTATAGTAATTAAAACTATAGTAATTAAAGCTATAACGTTACTTATAAACCTCGATAATAAGTAGTTAGTAATATAATTATTTTTTTTTTATAATAAGCTTAAAAAAGTATCTTAATTTAAGTACTAAGTAGGTATTATATTATTTTATTAAAACTATATTCTTATACTTATGACTTAGAAAGAATTAACTTTCTTTGATAACAAGGTACTTAGAGAAAGGATCTTAGATGCTTATGTCTTTTACGGTCGCCCGAATCGGATATATTTTTCGATAATAATTAGCCAGGGCTCAGCTTCCTTACGCTGTAAATGAACTGGGGGTCATTGGTCGCGATTCGACTCATGTTTCACCCATGATTCCTCCAAAGCTTGCGATGTGGTAAAAGTTGAATTTCTTGACAACTTTCGCCTGAATTATTCTGCCACCTTAGAAGCGTCCAGGTACTTTCTAGCCACACTTGATCTCGATTCGGCGATGCTGGTTCCTGGCAAAATCTTGAGCTAGGCATTTGGGTAGTTTAGCCTTGACACATGGCCAACTTGATTGGCGTTTCTCCAGCACGATTGCCTCCAACATCTAGACCAAAGACGAGCCCCACGCTGGGCTACGCCGGTCTGGGCATAAGCCAGCACAACCGATCTCACCAACACTGAATCTGGAAAGGACCAAGACCTTCAACACCAATTAGGCAAAGAATTCGTCTCGGAGTCAGTCACTTTAATCCCCATGAGTGTCAAGACTGATGCAAGCGGCGCCTCGGTTGAGGCGGTGGCTGTCGAACGTCCCGGAAGCCGGGCCCGAATGACATCACGTTGATCTTCCGCTGTTTGTCGGACTGTCCGTCGCTCTTCGCATTACCACATGTAGCAAGCCGAAAAGTATGTCAGAGTTTAGTCACAGATTTGGGAATCAAAGTAACGAACGGGATCTACTGACCAACTCAAACTATGCTGGATTCCAGACAGCCTTGAACGTCAACTGACGGAGTGTATTCCGGCCGCCACACAGCTTGGGGGATGGAGGCCAGTATGGCCTGCGGGCTCGGATTGTGTCCGGCGGATTTACCTCTAAACCTTTACTTGCCGAAATACGATGTCACGGAAAGTATGAACAATCCGAACCAAGATGAGAATTCATTAGGGTGCCTATGGTGGCGCGATCTAAGGCGGTGGTTCTTACCGGAATCCGGGATGAGTTTCCCTCGCGAGCGACACGTGGGCCAAAAATGAGCGCGGCCTTCGAGTCCGAATGCAGAATCTGGTGAAGCCGCAACGTTGTATTTTCTCCACTGTGAAGGAAAGTTGATGAGTTAGGTGGTTAGGTGAGTGGTCATGACCAAGTGCCTCAACATATTTTGAGATGTCGCGCAGATGGACATTGCTGAGAGGGACTACACCCGGAGCCAACCCGTTCTGTGAACTCAAGCTTGAGAGCTCCTACTATGCCACCCAAGTTTATGAGATGTTGTTCTCACATCATAGATGTCTTCACGTCGCATAATGACTTACTCGTTATGCAATAGCTGACTTCACAGGCTCACATATGAAGCAAGATGAGTTTAATAGGAGTCATAAGATTTTATTAATGAAGCTGTTTAAGGGGAGTTTGCTGTCATCGAAACTGGAACATCTTTCTAACCTCTGACTGCCTCAGTAAATACCTTACCTATACAACTACGATTCGTCCATCTATTCCTGATAGATGTTCGAATCAAAGTTGGTAGGAAACCTTCCACGACCTTGAGCATCTTTGTTAACCCATACAGATACCGAGACGCCTGGACACTTGAAGATGCCAAATCCCTCATCGTCAATGACCACCTCGCCGGCCTCCCAGCCTAGCAAATCGGTCCATCTCTCACCGATGTGTTCCTGGCCAACCGCCATGCGAATCTCGCCAGGGCCCTTGTTGCTCATCACACAGGCAAGCCCGTCAGGTTTATCCCAGGTTGCACGCCTCACGAAACCAATACAATTCGCATCATCCCAGTAATCCTCCTGAGAACCGTATGCATAAAGCTTACGAGCAAGCATCAAGTCAGCAAGCTTTCCCCCGCAGGATGGCGGCTCCGAGTCCTTCTTCATCCCGTATAGATCCCCATAAAAGGGACAGGGATAGCCCTCCTGACGGAGCAAGATGAGAGAGTACGCGAGGGGTTTGAAGAAGCCTTCAATCTTCGTGTCCATGGTTTGACCTGGTTGTGTGTCGTGGTTCATGACCACAGTGACCGCATTGATGGGCTTCTCTTGTACAAGACTGCCATCGAAGACTTTTCTCAAATCACCGCCTTCTCTGGTGCTGATTTGACTGAAGTTGTAGACGAGAGGCGCGTCGTAAAGGGAGAATTTGTGGTCCATCGTTTCCAGCCACTCCTTCATCGGCTCGGTCTCCGCGGTCCAGAACTCGCCGACGATGAACATGTCTTTGCCGCACTCATCTCGCAAGTTATCGATCCACTCGTTCGTGAACCGCTGACTGAAGTGTTGCACAGCGTCGAGACGGAAGCCCCTGAGACCCAATTCCTTGGTGATCCATGTCCCCCAGTTCTTGACGTCGTCTTGGACCTCAGGGTGTGAGTAGTCAATGTCGGCAAACATCATGTAGTCGGCATTACCCTGCTCGTCGCCAACAGACCGAGACCATTCTTTGTGGTCACCCATGATCTTATAGATGGACTTGCGCTCATTCTCCTGGTTCCAATCGGTGCCACCAAAGTGCTCCCAGTGCCACTTCATGCTGGAGTATTTGTCTCCTCGACCCGGAAAGTCAAAACCCAACCATCCTTCGATCTCGTAGGGCTCGGATGTCTCTTTGTTGCGATCGTTCTCGTCAACCTCGACAACGCGGCACCGCTCCGTCTTGTCAGCTCCAGCCTTGTGGTTCAGTACTGCGTCCCAGTAGACCCCAATTCCATTCTCTTTGGCCGCCTTGCAAAGCTCAATCAAGTCCTCTTTTGGTCCCCATTTCGTCGACTTGCCGCCTTTTTGGTCGAACTCGCCCAGATCGTAAAGATCGTAAATATCATACCCGTTGCCCTCCGCTGACTGTGCTTTGCAACCCGGCGGAAGCCAAATGTTGTCGACTCCGATGGCCTTGAGCTTCGGTACTGCCTCTTTCAGGCGTTTCCAGTGCTGTTGATCCGCTGGAATATTCCATTCGAAAGCCTGGAACATGATGTCATTTTCGCGAGTCGCCTGCTGTTCATGTCCTGAGGAGTCGTCAGTGGGCAATTGAGACGTATGACGTACGTTACAAGTTACCTAGATCGCCCATAATGCCGACTTCATTAACATTGTCGGACCTTAACCTGTGGCCTTCGGATTGCTGTAATTGACGGCGATGTCACCACTTAGGCAGTCAGAGGGTTTAGTGAGGCTCCAGTCGTCGGATAAAAAACAATTGATGTACGAAAAACTACAAATGCCATCGTGGGAAGTCAAGAGTGTACTCGCTATTAATATGAAATCAAAGTCATTTCGTCATACGTCAAAACGCGAGCCGCAGAATGTCAGTGTCTGTGGGTGGACGCGTGGGCAAGCAGGTTTATCTCATGGCGCCCTGGCAGTTTCAAGACACTAGAGATAAGAAGCGCAAACGATATCGAGGATGAAGCGCCCTTATTTGCTTGTCGTTCTTGATGGCCTTGACCCCCTGCTAGCATCAGATGTGCTTGGGTGACGTCGCTGTGCGCTGATGCGATGCGTGGTTTAAGAACCGGAGCTTTTCATCCTTGAAGTCTTGGTAGTAAAGCGTCGGCTGCCGGTCAACTCACTTTATTGCGAAGTATCGAGTATGAGCTTCAGTTCAAAGAGCAGTCAAGCAAGGTTGCGTGTGGTCAAATCTGGGGTTGTCGCGTTACAGAAGCATGCACGTCTAGCCCAAGTGCCGATCGCTGCCACTAATTCGAGTCACACGGAGAGTCCTTCAGTTCACAATTTGATTCTGTCAATTATGTCGGTGCGCACACTGTGGTCACCCAAGATGCTCCAAATCGCCTTGTCTACGCCAGGAAATAGTGGTGAGAAACATTACCGCTGGGCTCTCCACACCTCACTGCACGTACTTTACCGGCTCTCAGAATCTCTCAGGCCAGCCAACAGCCGATGTTTGTGGTGCTTGCTTCACACTTTTATGGAGGATCCTTTGCTGTGAGCCAGTTACATGTAATTGGCGTTTAAAGCTGCTTCGGAATAGAGTTGGGGTTCGGACCGAAACATGTTCACGCCAGTCCGGCGTGGCAGGCCAGGTGGATGCTGAGAACGACTCGAAGTTTGCGAGCGGCATTTCAGCATAGAGCCATGCATACTAGGTAGACCCTGGACAGTCAGCTCTTCGAAGCTTTTAGGGCATTTTATCGTTTCTAGCTATAGTGTTAACCTTGGATAATCTGATATAGATCATTCTAGCTGCGATTGTATTTGACGAGTGACTCAGTACTTGACTAGAGGTATTACTGTACCAGTGAAGTGCAAGTACTCAACCTCAGCTAAGTCTGTTGCGTTACAATCCAGATCGAGATCTCACGTTTGCCCGTCATGGCTGCCACCACCGTTCCGGAAGGCACGACGCAAGTCGTCTTCAGTCAGCTCAGAACTTTTATTTCCAACATTTTGACGATTCCGGTTGAAAATATTGAAGACACGTCTTCATTTGTTACCCTTGGAGGTGAGCCCCGCAAGATTTTCTCAATTCTATCCTCATGGAGGTGCTCATCCTTTTCTAGGAGACTCGTTCAAAGCAGTTCACCTGTACCAAAAATGCGCTGAGCAAGGCCTGGGCGTCCGATTCCAAGATCTACTCCACAGGTCCCTGAAAGAAGTCGCCTCGCTAGCTTTCAGCAATCAAGCAGGGTGTTCTTCGACCGAACAACTGAGACAGGGAGATGGTACATTCCCGCAGATGCCTCCCGACTATGATTTTGCCAGGATTTTTCACGAGTTGCGAAAGAAGCACAATGTGAGCGATGATGCTGTCGAAGACGTTTATCCTTGCAGCCCAATGCAAGAGAGCATGTATATTGGTCAGAAGATGGTCTCTAAGCAACTGTACCGGACGCGTGGGCTCTTTGAGACTGAGGCCGAGTTTGATCTGGATCACTTCCAAACCTGTTGGAACGACATTATTCACCGTCACCAAACTCTCCGAACTGTCTACGTCGAAACCTCGGATACCACATCTGGCCGTCTCTTAGATGCAGTTGTTCTCAAGTCTAAACCGGAACCTTTGGTCATCGACCATGTGAAGGATCTGGAGGAGATACGACGTCAATTTGCAAACGGGGATCTTGGGACAGTCAATGCAGATGACGAGAGACATCAGCACCAAATCATCGCTTACGTCGATATCCAAAATCCAGGTCGAGTTTTATTTCAGATGGACTTAAACCATTTGACCGTTGACGGTAGCTCCTTGATGATAATCGTAGATGAGTTGGTCAAAGGGTTGCAAGGCTCTCGGCTTCTTAGCCAAGCACCTGGATACGAGAGATACATCGACTACTTACAGACCCAGACGGATGAAGACGGCGCGCTCGACTACTGGGTCGACTATCTGGACGGGACAGAGCCATGTTCTTTCCCTGTTATGAACGACAACCAAGCAGGCGGTGCCGGGTCTTTCCACGTCTCGGAGATGCCTCTTGATGTTGGTCTAGACGACATTCGCGTCTTCTGCCAAAGGCATAATGCGACCATATCGAATGTGCTGCAAGCTGTCTGGGCTCTTGTTCTTCACGCTTACACGGGCGACCCGGATATCTGCTTCGGTTACCTCTCTTCCGGGCGAAGTCTACCGATTCCTGGAGTGTCTCAAATCGTTGGGCCGATGATGAACTTGCTAGTCTGCCGCGTCGGCGGAATCGACAACATGTCGCTCCAAGGTCTTCTCCATACTATCAGAGAAGACTTTTTAAACGCGCTACCACACCAATGCTTCTCTATTGGCAAGGTGCAGCGGATACTCGGAACCAACGAAACCAAGCTATTCAACACCATCGTAACCTCGTATTACTCGCCTTCCATGTCCGACGCCACCGGCAGCACGTTTTTCAGGCTACTCTCGTCCCATAATGCCTCCGATTTCGATATTGTGCTAAAGGTTGTCTACTCGGACTCGGAGATTCAAGTGCGACTCGCTTATTCGACCGCCACGTTATCGTCGGCAATGGCAAGCAACGTATCGCATACGTTTTCAAGCATCTTATCAAGGTTGATTGAGATGGACGATGTGCAAGCTACCATCGCTACAACAACCGCGATTAGCAGGTGGGACATGCAGCAAGTCGCAACGTGGAACTCACGTATGCATGCTCCGCTGCCTGGTCCTCGATTGACCTGCATTCATCGCCTGATCGAGAATCAAGTGCGGCTTCAGCCTGATGCGCAGGCAGTCCACGCGTGGGATGGACACATGACCTATAAAGAGCTCAATGAAGCTGCTTCCAGTGTCGCTCAAGAGATTTTGCAGCGGGGTATTGGACCTGGAGCTTTTATCGCGCTTTGCTTTGAGAAGTCAAAATGGTATTCCGTCGCCCTTCTCGGCGTCTTGAAGAGTGGTAATGCCTTCGCGCCTGTTGACATCTCGAATCCCGAAAATCGGCGACAGGAGATCCTGGAGCAGTTGGCAATCTCCACAGAAACTGGACTTGCCATCTGCTCGAAGCAACAAGCGCCATCAATCAAGCATATGGTCGGTCAGGTCCTTCAATTGGATCTAGACCAGGCCACTCCGAAGAAATACCATACTATTCCGCTACCATCTATTTCTCCCGACAGTCCAGCCTACGTCATCTTCACCTCCGGTTCTACGGGCAAGCCAAAGGGAGTCGTTGTGGAACATCGAGCATATGCATATGCGGCTCAAGCTCATAGCGATGGAATACACATCAATTCCACTTCGAGAGTCCTTCAGTTTGCTTCCTATGGGTTTGACACGAGTATGGAAGATCATCTGACAACTTTCGCCGTCGGTGCCTGTCTATGTGTTCCACGTGAGAACGACCGGTTGAGCTGCCCAGACTTAGCCAGGTTTGCATCAGCGTCAGGGGCAAATTGGGCACATCTCACGCCTTCATTCGCCGAGATGTTCACGCCGGTTACACTACCGACGATGAGAACCATGGTTCTTGGTGGAGAGGCAATGACTGCGAAAAACATTCAGAGCTGGGCCTGTCGACCACACACAGAACTCATCCAGGTTTACGGCCCATCGGAGTGCAGCGTGACTAGCACAATCAGTCCGCCATTCACAAAAGACATCAGCCCTACTGCCATTGGGTTCGCCGTTCCCGGGTGCGCAGCATATGTTGCTAGGCCTGATGACTCAAGCATCCTTCAAGCTATCGGTGCAGTAGGTGAGCTCCTGGTGGAAGGTCCAATTCTTGCAAGGGGTTACCTGGGCGATCCTGCACAAACATCAACCTCGTTCGTTGAGGGCCTTGATTGGGCACTTGGTAGAAGACTTTACAAGACCGGCGATCTAGTCAAATACGACTCTGCTGGTCAACTTCATTTTGTCGGGCGAAGAGATGGGCAGGTCAAGCTCAGGGGTCAGAGAATTGAACTGGGATAAATTGAGCGACAGTTGATCCTTGAGCCCAGAGTGCAGCATTGTCTCGCCGTTGTTCCGAAGTCTGGGCCTTGTGCGAAGAGATTGGTGGCCGTCGTCATGCTCAATGGCTCAATTGTAGCGCCGCCCTCAAGCATGTCTGCATCACCTATCAAGATCCTGAACGCACCTTGGCTTGAGCATATCAACTGCATGAGAGGGTTTCTTCTTGACAAGCTACCACCCTATATGAACCCAGAGCTATGGTTCATTCTAGAATCCCTGCCAAGAAATTCTTCGGGGAAACTCGATCGAAAGGGGGTGATTCAGTATCTTGAAAGACTTACTCCAGATGAGTTCGCCGGATTGTTGCCACGTATGGACGACGACAGCACTAAAAGAGATGGTACGGAGCTGGAGACGAGGTTAAGGAGCATCTGGAGTGAGGCTCTGAATGTCAGCGAGGACGAAATTCGCTGGAAAACCTCATTTTACCACCTCGGTGAGTTTATCAGTATCAATATCGCGCGTTTCTCACGAGGCTCATCAAACTATTCAGGTGGAGATTCCATCTCGGCCATGACCATTAGCAGTATGGCGAGGCAGACTGGGATGAACATATCGGCTGCAGATATCCTTCGGTACCGGTCAATTGAGCGCCTAGCCAAATCAATTGGAGCAGCTGCCTCGCCAGTTCCAGCTCAGATTAACACGTCCATGGATCCAGCAGGACCGCAAGCTTTTGTCCTTTCTCCCATTCAGAAACTTCACTTCCATACGTCGCCCAAGGGAGACGATCTTGATCAGCAGACCATGGTCGTTGAAGTCACCCAGGCCGTAGACCAGCAAGAACTGCTGGCGGCCCTGGAAACCCTCTTCAAGGCTCATCCAATGCTCTGCGCGCAGTTCAAGTGTCGCGATGGCGAATGGACGCAATATCTACCTGTTGGATCTGCCATTAGCGTCGTTGACTACTGTCGCATAAGGTTCCACAGTCGGAAACAGCTCAACTACGTTGTCGAGTGCATCAGCGAGGCCAAGAGGTCAATCCATCTCTCCAACGGTCCTCTCGTGGCTGTGGACTTATTTGAGTCTCAGGGTCGGACCCTCCTATCTATGACAATCCATCACCTTGTCGTAGATGCAGTGTCGTGGCGGATACTCTTGCGCGAGTTGGAGTCATACCTCCTCTTCGAGACGCCGATCGCAGACGAAGCAACATCATTCCAACATTGGACATTAGAGCAACATCGCTTCTCATCGAACTTACTACCACACAGCGTTTTGCCTCCGTCGGCTCATGCTCTTGCCACTGATTTGTCATTCTGGGGCATGGCAGATGAGAGGAACTGTTTCGGGGACTGTGTTTCTCATACCATCACTCTCGGCTCATATATCTCTGAACAACTGGTTTCAGCGCAGGGAGTGCCTGCACGAGGAGCTCATGATTTGTTGTTGGCCTCTGTTATTGACTCGTTTGTTGAGATTTTCGATCGCTCCCCTGTTTTGTTCATTGAGTGTCATGGACGAGAAATCTTCGTTCCTGAGGTGGACCCGTCTACCACTGTTGGCTGGTTCACGACTTTCTCTCCCATCATCGCAAACGGCCACGGCAACATTCTCAACGATGTCAGCGAGTTCCGTAACAATGTTCCACTCAATGGCTTAGCCTACTTCGCATCACGTTTCCTGAGCACAGCTGGCAAGGAGGCGTTCGAGCACCATCATCCCATGGAGGTAACTCTCAACTATCTCGGGGTTTTCCAGCAATTCGAGAAAGACGGCTCTTTGTTCAAGAGATGTAGCGACGAGATCCAGGAGAGGATCTCGGGCCTCAGAAACCAGCAACGTGCAGGGTCATCGAGATATGCCCTGATTTCAATCTTGGCATCCATCAAAGATAATCAGCTGTCTCTGCAGGTTGAGTGGAACTCTCGGATGCACCACCAAGATCTATTGGTAGGTTGGCTCCATCAATTTGAACAAAGTCTGAGGACATTTGCTAGCGGCCTCGCGGACGAACACCAGCGCTTGCCTCCATCCCCTTCGGAGCCTCTGGTTACCTCAGTTGGACTTCAACGCAAGGACCTCAACGCCGTCCTCAATCTCGCTCAATCCCGTCTCGGCATCACGCGTACCGAGATAGAATCAGTCCTTCCTTGCTCTCCAATTCAAGTTAGCCTCATACTGTCGCAGCTGAAGGGTCCAAGCAATCAGTACAGCCAGCACTTCCTTTTCAAGCTGTCTGGGTCAATGCCACTCAATCCTAATGACCTCATAGCAGCCTGGAAGCAGATTATTGCGACGCACCAAACATTGAGAACTGTCTTCATTGAAGATGCGTTTGGGAGGTTTCTTCAGCTCGTGTTGAAGGCTGTCGACATCGAGATTCAGGTCCACAGGCTTCGGAGCGAGAGCGATTTGCCAACCCTATGGGCGGAGCAGTCATCCTCGGTCGCAACTAAACCTTTGAGCGGCAAGATACTCCATGAGCTTCAGTTGTACACCGCAGATGACGGTTCTGTATACTGTCTTTTGGACAAAAATCATATCATCACTGACGGAACGACTTCTCGCCTCTTGATTCGAAATTTCCTGGCTATTTTGAACAATCGCCCGCAACACGAGACCTACCCGTATTCCAATTACATCGACTATGTCGAGAAGCAAGATACCTATGAGATCGCACAATATTGGTGCCGCTACTTGGATGGGGCACCGTCATGTCTGTTTCCAGTACTACGTCAACATCGATCGTCATCAGTTCAAACTTCCGAGTTTACCCGCACATCTTCCACTTTTCCCAAGCGCGATTTAAGCTCAGCATGTCGAAAGTTGGATCTCACAATTCCCATCATATTCCAGGCCGCGTGGTCAATGGTTTTGTCCACATATTTGAACTCAGACGACGTAGTCTTTGGTCTCCTCGGCCACGGTAGAGACATCCCGATTCAGGGGGCGTCAGAGATCGTGGGCCCGATGGCCAATGTCGTGCCCGTCAGAGTACAACTAAGTCCGAGGACGACAATCTCGAAGATCTTGACTAGATTGCGAGAGGATATTATTGATCATCTCACCAAACAGGCAGTTTCTTTGGCCCGGATCCAACATGCAGCCCGACGCAGTGGAGATGCCTTATTCAACACGATTTTCAACTTCCAAAAGACGACCGCAACGCCAGAATCGGAGAGGATCAAATCGGAGCTACTATTTGTGCATGACACAAGCGAGGTAATTCGCTGTCTCCAGTCTCAATTTTCTGCAGTTGTGGCATCATGAACCAAGAGAATGCTAACTCGCCTTGAATAGTTCGACATCGCCTTGTGTATCACCGAAGATCCAGGGCAGTTTCATGTAACCATTGAGACTGCAACATACTTCATGTCTGAACTTCAAGCGGAGCGCATTCTAGCTGTCTACTTGAACGCCGTGCAAGCTATAATCGACGACCCAGAGGCCCAGATCTCGAAGATATGCCTCACCAGCGCACTGGATGAGAAGCAGATGCAGGAATGGAACTCGTCTCAGCTCGAGATCAATGGGCGTTGTGTCCACGACATGATCTCAGAGACAGTCAACAGACAACCCTCGAGGCCAGCCATCTGTGCCTGGGACGGCGATTTGTCCTACGCCGAAGTGGACTCCCTATCCACCAATCTCGCGTCGCGACTCCAGGCTATGGGAGTTGTGCCAGAAGATATCGTCGTTCTTTGTTTTGAAAAGTCATTGTGGGCAGTGGTGTCAATGCTTGCGGTGGCAAAGTCCGGGGCGGCATTCGTACACATTGATCCAAATGGTGCTGCTAAGAGGAATAAGTCTGTGGTCGAGCAGACTGGGGCCAGGATTGGGCTGTCTTCGTCAGAACAATACAACAAGCTGACAAGTCTCGTGGAAACACTTGTTGTCGTCGACAAGACTTCCATGGAGAATTCTTCAAACTTTGCGATTTCGCTTACCCATTCTGTTACTCCTCGCAACACACTTTACGTCATCTTCACCTCAGGAACAACAGGCACACCCAAGGGAGTGGTGATCCAGCACAAGTCATTCTGCTCAGCCGTGGCATACAACACCTCCTGGCTGCAAATCAAGCCCGAGTCCCGCGTCTTACAGTTCACAAACTTCTGTTTCGATGCCTCTCTCGAAGAGATTTTCACCGTTCTTGCCGCGGGTGGTTGCATCTGCATTCCGTCCGAGGAAGAGCGCATGTCCGACATCCCCGGATTTGTCGCGCGTAAGTGGGTGAACTGGGCTGCTTTCACGCCATCTTTCCTCCGTACTCTTGATCCCGATGATTTGGAATCCGTCAAGTTCATCACCGTCCATGCGGAGCCGATGGGCCAGGATCTTGTGGCTCGTTGGGCTGGGAAGATCCACATGAGGCCTAGCTACGGGCCGACGGAGTGCTCAGTGACCAGCACCATTGGAGCTCCGTTCAAGGTAGATACAGTCGCTACGAACATCAGTTGGCCGGTTGGGTGTCGCGCTTGGGTTGTACATCCAGAGAACCACCACATCTTGATGCCCGTTGGGGCTGTTGGCGAACTACTTCTTGATGGGCCCATTGTGGGCAAAGGCTACCTCAACGACGAGACCAAAACCGCGACGGCGTTTATTGAGCCTCCCTCATGGGCATCTGACAAGAAATTCTCACTAAAAGGTGATAGAGGCACTCGAAGATTGTATAAGACGGGTGATTTGGTGAGGTATGCCGAAGATGGAAGCCTCTTCATCCAACGCAGGAAAGATCACTCGCAAGTCAAAATTCGTGGCCAGCGAGTTGAGCTTGGCGAAATTCAATATCATCTCAACAATCTCTCTGGAATCATTGTGCACAGTATGGTCCTGGTGCCGGAATTGGGTAAACTCAAAGAACGCCTTGTGGCTGTCGTGAGCCTGACAGTTTTATCATCGGATCTCGAAACACGCGCTTACAACCAAGACATTACCATCGTCGAAAAGGAGAATCTCAGTCAGGAGATGCGCCAGAAGCTGACTAATGCGCTGAATACAATGACTTCGGCGCTCGAGAGAGAGTTGCCTCAATACATGATCCCGGAAATATGGCTCATTGTCAAGAGCCTCCCAGTCCAGCTATCACTCAAGCTAGATCGGCAACGAGTCATGAGCTGGGTAGGACAGATTGACCATCGAACCCTCTCGGCCGCACTTGATCTTCATCAAGATGGTGACTCAGATCATAAAAGTGGCTCTTCCACGGAAGAAACTTTGAGGGGCATATGGGCGGAAATCCTTGGGCTTGAACCTCGTAAGTGAAGAAGCTCCTCGACCGGCAATCGGCAACGTGAGACACACCTGACTTTCCATTTCCAGATCGAATTGGATTTGAGCAGTCGTTCTTCAGACTTGGAGGAGATTCTATCTACGGTGAGTATCTGCAGAGAATCCAATCGATTCTCTGAACCATTGGCAAGTGGCTGATGTTGTTTTATCTTCTAGCGATGCAAGCAATGAGACTCTGCAAAGCAGTTGGCCTCGACGTGACAACACAGGATGTTCTCGCGAACCCAACAATCAGGCTTTTGGCATGCAAAGTTACGAAGCGAGCCACCAGGCCCGAAATGGACCACGCCCTGCCTAGGATAACAAGCAATTCTACCCCTGTACCGCACTCTGTCCTAGCTCACGAGAATGTCGAGACCGTGTCACCCTGCTCGCCGTTCCAGAACAGGATGTATCAAGCGTTCCTTAGCAAGCCTCAGAGACCATACTTATTCAACAGTCTTGTTTTATTGAATGCCATTCAAGGTTCTTCGTCTGTCGACACCGGCGCGCTTCTGGGGGCGTGGCAACAAACAATCATTCGGCATGCGATATTGAGGACTGTCTTTATCCGCGACCTTGCCTCGGGAGCTATCTTCCAGAGAGTGCTCAAAGAGCACAAGGCTGACATCACCGTCCTTAAAGTCAGCTCAGTGGAAGAAGCCACGAAAGGAGCTGGGCTCCATCTCGACACCGTTCGCTCGAATTTATTCAAGGACGACTCACCTCCAGTTTCGGTGCGCCTTTTTGTTAGTTCTTATGGAGAGATATTCGTCCACTTCGTCATGGGACACATCTTGATTGATCATGTGAGCTTAGCACACGTCTTCTGCGACTTTGTCACGCTCTATTGTGGTCAGAGCCCAGGGGCAAAGCCTCTGACCGGTTTTCATGATTACATCGAGCACATCAACTCTCAGCGAGATGTCCACGCAAGCAGTGAATACTGGGTCGACAAGCTACAGGGCGTAAAGCCATACATGGTCCCAATCGAGACTATGGTGAGAAGCGGCCCAGACCCTCATACCATGGCTTCCATCAACTTCGTAGTTGATATCACAGTCGAGATGAAGCAGTTTCTCTGCGAGGTCGGGGTGACTCTTTCGAACGTTCTTCAATTCGCATGGGCTATGCTCCTCCATGTTTACACTGGTCATTCTACCGTTTGTTTCGGGCATCTAGTCTCTGATCGAGACATTAACTTGCCGCACGCGGATGAGGTTGTCGGACCAATGCTATCAATGATGATAGCCTGTGCTAGTTTTGACGATTCGACGATGATTATTCAGGCCCTGCAGGCCTTTCAAGATGAGAACATCCGCAGCCTGAACCACAAGACCTTTGACTTGACCGAAGTCGAGCGTCAGCTGGGGTGCGAAGGTACCGGACTTTTCAACACGCTAGTCAACCACCGAAAGGTCAAGTACTCGGATGATGATATCGAGATTGGGTTCCGATCAATCTGGAAGCAGGATCCCCACGAGGCAAGTCAAAAGCCATGCTATTGAACAAGAGTGCATGAACTAATCCGGCAAATTGGCAGCAACTCCTGGTACTGGCATTCAACGAAGGACCATCCCGACTTGACGCTACGCTTGCCTATTACGAGTCCCTGTTCTCTGAGACTACCATGAAGACCTTGACGCAGACATATCGACGGCTACTTGATCTGTTGATTGATCAGCACAGCCAGACGGTGGGCGACATCAAAATAAGGCTCACTTCCTAGTGCGATTCGCCAACCACGTTGCAGGGAACTTGGAACTCGGAGTTGAATTTCGTTTTGTGGTATTAGACGTGCTCTTGCTTTTGCTTTTCTACTTTGATGATGCTAGAGTCTTTCTACATGTATTTTGATGCCTGTCAAAACTTATACACATGCTGGTATCTATGCTTTCATTATCCATCCATACGATGTCGCTGTCCCATTTCTTTCCGTGAAGCCGAAATGGCCTTATGGCCACAGGCCATAAACAAAGGGGTCGACATATGGGTAGTCGGCCTCCATGCCCATAATGATGCTGTACTCGTCTCTCAGTAGATCTGAGCCTTCGTTGCCGAATTTCGAATATTTACTCAGCTCGTGCCGCCGCAGGGCGATAGTCCACGGGAAACTGGAATGAGCGACGCCCATGAATGCGCTCGCTCTGAACATGACCAGAAAATCCACTAGGGCATGCTGGTCAAATGTAAGGGCATCAAGTTGCTCGCGATCGGCCCCGAGAAGCAGGTCGTTTTTGGTCACCACCGTAATATTCCTCCTTGGTGTACCAGTCTCTATTGAGAGATACTTGTTGAGCCTTTCCGCAAAGATGTCGACCACAGTCTGGTTTCCAGATGCCACGTAGACAACGTTCAACCCCGTGCGCTCGAGATAACGGAATTGTTCTTCGAATTGGTCATCCATCCGCGAGAACCGCCACTCGTCAGGCCCCCAGGCAGAAGTGGCATCCTTCTCCAGTCGTAGATGCGCCCCAAAATAAGCATTGGGGTTGATGGCTTTTCTCGGATCGAAAGGAAGCGCGAATTTCTCCTTGAGCAGGTAGAGAATCTTTGCCGCAAGAGCGCGAGTGTCATTCCTGAAGGACAGGATTTTGCCGAACTCGTGTACGAAGGCGTCACCGTCGTCGCGCACGGGATACTCGAGGAAGGACTGCTCCATCTTGATGTGTACTGGAGCTTCTGGACCCATATGTTCTCGAACTCCCTGCTCTTCGAGCCAGTTGTCGAAGAAGTATCGCCATTTTCGCGGATGTCTCAGCCCCTCCCGTGGATGGTCTGGCTCGAAATGGTCTCCCACCAGAGACAAAGGCTCCCCTAAACGGTGTTCGTAGAAGGGAAAGTCCGTCGCCTTTTCGTACACTATCATCCCCGGACATCCCTCTGTCAGGCGTGTTATGAATGCCTCGCGGTCCAATAGGTAGTCGAGAGGCACCTCGTTTCCCGTCTCGATATCGGTAATGTCTTTTGCGTTACGCAGGGACATTGAAGGCAAAACGAGTGCACCTCCGCCGTGGATCGCATACCGGACGCACTTCAGTATTTGGTTTCGCACCATGCCAATGCCGCCGTGCTGTTCTTCGCAGCTGAAGAGCAGCCCAGGGCGAAACCGAGTGCGAGAGCATGTTTCCCGAATGGGCGCGTAGTTGATCGGAGTTGGAAATTCGACATCAATGGCTTGTCGCATGAACCCGCTCTCGGTCGTCGCTTCTTCGTTCGATTCATCAGGAAAAAATGTTGAAACTGTATCTGCGATCGCGTCGTGAACGCCTAGTAATCGGAGGCTCCAGACAAAAATAAGAAATAGCGCCAAGAAGGACCACACCAGTGGACGATTTTCGGAGAGCATGGCGGTTGTTTAATCAAACAAACAAGATCATCAAAGGAAGAACGCCGCCACGATAGCCGATTGGGAGGCCAAGAACACCAAGGATTTGCCAAGAGATGAACTCCAGTTGCATTTCTTCATCGAGAAGAATGGAGGGCAACGGATGGTCGAAAGACCCCCAACGGGCCCATCGGGGCATTCGTGAACATGGGAGCTTCAAGGATCCTTGGTGGTGAGGTTTCAGCCATGTTTCAAGCGACCGTAAGATCTATTCGTCCTTTTCAGAGGCGCTAACTCCTCGAGGTTTCCAAGCTGGCTTACATAATTGAACTTTCACAATTGAAATGGGGAGATGATAAATCACGCATGTCATTGCCATGTCTCGTAAATTATCTAGAGGTTAGTCTTCTGGCTAGTTCAACTAAGCATTGCGCGGAAAGGATTGTCGTGTTGAGCTATTGTTGACGCTTCATGTTTTCAGCACGGCCCTTGGATCAAGGTTTTGCAACCACGGCAAAGACCACGTTTCCTTCAGACCAGGAAGTAGAGCTGGCGAAAGGTATAGTAGGCTTCGGTGGTACAAATCCCGTAATTCTGATTGAATTACTACTAGTATTTCGTAGTTTGACTCATCGATATAGACTCCAGTGGTCATAGGGGTGTTGCTGCTTGAGTGTACAACAACTGAGACTGAGACTTGGAAAGATACCTATGCGAGCTCAACTCTCTTCGAGTCACACAATACGCTACCAACTCTGCCAATTTTTGCTTACAATGATCAACGCTGATAGCGTCTGCGAGTTGATCGGAGCAGTGCATTTTTGTCGGACCGATGGTGGATCGGCGCTTCGGTCCGGAAATGTGGGCCTTTCGGTCCGCCAATCCCGATCTGAAAGCGAGCTATGCTCCGCACGAGGATATGTATTCCGGAGCCGATGTACCAGCGGTTGCCTGAATCAACGGACAGGAGGATCTTCAGCTGTGTGATTATCATCAAACCTTTTGTGTTCACCGTCGCAGTAGTGTCTGGGGTCTGATGCGGCACATTCGTGTCATTACTTGATGTGTCTTGCTCTGTACCTGGGCCTTTTAGTACTACACAACCACACTGGTGCCACATCGTCAAGTCGTCTCCGAATTGAGCAGAAAGCCTTCCTGCACCATTAAACGACTGCAGCTCAGCATTTAATAGGTGGGGTCGGCCACTTGTCAAGCACAACATGTTACCAAAGTCGGGCAAACGCGAAGAGAAGTACTCTCTCCTCAAAGACGAGACTGAGGGAGAGTCTTGCGAAGAAGGCGCGTCGAGGTATTCCTCCGTCGATCAAGAAGCCGGGTTCGCCAGAGTCAGGAAACACCTTCCATGGCAAAAGTTCGACCCAGCCTGGAGATCTTGGTATCTCTTCGTTCCACCCATCCTTGTCTTCTCAATACTGGCGTATCTCGCCTTCTTTCCATCATGCGAAACCTGCCAGAAGATGGACCTCGACCTATCAGGGTACGTCTGCGCCCCCAACGGCGCTCTACCCAAAATCGCGCGCGACAGGGGCTGCGAGTTCGACACCATGTCGTTTAAATGGTGGCCCAAAGAGCCTATGGCTCACCAAGACAATGTGGCCCTACTCAAAGAATTTCACAATGAAGGGCCATGGCATCGATACTATGATAAGGGCGGAAAACATGAGATACCACCGACGAGCGAAGTCTTGACCGCCGGCTGGGTCACGAGGAAGGAACACACATACCACTGCATGTACACTCTGCGGCAGACGCACCTGTGGATTTCTCTGGGCTACGATCCCCCTTTCAATTACAGCCATACGATACATTGCACCAAGTACCTGATGGACGCGATACTAGAGAATCCGCCGAAAGACTTCGGAGAGCTCAATGTCCATGGCACCCCATGGCCGGAACATCCTGATGTTGTAAGTGTTGCTCCCTGACTCTTCACCAATGACACCCAAAGCTCACAATGCATCAGGTTAAGCCATATTATCCTTGCAAACATGAGGGACTTAGTTGTGAGTCTTGGTGATACTAGGTATACATGAACACTACGTACAAGATAAGCCAAGCGGGTTCGAATGAAGACAGAAGAGAGGATGGAAGCCATTCGCGCGTTTTGCATCATGTTTGGCCCCCTCGCTTGAGTAAGACAATTAACAGAATGTGCTATCTAAGTCAAAACATTAGGCTGTGAAGGGACTGTTATGTGACTTGAGTAAGTACGCTTAAGAGGGCTTGGAGACGTAAGGATTGAAAATCGCACGAACTCGGCCGAGCCAAGTTTCTTGTATGAATTCTTCATCGGGCAACATGAAAGATCTTGATTAGGACCAACACGGCGATATTGATGATCGCAATAAATCAGAGTTTCATCCGGCCAGAAATTGCCGAAGACAAAGTGAAAGTCCATGAAAACGAAACAATCCTTGGCGAGTTTGCTCACCAATGAGGTCGTCGTCACTCGTCAAATTATGGTCAGGATCTCGGCATTGGCTAATAATCAGGCTTGCTCCGCTAGTGGCTATGTCCATCAATCTGGCAAGGATCGATTCCAAAATTTGAAAGTTTCCCCTGAAGAAGCAGCCTGTGGGATTTTGCACTGTTAATCGCGAGAAATTCATCCGTCGCCTTCCGTTTGTCCATGGACAAGGCTCCCGCGTGGAAGCTAGTCGGAAAGCTTGGCATGACAGTTGATTAACGCGCCATGGAGTTGGCTTGATCAACAGATCAGCAGCGCTCCCGTCTGCGAGTCAAGTGCTGATCAAGCAATATCTTGTGTAACATCCAAACAGCCCCTGAGAGACAGACATCTGGGCGCTAACTTTCGGGTGAATTTTGTCCTGTCACTTCAAGGTTAGTCCCTGTTGTGTTCCCGCGTCCCCGGATTGTTTGGGTATTCTCTGACTCGTCCACCACCAAATGCCACAAATAACCGTCCGGATAAATAGACGGCATCTTTACGCGTAGTAGCCTCGCATTGCGTGGTAGAGATGAGTTTTGTCTCCCGCAGCAAGTCCAAATATGTTCGGCCGAAAGAAAAGGGGAAATGCCAAATGGCAAAACATGCCCAATCTTACGGCGCCAAAAGAAAAGAGGGAACAAACCTTCGCGTCCACTATTCGCGGCGGTGCAAATATGAGCAACTTTTACCGAGGAGCTCGGTAAAATTGGACGAGAATCCACCGAGTATGGTTCAATTGATTCATATCCATCGACTCCAATTATTAAACGCAAACAAATTCCGCCAATTGAGAAGGTGGCATTCCAGCTTATGAGGGGTAATTGTGGACTACAAACATGGGGGACCTTCCACCTGAGGCTGATGGAGACATTGGAGAGTCTCGAGTAAAGCAACTCGATCTTGTCAAAGTTCTGGTCCAGAAGATCAGCGTTGCAGTAAAAGCTAGTTGTTACTGGTTAGTCTCGGCTCTTGATCCCGATGGTCTGGCCTAGCCAGCAAAGTGTCTTCGATTTGGCATGTCTTGGTGAGCAGAAGTCACATCATGGCGGTAGTGTAGGCGCTAGGTAGACAGGAGTGCATGAGATTAAAGGTAGCTGCAGGGAGGCTCTTTCGACATCCCGCGTCCTGGAAGGATTGTTTGCTCACTCATTATCATGTCCAATTCCCAAAGGCCCTTCTCGATCGCCTCAACGTTGCATTATTCCCGCTATCCACTGCGGCCGCCGCCCCCTTCGGTCAGTTCATCCGAAGATTTCGAAGTAGCTGGAGCTAGTTGGCCGCAGAGGCGCTGAAGGTCGGTCCATTTCACCGTTGGACACCAACGAGAGGGGGACGAAAGGGGGCGGCACTGTGCGCCCAGATCACCTGCGGGCTTCGCGATTACGGTAAGTGGGACACCTCACATGTAAGTAAAACAAGCCGGCTCAAATTACACGGCACGTCATAGGGACAAGTCGCCTGCGTTGCCTGCATCTGCCTGCAAGTGCGGCGATGGCCTCGTTTGGGAGTTCTGCCAATGATGGTGTTCTTATTTGAAACAAAGCGCGAGCTGGCTCAGTTGGCGCGCTTGGCACCAGATAGCAGACAAGTTTATATCAAACATTCTAGCGGCCCCAAGGATGCACATCCCGGGGTTCACCAACTTCAGCGGGTCTGCCGACGACCGAGACCAACACGGAGAATCTCTGCGACCCCCTGGTCTGGCGCTACGGACCCCGGACTGCGCAGTATGCAAGCAGCAGCCATCCTTGGGCAAGATGAGATTAAGGAAACCTGCTTCAGTGGGGGTCCTTCCCGTCTTGTACAGTTCCTCCAGGGACGGATACTAAGTGGTACGGTGGGCACTTAGTTGTTGGATGACGGATCGTTGGATAGGAGAGAAGCCTGGAAGGCATGGAGAGATATAATATCAACGCCAGAGGACCGCCTCCAACCTCGACACGACTTGACTCTTCTTTCTGATTGTTGAGCCGCATCTTTCGTGCATTCCTTCTTTTTCGAGTCACCGCTAGTACGGTGTTTTCATTCATTTTTCACTTGTTGACCCTAGAGGTTACGTTCATTCACTCCCATTTTGAGACTTGTTCCCTTTTTTGAACAATTTCCAAATCCACTCCTTATTCCCCAAAACGAAACCGAACAAACTCGAGATATTGAGAAGAACTTGCAAACGATCGCCATCATGCGCTCTACATTCTCAGGAGTAGCGGCCCTTCTCGGGCTCGCTGGATCTGCCACTGCGCAACTGCGAGCCTCGGCTTACTCAGACCCCCAGACCGGTATCGACTTCCAACGCTACCTGCCTTCCGCCTACCCCTACAGCTTCGGTATCGCGGTCCCCGAGACCATCGGAACGGACTTCATTGGTCAGATGGTTGTACCTATCTCAACAAAGGGCAACTGGGGTGCCGTCTCGTTGAAGGGTGGCATGTTGAACGGCCTCCTCTTCGTCGCTTGGGCCGATGGCGAGGATATAAAGACATCTTTCCGTATGGGAAATGCCTACGCCAACCCCGACGTCTACACTGCCACCGAGGTCTCCGCTGTCCCTATCGCCAACGGTACCTTTGTCAACAGCACTCACTTCTCGTACACCTTCTTGTGCCAGAACTGTATCAACGACAAGACCAGCTTGGCTGGCGACTCCCCTATCCTCGGCTGGGCCTACTCCGACACCAGCCCGTCACCCGTCTCCGACTCGGCTGCTGCCCTGAACTACCACTCCGCTGGCTTCGGTCAGTTCGGTCTTGACATTGCTTCTGCCAAGTCCGCCAAGTTCGATACCTGGTCCAAGTACGCAAAGGCCGTTGAGACTACGCCCGTCCCCGGCAACGGCACCACCACTCCCGTTCCTGGCAACAGTACCATCCCCGCTCCCACCACCTCCAACACCACCTACGATGTCATCGTCGTCGGTGGTGGCCCTGCTGGCATCATCGCCGCTGAGCGTCTCGCCGAGAAGGGCTCTAGCGTTCTCCTCATCGAGCGTGGCCCTGCCAACACTGTCGCCTTGGGCTCCGACATGGCTCTGCCCTGGAACGACACCCTTACCCCCTACGACATTCCTGCGCTCGGCAGCTCCATGACCAGTCTCTCCGGAACTTCCCTCTGCAGTGACACTGCCTCCACCGCCGGCTGCTTGTTGGGAGGATCCAGTTCCATCAACGGCCTCAACTTCATCCACCCTCCCGAGCACGACTGGCAGCGCTGGCCCGCAGGCTGGAACTGGGCAGACGTCTCCGACGCCGCTTCCCGCCTCTACGAGCGCAACCCCGGTACCACTGAGCCTTCCGACGACGGCAAGTACTACGATGACTTGACCTTTCGTGTCCTTTCCGGCCTCCTGAGCGCCAAGGGCTGGAACGAGGTTGACTCCATCGAGTCTCCTAACGAGAAGTCCTCCGTCTTCTCCCGCCCTTCGTGGTCCATCAAGGACAACCTCCGTGCTGGCCCTGCCCGTACCTACATGCCCTTCGCCCAGCAGCTGCCCAACTTCACCCTCAAGCTCGAGACCAAGGTGATCCAGGTCCTCCGCACCGGTAGCAAGATGACCGGTGTTCTTACCCAGGCCGCCGACGGCAGCACCCAGATCATCAAGGTCAACGCTGGCGGCAAGGTCGTCCTCGCCGCCGGTGCCATGTCTTCTCCCCGTCTCCTGTGGAACTCTGGTATCGGCCGCTCTGACGCCCTGGAGATCGTCAAGTCCGGAGCCGCCAGCACTGGCGTCACCCTCCCCGACCAGGCCGACTGGATCGACCTCCCCGTCGGACACCACCTCCAGGATCACGCCCAGGTCATGCTCCAGTTCAACTCCAAGACCAACTTCAGCGCCTACGCCTTCAACGCCATCGCCTCCAACCCCGTCACCAGCGATCTGAACCTCTACAAGGAGGGCTCCGGTCCCATCACCCAGGCCGCTCAGCGTATGCACCTCTGGACCTCCGCCGAGGGCTCCGACGGCCGCACCCGTTACCTACAGGGTACTGCCAGCGCCATGCAGAACGGCATCATCACCGTCCGCACGTTCCTGACTCACGGCACCTCCACCCTCGGCGAGCTCGGTATCACCGCCTCCGGCAATACCGTCCTCAACACCAAGCCCTGGTTGATCGACGCCGCTGATAAGAAGGCCATGTCCGACTTTGTCCAGTACTGGCTCGACCTCACCAGTGGCAGCAACTCCACCCTCAGCTACGTCACCCCCGGTGCCACTCCCGACGACATCATCAGCACCAAGATGATCTCTGGTGACCACTGGGTCGGTAGCGCCAAGATGGGCACCGACGATGGCCGCAAGACGGACGGTACCGCCGTCGTCGACCTCGACACCAAGGTCTACGGCACCGACAACCTCTTCGTCGTCGACGCCTCCATCCACCCTGACTTGCCCACCGGTAACACCCAATCCATCATCATGATCACCGCCGAGCACGCCGCCGAGAAGATTGCCGCCGTCACCGTCACCGGGTCTTCGAACTCTACTGCACCCGAGACTAGCAAGTGTAACGGCATCACCAAGCGCGCCCAGCGCCAGGCCATGCGCTTCAGACGCCATGCTCACCTGCACTAGATGATCGAGCCCTCAAGTGCTGAGTGGATGTGATCATGGCAGGTACCGGCTACAGGTGACGATGAACTCCTGAGCCACTTCAACGTACATGTTTCGTTCTAGATTATCTTATGTATAAAAGTTCTTTCCGTAAATAAATCACTTCAGGCTATTGAATGGTCTCTGGTTCAAGCATGCTATAGCTGTGACGGTTGTTCTTATATGTACCCACTGAATGTCCCATCAGCTTGGTTGGACTACCCAATCCTGAGTCAACTCATTCTACAAGAGTTCAAGTTCAGTCTGTGTGATGTTTGTATGATTTTCAAACGCTACAACCTGCAAGATGGCATCAACGGCCCGGGAGGCTCAATAACTTTAAAGCTGTGGCGTCACTAGAAGGTAATTCTCAAGCATGATACAGCTTCATCAAAGGGATGCCCCTGGTGTCGTCATCTTCTTATCAGATATTGCAACAAAGCGGAACGTATCACACGAGAGCTTCCAGCGAATTGTGCACATATTGGTGAAAAATTATCATTAGAATTATGAAAAGAATCCTCCGACGCTAGTCTATGCTGTCATCAATCATGTCATAGACCCTTGTCCGCCTGATCACTTCTAAGCATCTGCGATGATGCGCTCAGCCGCGATCTCTGCGATACCATAGACGGCAGTTTGCACATGTGCAGAGATAAGCAGAGGAATGACACTAGCATCGACGACGCGCAGATTCGAGGTGCCGTACACCTTCAGGTCGCTGTCAACAACACCGCCATCCTCCTTGGGGAGCATGGAACAGGTTCCGACGGGGTGGAAGATGCTCAACGTCGTGTTGAGAGCAAACTGTTTCCACTGCTCGTCGGTCTGGACAGCATCCAATCCAGGTTCGTACTCGTTCTCCCAGATAGATCTCATTGGTTCGGTGTTTGCGATCTTGCGGCAGTACTTGATGGCCTGGATCGCTGCTTCCAGATCATGTTCGTGTGCAAAGTAGTTCGGGTTGATGACAGGCTTTCCGGTGGTGTTGGCGGGGTTGATGTGAATATCGCCCCGGCTCAAGGGGTGCATGATCGCGGCGATGAGGGTGAAGAACCCTTCGCCAAAGAGAGGAGATGTTGACGCGGGGTACCCCTTGACGCCGGTGTAGCCATCCGAGAAGATGACCTCGAGCTGGGGGATGGAAGGATCGGTCATAAACTCTAGCTTTTTCTTATCAACGACACTGGGGTCTTCGCCGGCGGCTTCCTTGGCGAGGGTTACCAGGCGCGAGTCGTTGCCGATGGCTTGCGCCCAGGTCGTGAAGGTGTAGCCGCTGCCGGTGTAGTCGTAAAGCGAGACTTGTCCGGCGTTCCAGAGGGCCAGCTGCTCCGCGGCGTAGGTGGCATTGCTGCGGAGAATGTCAAAGGAGGTGTAATTGTCCTTGAGCTGGTAGGAACTTTGAATTCGAAGATGATCTTGAAGGTTCTCGCCAACGCCAGGAAGTTCAATGAATTGTTCGATACCGGAGGCGTTGAGAACGGAGGACTGGCCAATGCCTGACAACTCCAGCAAGCCTGGGCTCTGGATGGAGCCAGCAGATAGGATAACCTCCTTCTGGGCTAAGACGATGGTTCCGTCTGAAAGGGTGACTCCTGTGGCAGTCTGAAGAGTCGAGTCACCCGTTGCCTTTCCGAGATTGACTTTGAGGACCGTGGTATCAGAAAGGATTTCCAAGTTCGAGCCGGCAATGGGAACGTAGGCGTTGGCGCTGTAAGACCTATTGTAGTGAGTCGGATCAATGCTGCTGGGCTGATACATCACTCCGAGAGGGTCTCCGCCGAGCGACTCCAAGTTTCTCTCAATGCCGAGGGCATTCATCGTCGGGATCCACGTCTTCTGATGCTCGGGGATGATGCGGTTGATGACAGCCTTAACCGGGCCGCTCTCGCCGACACCCTCGGACCCGTACGTATCGGTATTAAGGCCAGTAAAGTTCTCCGACTTCTTCATGGCGGCAATCATCGTCTCCCAATTCCATCCCGGGTTGCCGAGAGCCTCCCAGCTGTCATACTCGGCCACCGCAGCCCTATCGTACGACATGAGGTTGAGGGCGGAGCTGCCGCCGAGGACCTTGCCTCGGTTGACCGTGAAAGTTCGGCTATTGACATTGGACTGCGGCACGGTGGTGAAGTTCCAGTCGTACTTTGTGGCCAGCGTCGAGCCCTTCATGCCGGGGACGTTGATTTTAGGCTCATCCCACACCGCGGGTCCCGCCTCAATGAGGAGAATCTTGCAGGCAGGGAGTCCCTCGCTGATACGAGCCGCCACGGCTACTCCAGCAGTGCCACCGCCGACGACGATCTGAGGGGGAAAAGACGAAGTGTTAGTGTATCAGGTAATCAAACCTCCCCCGGGCCGCGTCAAACGCAAAATACTAAAGAGGGCACAAGCGAATACGTCCGACAGAGAGACCCCGTAAATGAAGCAACGCAAACGTCCGAGAGCAGAGCTGGGCACAACTTACATAATCGTAGGTATCCTCATAGGGCTGTGACGAGGAGGAGGAAGTGGCACCCAAAACAAGGGCCGCGAAGGCGAGAGCGAGACTCGACTTGACAAGCATGGCTAAGACGATGCAGCGATCTTTTTCCACACGCTCGAGAAAATAAAGTTTAGGAACCCTCGGCTCGCCGATCTGAGAAACGCGCTTCTCCAAGTTCTGCCAGAGCCTAGATCAAAAGAGAAGCAAACGCTCGAGCTTTCAAATACAATAAGCGTGATATCTGCACATCAAGTCTAGGTTCGGGAAACCTCGTCAATGGTACCAAACGACACGAAGTGGAAGGCGTGCTGTGGCGTGCCATGTTCCATGCGGCAGCAGGATCGTGTCTCTTTTTGTATGCATCCCCCAAAATTGCCTCAAGTGAAAGTCGAATGTCAATAATGCGGTTATTAATCCCCTTACAAGCTTCTTTAGCAAGTTAGCAGGGCTTCTTATCCATAGTCCAAGAAAACGGCGCCAGTAATCATACACGCGGCCCAAAGAAATATCCTTGTTCTCCGCCCCAGGTCGCCCGTCCTTCAAGGTCTGGAGGGACGGGAACATGATGGTAGCTTAGTGGGGTGCCGAGTATCCCAATATGCGATAGACTATTCGTAGGTACCGCTGAAGAAGTCCCGGGAGAGGAGGAAATGGTGGCGGTATGTTGTGGTGGTGTCACACGGCAGCGTAAGCACTTATAAATGCGCGTGTAAGCTACCAGCGCGCCGGTCCAACAACACGACTTGTTAGACAATTGCCAAACTATCTACCCCAACCTTGAAGAGAGGGGAAAAGGAATGGATGACGAGGGAATGTCAGACACTTATGCAGGTTCGGTTGCGTTCTGCTCTACCAGAGACGAACGGCACAGCAAATTCCCCCTACTACGCCGCAAAGCAACATCAACCGTCCCACGGTTCAACGTGTTCGCCGACGGGGATGGCTGTGTACCCGGGCAAATGTTACCGTGCCATCAACGTGCCTATCCGGCGAAGCACCGTTGACAATTGCGGAGCTGCGCCGGCCGGTCGCTTCCGGGGTTAGGTTCACGACTCAAGGATAGGCCTGTCAGGCCCATTTGGACAAGTCGACGTGACCCTGTCTGAACAAATCATCCGTCTCGGTCAGTTATGAACAATTCCATAATAATTCCACGTCTATCGAAGCATTGACGCGTTAACAACTGCGTTTCCCGGCTCTTCCCCGTCTCCCCGTTTCTCTCTCTCCCGAGTTTCCCCTCGGGGGCTCAACGGTTTGGATCCTCTTCGGTATCTTTGTTTAGAAAGCTCGTCCCTCGCCGCGCAGCCTGCTGACGGAGTGCCCAGGATACCCCTGACAGTCGTACCAATACCCTCCATTAATTAAACTCGGGCACCACCCTTTCGCACGACCGAAACCCTCGCCAGCGTCCGCCCCTCGTTTCTCAAGCAGGAAGAGCAGAAAAGCTGCCGCGCGCCGCTCGGCTACCCGTTATGCTTTCTGGTCTGTGTCCGAATCTGTCTCATGGCCTCCAACTACATGTCTTGTGTGCGTTGAGACGTCAAGAGATAAGGAGGAGAAAGATGGGATGGGAAAGTCAAAAATTGAAAGTAAGAAGACGATCGTCATCAACTTACTCCATTTGCTCAACTCTGCTGCGGGTGTTTGCTTGGTAAACCATTGGCAAGAAGAGCCCACACAAGTCTGTGTACGTAAATCATATGTACCCCTTGGGAGACCTGCGGCACATTGCGCAACATCCCACAACCTGTCAGATGCGCAGGCACTGCAGGTCGCAGCATGAGAAGAATCCACACATGCCCTGGGTCTATGTACTTTGATCCCTCCTTCGGGCGCGGCGTGCCCTCGTCAACAACCGAGAGAGATACGCAGGGGAATGGAGGCCGCTCAAACTCAATTTGTATCCAAGCAACGAGACAGGAGCTCGCAGAAGCTGGGCAGGAATCGAAGAAGGAGAAAAGAGGAGAGGATGCTCGTCCAACCTGGCCTTCCACAATACGAGACTCCCAGTCATTCCCGGCCAAGACCCTTCTTCTTTTGGGGAAGGGGTCCCCGTCTTTGCCATGCAGGACACAGCGATCCCTTGAATGGACGTAGTTGAGAGAATTAGGTCTTAGACATTTGCGTTTAGCTCACGTCCTTTGGCATGCAGCCTCTCTACTCGGGGCAACGAAATAAACTACCAATTGCCTATTATCCGTATCTTGGAAGAGTCGAACCAAAGGCTGGGCAATCTTGCATCCTACCAAACCAACACAACACCACCTCGGCGTCGTCGGCGTCCAAGGCATCAAATCATTACCATTTACCACCCTCCTCCCGACACAACCGCGGGATGGGTAGATTGGGTCTCGCCCATCTGAGACATATGCGCCGTGGTGCCTTGACCTCCTTGCATCTCATATTTCCTCCGTCCGCGCATGCAGGGCTGGCTACTGCGGAATTGCATGTAGCTTGTTCTCCTCCTCCTCCTTCTCAGCTTCGTCGCAGCTCTTAAGACGACCAACGTTCCCTTTTCCCCCCTCAAGGGCGCACGTCGAGTGGGACGTTTAAAAGTCCGGGGGTAAACGAGCTGCCATCCAAAAGCAGATCTTGGCGATCGTCCTCGTCTTTGCCTTGTGAAGTTGTGCAGAGACTATCCCGTGGGTCGATTACCCGCTGGCCGTCTTTTTCTCTTCTACACATTTATCCAGCCCATGGCCTAGTATTTCCTGGTGTGCTGCACCCTCGTTCCTTGTCCTGGCGTTTTCTTCCACGCTATCCAGGCTTGAGTCCACTAGACTCCTACGTACGCGCTCGCGATGGCGCCAGTCACCCCTCCGAATCCGCTGCCGCCGGACGAGAACGTCAACCCGATCCTCCTTGGTGTCTCCGGCGCGCTAATCTTCTTTGTCATCTTCACGACGTCGATCCGCCTCTACGTTCGCTTCGCATTACGGCATCTGGGATGGGATGATTATCTTATGGGAATCGTTGCCAGTCTCGGCGTCATCAGATATGGCGTTCAGTGCGCGCAAGGGAACTCGGGCAATGGGAGGCATCGATGGTACATTTCGACAGAGGAATACGTCAACAACAGCATGCTTGGATGGTTCGCGCAAATCCTTCTATTCGCCAGTATCTGCTTGCTCAAGTGCTCCATCATGCTACTGCTGCTCCGCATCAAAGACTCCAGCCGGCTCAAGTACTTTTTGTGGTCCGTCATGGCTGGTCTGGTTATCACCAACTTTGGCGTCATCATCATCCTGCTCGCCGAGTGCGATCCCGTCGACGCTTACTGGACAGGAAACGGAGTGTGCTGGGACGCCAAGATTCGGATATACTCGATTTACTTGACTATCTGTAAGTCAGGCGCAGGGACGTGGCATCTTTGTGGCTTGCGACTGACATATTTACCCATTAGCATACTCCGTTGCGACAGACTTGTTATGCTCCTTGTTGCCTCTCGTTGTAGTCTGGCAAGTACGCATACCACTGTCGACCAAACTCTCGGTCGGCGCATTAATGAGTCTCGGTTTGATGTGAGCAACCTCTGAACCCCCAAACCGAACTAGTAAACTGACATTACCTGACAGCGCCACTGGCTTCGGTATTGCAAGAGCAGCCTCTCTTGGCCTGGTGACTAACGACTTGAGTTGTAAGGACATTTCCTGGTCGGGCGTCCAAAAGGACTCAGCTAACAACATCCTTAGACGTATACGCAGTAACCGCAATTTGGTCCAACTTGGAGCTTTACCTCGGAATCATTGCTGGAAACCTGGCACTCTCCAGATCCCTCTGGTTCTACTTCTTTGGAGAAAAACAGCTCCCCAGTTCCCATCCCTCAGCATACGGAAATTCGTCACATCGCTCTCGATCTGCGTACAACAACGGCAGCAGATTACACGGCGACAACGGCGGTACCACCGACATTTTTATACGCTCGGGGCGCAGGCCCTCCCTATCAAAGAGCGACCACAGCGACATCCCGCTTGAACCAGGTATCCAGAAGCGAACAGAATTCTGGATCTCGGAAGAGGACGTCGACGGCAATGACAGTCACGATGCGGCGGCGACAAGAAGGACGACAAGGCAGGCGTCGTTATGAATGACAGTGAACAGCAAGCACACGCAGCCTCAAATAGGCTTACTTACGCATTTACGGTGTTGGTGGAGAATGGGGAGCCTCTTGAAAGCGTCGTCAGATACCCGGCAGGGAAGACCAAAGTGGGCGCGTGAAGTCGTATCATGCACACGATTCATGAAGCTACCGCTCAGCTTCCCTGCCCTGCGATTGTTCTTTTTCACGCGTATCGTTTGCAAAGTGGCTTATACATAGTATGATGGGATATGAAATGATGAAGATTTCACACGCCAAACAGCAGTGGCGCGCAATCCTCTTTGCCTTCTTCTGTTCAGCTCCAAATGTGATGTTAGACCAGATGACGAGAAGACTCGGATCCGAGATCTTGGCTACGAAATTTTGGCTGGATTGTTGTTGCCTATAGTCAAGGCGTACATGCATACGGAATATCCGCAATGCGGCGCAGGACGACTTGCGTAATTTCAAAGTTCCAACATCCCAGTCTTTTTTATCGGGGCCAGTGGGTTCGTCGACGGCTTTTTCTTCAGCTTCCACTTGTAGATGCAGGCGAAGCGCCCATGGCCTGCAGCGGCTGGTGTTACGGCGCTTCCGGTAGGATCGCTAAGCCTTCACGACGTGCCTAGGGGTTGATGAGCTATCCCGTTTGAAGCCTGTGCAAACCCTCTCAGCAAACATTCTTCTCGGACTGGTAGGCGGTCTTCGCCCTGGAGAAACTCGGGAGCGAGGAAAGAGAATCCCCCCCGCCTCACCGTTCGACAACTTGCAAGGATCCACGGAGCCAGGGCAGGGCTGCAGGGGACAAGGTTCATGTCGGACTTTGCGACAGAGCACGGTCCTCAATTTGACCAAAACCAGTCCCTGGGGATCACTGGTTAAGTACGGTGATCAAGTGATGATGACTGCACTCAGGCGCGTGGGGAGATGAATGGATGGGGGAGGTTCAGGAGTCTTGAGACTCAGAGTTCATCTCAACTTTGACTATGCTCCAGCCTCAAGGCCTTTGCACACCCTCGGCGGGAGTGGCCATTTGCCAACGATGTGTAAGTGATTACCTTTCGTCCCGCATCCTTACATTGTGGTTGCACTGATGTGGCCTTGAACATGAACCCAAAGTCTAATCGACGGATAGTCAAGGCACGCGGAACCTTCAGCGTTGTTTGTGCGTAGCGATGCACGGAGTACGGAAGAGTCTCGGATGGTTTTCTTACTCCAGTCACAAATGTGAGAAATGAGAGCGTCTACCGACATGAAGCTAGGGTGGGTTCACAACGCGTTCATATCGCGAGTCTCCGACGTGTCCGGCTACCGGTGCAACCCCCCAAGTTTACAGGGTTGCAGTTGTAAATCTCTGCTCGATCAGGAGTTGGACCCTGACGCTGAGCAGCTATTTGCGACGTGTCAAGTCAACTTCTAGATGCAAAGCAAGCTGGCCCCAAAGTAACGTTTGAAATTGGGGTGGTTCACAACATTTGACATCGGTCTCTCGGACGATAGCATGATAGAAGCTGTCGAGAATCATTCGCTGGGCACTTCACAGAACCGATACCGAGAAAAGTGCCTCACCGGTATCCTCTTCAACGTCTGAAGTCCGGAGGTCGACATGAAATCCAATAAACACTACACACTTTATTGAGCCTGTGGTTGGTGGACAAGTATGTTCATTCGCCTAGGCTTGTCTGCCCATGGGATGCCCACCTCAGTCAGGTGTGCAAAGTAGATGTTTCAATCGTCCAGCTAATTGACAATCAACTCACTAACGATTTCTACCCCTCAATTTACGCAACTCTACCTAAATCTCATTGAGGAGAGATTGTCAGGTGCAAAAGATTGCCAGGGTCTCAGTCGATAGCGATAATTACTAAAAGTAAAAAAGTGCGTCGAGGGGGAATCGAACCCCCGGCTCCCCGACGCTGCTCTATGGCAACGGAGAATTTTACCACTAAACCATCGACGCAAGTGACTCGGAAGTAGGTATTTCCGGCTTCCGGTGTTTACGCCAGCGAGTTGCGATCCTATAACTGTATCCATTGTGAAATAGTAGTAGAAGAACCCAGATTCGAGAACCGGGCATATTGTGAAGTTGTATAAGAACAGCCCAGAACAAAAGTTCGTGATAATGAAGCTTGAACGCTGATGAAATCTTGTTGCTATCATCTCTATGTGTTGAATGATTTGAACGTGTTTCACAGCTTCACCTCACCTGCTACGTGTTCCTGAGTTTCATTCGGCTACTTACGATGAAATGCCCATGGCTCTCGTGGTCTGATTGGCTTGGTAGAAGTTATCCAAAATTCTAGCGCCGTGCTCTCGTTCAGCAGGCCTCATAGCTCATAGCTTTAAGGCCAGAAACCATGAAGATCATTCAATGATATCATCAGACTCATCCATCGGCGCACCGCTCGCTTATCATCGCCCTCTCGTCTCTCGTAGGGCCGTCTTGCTGACGCGCTAGAGAAGCGATGATCTCGAAGGAATGCCCCGCGCTTTACCTCATTAGGCTATTGAAGTGGCCAAGACATGCACTGCGCCCCTGGTCAGGCACTGCTCGCCGTCGCCGGTTAGCCGTACCTAGTTGACCTCCTAGGTGACTGCAGCTCAACTCCGCACCACATGTATTAAACTCGACCCGAGCCAGCGGGTGGCAGGATGGATGTGCCATCCCGTCACTCCGTCTACTTCCAATAGCCCAAAACGTAAAGCCGTTTGATGAGCCGTTGAGATAGAGTATTTCCCTTAATCAGACGATGACTTCCACTTCTAGACAGTTGGCGCTCGCAGTAGGTGGACCGGCGCAAACAGAGGCACAAGCACATTCACAGACAGGACCCAGTAATCGGAGAAGGCAATGCTGGGAATGTCAACGGCGCCGACTAGTCTGCGACTCGGCACGTCCCGTCTGCGCAAAGTGCAAGACTAGCGGCGTCGTGTGTCCCGGTTACGAGGACAAGAAGCCGTTGGTATGGCTTGCCCCTGGCAAGGTCAAGACCCGGACGTGGAAACGGAAAAGCCCGCCTGCCAACAAGACTAAAGACGACATTTCATCGAAAAGTGACAACAAAGAGCAGAGCGGGTCAGAACTTGCAAAGGCAGTAAGATCCGAGGTATCAGGTACTCGTACCGACCACCTTATGCACCTTTTTCCAGGTTACGAATTGAGAGATGAAACTTGTGATGTTATTGAGGCTACACTTTACTGTAAGTCACCATATTCCGTTACTATATCGGAGCTTTGTCTTGTTCAAGCAACCAAGAAACTGATGTAGTCTCGATCTGCAACAGGGAACGAACAGGTCTACCCATTCTTTGCAGCGAATCAGTTGACCAACAGCCCCTGGCTTGTACCCGTGTCGTACATCCAGTACATGGGAGTTACCATCCAACACACTCTCGTTGCCATGGCCATTAACCACCGCTTGCTGAGCTTGTCTTCGAGGAAAAACGACTTGCATCACGCAGAAGTTCGGGCCCGATTCCATCAGCATCGATGTACGGCAATTCAGGCCTTGAACGGAGAGATCAGCCACCAAAATGAGAAGAGGAGAATCTCTGACTACACGATGGCGGCGGTGATTGTGTTCTTATACGCAGATGTGCGTGTCTTGGCCCCTTCCATCTCACACCCTCTCCTTCCATACCCCCTCGCCAGCCGAGAAAATTTGGCCCTAATCCGTTTGTGTGTAGCTTATGGGATCAGTGACAGCCTCCAACTGGCGGCATCATCTCAACGGCTTCATGGCTATCATCGAGATGCGAGGTGGTCTGAGAAGTGTTTGCGACGCCGCGCCAGGCTACAAGACTGTAATCCTATTCTGCAAGATGTGAGCACCTCTCACAACATAAACCGCTACTACTGCAGGTGCAGAGCACTGATAAAACTTACACCTACAGCATCGAGAACTTGGCAAACTCAACAAGCCCTGCATACGACCAAGTTTCACCGCTAGTCAATTTCGAAATGAGAGGTCTTACCCAAGAAATCTACGAAACAGGATACTACCCCTTCCTCCCTTGCCCTGTTCAACTATTCATCGATATCATCTGCGTCAACCGCCTCCGATACCTCGCAACGCAACCAGAGTCGTCAGACACACTGGACTCTCTCCAGACAGAAGCTGAAGACCTCCTCGAGCGCATCATAGACTTCTCCCCCGAAACTTGGTCCGCCGCCAAGACCGAATCGCAAGAGCAATTCTTGACAATGGCGCAAGTGTATCAGTCCGCCGTCGTGGTCTTCGCCATCGCCTCCCTGCAGAGCGTCTGTGTGATACCCGCATCCGCGGGCTGGCGGGCCGTGAAGACAATACACGGCAGCAAGCTCATGGCCCTCCCCGAGAAGGCTGCCGGGTCTCAGGTTCTGAGGAGCTGCGTCATGTGGCCGATGATTGTTGCTGGGTTCGAGGCTAAGACGGGGACCGCGGCGGTAAGGTCGTTCGTTGCTAAGCGTTTAGCCGAAGAGAGTGTACACCTTGGTGCGTATTTGCCTCTAGCAACGAAGGATATTCTAGAGAAGTTTTGGTCGTCTGGGAAGAAAGACTGGGATGAGTGTTTCGATACCCCTTATGCTCTAGTTACTTGATGTATGATGGTGTTGGAATCCTGTCCATAAACGAATCATTATAAATAGGGTCCCTGGCCAACGAGTTCGACTCTTGCATTTTCCTGGCGGATTCATTCCCTTTGTGTCCTTTTTGTTTTCCAAAACGAGGATTCAAATGCATTCATGGCACATTTGCACCGCCATAGTCGTCACCACCTTCGAACCCTCTGATCATACTGTCAAAAAAGGCAGCATCAACCCCCTGAAACGGCCAATCCTCTAACCCAGCGGCGATTCCATTGCCCAGAAGGTTGGGATTTCCGAGTTCAAAGAGCCATCTAGGATCGACATTAGGATCGAGCTGCAGATTCTCACCCTGACCACTCGAGCCTGGCATCACACTAGCCCCCCCGCCTGGACATACTCCTGCCATGGGGCCTGCAACAAAGGGGCTCGCAGCACTGAGATTTCCCGGAGCACGACTGTCCGGAACCATACCCTGCTGGTTACGACTGACAGGCATCCAAGGTTCGCGAGAAGGAGGAGCATCAGGCGAGATGATGACCGTCCCATAACAAGGAATCTTAAGCTGCAGCACATTCCTGGCATCACCTGTGCTCCGATCTTCACCGGCAGGACATGAAGTCGAAGCCGGCGTCGACGCAGAACTGAGACTCGCAGTGAACGTCGAACCCCCGGCAGCATCAGCCTCGATCGCAAGTAAGCTCTTCAAGACATCGGCGCTCTTTATAGAAAGTGTTAATATCTGTCGGATTAGAAGTCCAATTCAACCTCGGCATACTGCCAACTGCGCAAGGGCCAATTGGGGGCCCTATTTATAATTATTATAGCTAGCCCAACCTACGGTTAGAACCTCCTTTTTATACGTACGCAGAAATTTATATAGTTTAATTAATCTCTTCGTTAACCTATAGTTTAAACTAACTACTTTATAATAGGGATACTAATACTAATTAGTAATTAAATTCTATTATTATAAATTAATAAGGTATCTTATTATATAAAAAAGACGACCTCTTAATACCGTATAGGATAAGAGATTCGTACTAATTACCCTTATAAAAGTAGATAAAAAAAGAGGTAATTCTTAAATATTATATAGAATTAAGTAATTATAGCCCTTTATTACTTATAAAAGGTTAATATTTACTACGTTAAACTATATTAATTAATAGAACTACTTAAGTAACTAGTTTTTTATTATTACCTTAAGTAGCTTTTTTATTAAATAACTTTTCTATAGCTAGCCCGTAATTAGAAATTAACTAGTTAAATTAATAAAAAAAAATACCTATATAGTAACTACTTACCTAATTAATTAATATAATAAACGAGCTTAATAATATAATATAAAAGAGTACCGCGCGATTAAAAAAAAGGATTTTTAAATATAAATATTCTTACTTAATAATAAAAGTAACTTTATAAAAGTTATAAAACTAAGAGATTTATAGTATATAAAAAGGTCTATTATTACGAAAATTTTATAAATATAATTATAAGCTCGTAATTTAAACTACTTTTTTAAAGCTCCCTTAACTACCCCCCGGGTATTATTTTAAAATATAATATAAAGGACGGTTTTATAAAAAAAGAGGGGATTTAGAGGTCCTAATAATATTAAACTAAGAGTATTATAAATTTTAAAAATTAACTTAAAAAAAAAGTAGCTATTTTAAAGTAGTTTTATAACCTCTTATTAAAGTTATAATTAACTTAAAAAAAGGCTAAGAAGACGAGGATTTAAGGGGGAAAAAAAAGAATTTTCTAAAAGGCCGCTAAGGAGCTTCTTTTTTATACTAGCTCCTAACGTAAAATTACTAGTTTTAAGAAATTAACTAAGTAATAAAAGGAATTATTAATAAGTAATAATTACCTAATAATAATTAAGCTATAAAAAAGACTACTTAAGAAATATAAAATAGGGTACTAAGAAGTATTTAAAAAAAAAGTTTTTAAAATAATTAACCCTACTTAGTACGAGTAACGAAGTAGTAAGTATTTTTAATAAGTCCTTTAAGTCTTTAATTTTATAAAAAAAAGGGCTTAACTTTGCTAATTATACTTAACTACTTATCTAGCTCCTAATAGCCTATCTAGCTCCTCTACGAGCTAGTAAGCGTCTATTTTTAACTATTCTTTTAAAATACCGCCCTAGAAGAGGTAAGTTAAAAAATAAAGTAATTTAGAGGTTATAAAGAGTACGAGGCTTAAGAGGTTAAAAAAGTATAAAATAGTAAAAATTAGTAATTAATAAAGATCCTAAGACTAATTATTATATCTTCTTACGGTAATATAAACGTTTACTACTATTATTAAAAAAGGAATTACTAAAACCTACCTTTTTATACTAAATAAAAAGGAGGATCTTAGTAAGTATAATAGCTAGCGATTTAGAAAGGTAGTAGTAATTACTAAAGATAATAAAAACGAGAGTAGTAGCGAGGTAGTAAAAAGAAGCGGGAATTACCTAGACCCTAATAAATTTATTAAGTAATAAAAGTACGGATTTATTATAGCTAGTACGTAAATTAAGTATATCCTTATTAAAATTAAATACGCTAGCGACTATTAATATAAGCATAAGCTAGGGCACGACCTTTAGTAAGTTAGGGTAAAAAAAAAAAAAAAAAACCTAATCCTAAATAGAATCCTAATCCCTTATAAATAAGTAAATATTAACCTAAACTATTAGGGGACGTAGATATATAAGATCGTAAATTAGCTTAATAATAAATAAATTAACGTAGTATTAATTTATTTAACTAAGGTTTATAAGAAAAAGGGGTTATAGGGGTAACCCCTATTTTATAAAATTATAAACGACCTTAGTTACTAACTAAATAAATAGTTCGTAAGCGCAAGCTTAGGAATTATAAAAGTAGTTAATAAATTCTTTTATAAGCGAGGGGTATTATTAGTATAATTATAATTATAAGAACTATATAAAATCCTAGTAATAATAATTATAAAAGAGGAATTCGTATTATAAAACTAAGCGTAAGTTAATAGAGCGTATAATTGCTTTAATAAATTTAAAAAAAGGGTAAACGATCTAGATTTCCTTTTTATAATTACTAACGGTAATTTATTATTATAAAAAGATATATAAAAATAAAATATAGTACTAGACGTATAATAATTAATAATTCTACCTATTTTAATCTATAGCTCGTTACTATTATTAATACGAAATTCGGCGCTAATCGGCTAATAAAAAAAGAAATAAATAACCCGAAGTTACTAATAATACGTAATAACATAAGGATTATATATAAATACTAAAAATATAGTAGTAAATACGAGGTAATTTATAGATTTTAAAAAGATCTTTTTAAAAGAGAAATTATACTTTAGGGGGAAGTACGAGGTCTTATAAAAAACCCTAATAATATTTTATAACTACTATAAAAAAGTTAGGATTAGGGAATATTAGTACTATTTAGTAATTAATATTATACTCTCTAGCAAAGCCTTTAATTACTATTACGAAATAGTACGTAATCTTAATTAGAACGACTTTTTTAGTATTATTAACGTAATCTAAAGCTATTTCGAGACTTATAATAAGAATCTAGAGCTCCTATCTAAGTTATGAGTAATTTCTTTTATATTTATAGCTAGGATAATAGAGGGTAAATTATAAATAAAAATCCTTAAAGAGCTTATTAATCGAATTAATAAGCTAGTAAAAACCTAGCTAAATAAGGGGACTAATAAACAAAAAGTTAAATATTTCTATACTATAGTTTAGTATATACTAGAGGTAAAAATAACCCTATACTAAGTACTTAAAAACTATAAAACGCTCTACTCAAAGCTAAGATCTAGTTTTAATATTAAAATAAAAATACCACGCTAAATATACTTATAAGTATACAACGGCCCTTATTAATAATATTAAGTTAACTAAATATATAATAAAAAAAGAAAAGAGACTAGGTACGGTAATTATTAATAAGGAGGCCTAGATCCGTTAAATAAGTAAAGATTTAACTCGTAAATAAAGTAATAAAAAAAATAATACTTTATTTATAAAAAAAATAGATATTAATTAAGTAACTATTCTAAAAAAGAGCGTACTAAATTATATAAATAGTATAAAAAGTTAAGGGTAATAAATAGTAAAACTAACCCTCGTTAGTTTAGCTAATTCCTTATTATATATAAGGGTAGATCCGGGGGTACGGAACTTAGTAACGGTAGTTATAATAGTAGCTTAGAATATCCACCCCCTATAAAAAATTTAGAAAATAAGGAAGATCTCGCCCCTTATACTAACGAATTAGATTATAACGAAATTAATAATATTAACTACTCTTTTTTTACTTTATTAATATCTAAAGGATATACGAAGCTAAATAAATAAAAAGTAATAAAAGCTCTAAATAAGTAGGCTTTTATCTACGGATAGTAAAGGAAAGTCCCTTAAATAACGGATATAAAAGTAGATAAAAGGACGAATTTAATAGCGCAGAATTCTACTCTTTTAATATTTAAAAAAAAGAAATATAGTACTAAGAAATTCTAAGGGTAGCTAGAAGAACCCTTTTTATATTACCTAGATTATTTAAACGCTAAGCTTATATAAGTATTTTATATAAGTAAAAAGTACGGCTTAAATAATTTTTATAGGATTATCCTAAATATTAGGGTATTATAATAGTTAATAAGAGGAAAAGGGTAATTCTAGGCGTTATAAAAAATCGTATTAATAATGCTTAATACGTCGATAGTAAGTATTATAAAAATCAGCTTCGGCTTAGGTAAAGAAATCGTTACCCTAGGTACGGTAGAAATAGAAACGCACTTCAGAACGATAACTTTTTATATTTTACTTATTAATACCCTATTTCTCTTATATTTAAAAAATATAGATTAACTAGGTATTATATTTAATAATACGAGGAATAGAATTTATAATAGTAAGCATTTTGAGATAGTTAAAAAACGATGGGGGTATATATTTATAAGGCTTCCTAACGATATAAAATTAATTAATTACTTAATAAAAAATAAGCTTAGATAATTATACTAGAGATTTGGGTACTTATTAGTTACGAGGCTATATAACCTCCTGAAGTAATTAAGTAATAATAATATTTAAATAGGGGCGCTAGAGTAGTTAATAAAAGTATACTATTAATATTAAATAAATACGCAGAGCCTACGCAGATTTAAATTTAAATTACGTAATAAGCTTAATTTTAATTAGGAAATCGTTATTAACGTTTTATATTTAAATAGTTAACTAGTCCTATATATAATTAATAAGGCTATAAGTCGACCCACCCCCTTTTAGCTACCCCCCCCTTTTAGCTACCCCCCCCTTTTAGCTACCCTATTTCTCTATCCCAGCTACCGTATTAAAACCCTACCCACGATTTTCAAACTACTATAATAATTACAAAAATTATCTAAATATAATTCTTTTTTATATACTTATTTATCGATATATAATAATTTTATATATTAAAAATAAAGTTATTTAGGCTCTTAAGGCTATTAAAAGAGGTCTCTTAGTTAATTAGGCCTCGATTAAGTTCGGAATTCTAAGGTTAACTCTTCGTAACCGTAGGAGAGGTTACTAAACGAGGGTAATAATATTCATAGACCTCTAGAGGCTTCTTTTATAATAAAAAAACTAGCTAACCTAGTAGGTTTATATTTAATATAATCTAGGTATTATACTAACTTATAAATAGCTTAGAGAATTTACTAAGCGAGTTCTAAGATCCTAAGGGGATATAAATCCTCTTAAAAAGAGATAAATAGACGCTTTTTTAAAGAGGAACTTATTAATTAAGGTCTAGAGAAGTCGTACTATCGATTCGAGGTATCTAAATAAAGCTATTACTAATATAATTAAGTTATAGTTTAGATTACTTAATATACTAGAAATTAATAATATTAAATAGGTTAATAAGTATAATATAAATAAAACTAGTATTCTAGAGGATAAGGGATTTAATAGCTTAGTTTTAAGTATAATAAAGGCTATAATAGTATAAAAAAAAGAGCTTAGTTCGCGTACTTAGGTATTTATAATTAAATATATCTTTATTAATAGTCGAGCTATTAAACTACTAATTATATATAAAAGAAAGTCGGTATAGTAGTAGTAGTTTCCCCTTAAATTTAACCCTTATACTAGTTAAGAGTTTATAGTAATAGATAATAGCTAGATAACTAATAAAACTACCCTTAAGTAGTTAAAAATAGTATTCTTATTATAAACTAAGACCCCCCCCCTTAGGGGGCTTAGTATACTTAATAAACCTCGACTATTAGTTTTAAATAGCTATAGGAGTTATATAATAATAAAATTTATATAGGAATATTATAAAAATAACGTTTACTTATTATTCTTATTACTATATACTTTTTATATTCTCTAGCTATTAGATATAGCTATTTTTAAACTTATTAAGTCTAAGTATAAGAAGGAGCTTAGTAAGGAGGATATAGTAAATAATTCTATTATCGTTAGAAAGCGGTACTTCTTAAGCTACTATTAAAAAGCTCGTTTAGCTAGTTTAATATTATTAAATATACGAAGTAGGTAGAAAGTAACTAGACTATATCTCCTTAATATAGCTAGACTACTTACTAATCTAATAGTCCTATTTAACTTAGTTATATTAATTAAAAAGACTATAGATACTAAGTAAGTAACTAGTAATACTAGAAAAGCTATTAACTAGGTATTAGTAATGTTTATTATTAACTAGTTAACTCTTAAGAAGGCTAGTAAGCTCTGCGATTAATTAAAGTTATTTATAAAGCTTAGTCTAGATTATAATACTTAATAACTACTATTTAAAAAGGTAAAAAAGGTATTTAGTAAGTAGGCCTACTATCTAGTAGTATCTTAGTACTATATTTAAGTTTTAGAAGTTAAAATTAACTAATTAAGGCTATAGAAAAAGAAGAGTATACTAATAGACTTAAATATTAAGTTTGTGAATATTTAGGATATATAAAGAGCTTAGGAGGACTCTAATAACTATTTAGTTAGTTTTAGTTAACTCGTAGGGGTCGAATTACTTAGGGAGAATAATAACTATATTATTATAATAGTAGAAGATAGTTAATTAATTAAGTATAGTTAGTAGCGATGTTTTAATACTATGTTTTAATAGGGTGGCTAAAAGGGGGGGGTAGCTAAAAGGGGGTGGGTCGACTTATTATTTTAAGTAAGGCAATTCTTATAGGATCTATAAGTAAAAATAGTATAGGTAGCCCTATAAAAATGCTAAATCGATATATATTAGGGACCGCTAAATAGTATTAGAACCGACGCTAGTACTAGTTTTAAATTAATAGAATTTAGGGAAAATATAACGGCCTATAGTATATAGCTAAAAGTCGTACTAATAAAAGCGCACTATAGTATTAGAAAAGTAAAAAGGGTATACTAGTAGCTAAAAAGGGTATTTAAAATTATTAAAAAGGAAAATCCTAATTCTACTAATAACGAATGCTTCTAAACGGTACTTAAGTACTATAATAACACTATAGGGCCTAATGGGCTTATCCCGACGCTATTAGTATTTAGAGTATATTTAAGGACGACCTTAGCCTTATTACCGTTACTAAATATAAACTAACGAGCCCGAGTAGTTAAAAAAGTAATATAAGTACTATATAAAGTAAGTATAAAAAAGTAAGTTAATAAAGTAATTACTATATATAATAAGCTTAATATAGGGGCTAATTTAGATATACCCCTAAATTCGGATATATAAGTATAGCGCGAAATTACTTAATAATAGACTAGGCTATATAAATTAATTTCTATTAACGAGCGGTCTTATATAGTTATAAGAGATCGTAACTAGCTACTTAAAGTATTAATTATAGTAATTAGACTATATTATACGGATCTTATTAAAGTAATTTCTAACTTATAAAAAAAAAAAGAGCTAGGGGAAATAATATAACTTATAGTAGAGGTATAAGAAATTATCTTTAATAAAATCGTTATAGTAATATTAATAAATAACAAGGAAGAGGAAATTGCTAAAAGGGTACTAATACTATTAATAAGACGTTATAAAAGACTATAACGGTAAGCCCTAATACGATAATTTATTACTAATAATAAGGTATTTAATACTTATTATATAATAAAAAAGAAAGCCGATTTTGAGCTAGTAATTAAACTATATAAAAAAAGTATTATTATAACTACTAAAAAGCTATATAAGGGATTAGATCTTATTAAAATAAATACTCTGCGTAATTAAGGGGTTTATTAATTTATCCTCTATAACCTTAAGAAATATAAAGGTCTTTATATATTTAAATTATAAATAGTACGTGAAATTAAAAAAAAAGGAACACCCTAACTATATAAAAAATTTAAGTATATAATTTAGGGGTACGGTAACGTTAAAAAAGTAACGCTACTTACCTAATCGCCCATAGTATAGCGCTATAGTTAATAATTAATAATAGTACTAATAGTATCGCTATAAAAGAAGGGATATAAGATTTAGAGCCGTAATATTACTTAGGCCTATACTTAATCGGCTATAGGGCTTATAAAGAAAATCCTAGCTTACTTACTAAAAGAAATAGTTAGTAAGTACCTAAAAAGCACGATTATTAAAGTACTTAAACTATTATATAAATTCGTAAAATCGGGTATTTATTAATAAGCTATATATTACGATTTTTATATTAATTAATTATTAATAGTTATATTTACGTATAACCCGTACTTACTAATCTCTAAGTATAAAAGTAACTAATTTAGGATTATTAGAATATAAATTAATAATATATTAAGCTTATTTAATATTAATTTTATAAAAAAAGAGGATAAAGAGCTTTAAAAAGCGGGCTTTATAACTAAGCTAAAAGAGGTCCTTATAATAAATAACTTATTAATATTTAATAATAAGATTCTTATAATTAAAAAAGAAACCGTTATTTTTTAAAAAAAGGGGTAGGGTAAAAAAATTACCCTCGTTAACCTAAACGTAATTAACGTTAAGAAGCGGTATAAAGCTAAGTTTATAAGAGGGGTATATATTATAAGTATATACTAACCCGAGATAATTTTTAACTATATTAAAATAGTATAAGCTATAGAGCTAAACGAACGAGATATTAAAATACTTAATAAGTAGCTTAAATAATAATAAATAAATCTTAATTAAGGCCTCGTTTATTACCTAATTAACCTCGCTATTAATAAACTTTATATTTTATTAATAAGTTATTTATAAATAATAATAACCTTATTTCGTAATTAGGGTATATTATTATCCTAGTTAATAAGAGTATAAGTAAAAGTAAATTTACTATATATAGTAATATAATTTATTACTTATTAACTAAAAGTAAATAAGTAACGAGAAGTATATTAGTATTAAAAGTTTATAATATAGTTAATAGTATTAACCTTACTTATATAATTTTAATAACGCTAAGGAGGATTACTAATTAACTTAACTTTTTACTAATCCTAATAGTTATTTATACTAATTCCTACTTACTATACGAATACTTTATTAAATTAAGAATAATAAAGGAAAAGAGGCTTATAATTAATATTATAACCCTTAGGTAATTATATAAAAAGTATAAAATCCTTAAGATTTATTAAACTAATAATAATAATAACCTTACTAACGCTTTTATAAAAATAGTACTTAATAAGGGGTTAGAGTAATTCGTAAGTAATAAAAAAGTTAATATACGAATAGAGGGATAGGTTATATAAAAAGAGTAGAGAAAAGGGGGAAAAGGAGATAACTTAATAAAAAGGCCCGAGGTTAAATTATACCTCTAATTATAATAAGTAAATTAATAAAAAAAAGAGAAAGTTAGTATCGGATTAGAAGTCTAATTTAACCTTGGTATATTACTAATTATATAAGGGCTAATTAGGGGCCCTATTTATAATTATCGTAGCTAGCCTAACTTATAGTTAGAACCTCTTTTTTATACGTACGTAGAAATTTATATAGTTTAATTAATCTCTTCGTTAACCCACGGTTCGAACTAACTACCCTATAATAGGGATACTAATAATATCCCTATTATAGAGTAGTTAGTTCGAACCGTGGGTTAATAAAGAGATTAATTAAACTATTTAAATTTCTACGTAAGTATAAAAAGGAGGTTCTAATTATAAGTTAAGCTAGCTATAATAATTATAAATAGGGCCCCTAATTAGCCCCTATATAGTTAGCTATATATTATAATTAAATTAGACTTCTAATCTAATACTAACTTTCTTTTTTTTTTATTAATTTACTTATTATAATTAGAGGTATAATTTAACCTTAGGCCCTTTTATTAAGTCGTCTCCTTTTCTCCCTTTTTTTTACTTTTTTTATATAACCTATTCCTCTATTTATATATTAACTTTTCTACTACTTATAAATTACTTTAACCCCTTATTAAATATTATTTTTATAAAAGCGTTAATAAGGTTATTATTATTATTATTAATTTAATAAATTTTAAAAATCTCGTGCTTTTTATATAATTACCTAAGGGCTATAATATTAATTATAAATTTCTTTTTCTTCGTTATTCTTAATTTAACGAAGTATTTATATAGCGAATAAGAATTAGTATAAATAACTATTAAGATTAGTAAAAAGTTAAGTTAATTAATAATCCTCCTTAGTATTATTAAAATTACGTAAATAAAGTTAACGCTATTAACTATACTATAGATTTTTAATATTAATATACTTCTTATTACTTACTTATTTTTAATTAACGAGTAGTAGATAATATTACTATATATAGTAAATTTACTCTCGCTTATACTCTTATTAACTAGGATAATAATATATCCTAATTATAAAATAAAGTCGTTATTATTTATAAATAACTTATTAATAAAAACGTAAAGTTTATTAATAGCGAGGTTAATTAAGTAGTAAACGAGGCCTTAATTGAGATTTATTTATTATTACTTAAGCTACTTATTAAATATTTTAATATTTTATTTATTTAGCTTTATAATTTATACTATTTTAACGTAATTAAAAATTACCTCGGGCTAATATATATTTATAATATATACCCCCTGCGCGAGCTTAGCCTTATACTACTTTTTAATATTAATTATATTTAAGTTAATAAGGGTAATTTTCTTACCCTACCCTTTTTATTAAAAAATAATAGTTTCCCTTTTAATTATAAAAATCCTATTATTAAATACTAATAAGTTATTTATTATAAGGACCTCTTTTAGCTTAGTTATAAAGCCCGCTTTTTAAAGCTCCTTATCCTCTTTTTTTATAAAGTTAATATTAAATAAGCTTAATATATTATTAGTTTATATTTTAATAATCCTAAATTAATTACTTTTATACTTAGAAATTAGTAAGTACGGGTTATATATAAATATAATTATTAATAATTAATTAATATAAAAATCGTAGTATATAGCTTACTAATAAGTACCCGATTCTACGAGCTTATATAGTAGTTTAAGTACTTCGATAATTATACTTTTTAAATACTTACTAGCTATTTTTTTTAATAAGTAGGCTAGGATTTTTTTTATAAGCCCTATAGCCGATTAAGTATAAGCCTAAGTAATATTATAGCTCTAAATTTTATATCCCTTTTTCCGTAGTAATACTATTAATACTATTATTAATCGTTAGCTATAATACTATATTATAAGCAATTAAGTAAGTAGCGTTACTTTTTTAACGTTACTATACCCCTAAATTATATACCTAGATTTCTTATATAATTAGGGTATTCTTTTTCCCTTAATTTTATATACTATTCGTAATTTAAATATATAAAGACCTTTATATTTCTCGGGGTTATAGAGGATAAATTAATAAACCCCTCGATTACGTAGAGTATTTATTTTAATAAGATCTAATCCCTTATATAGCTTTTTAATAGTTATAATAATACCTTCTTTATGTAGTTTAACTACTAGTTCGAAATTAGCTTTTTTTTTTATTATATAATAAATATTAAATACTTTATTATTAATAATAAATTATTATATTAGGGCTTACTATTATAGTCTTCCGCAACGTCTTATTAATAGTATTAGTACCCTTTTAGTAATTTCTTTTTTTTTATTATTTATTAATACTACTACGACGATTTTATTAAGGATAATTTCCTATACCTCTACCGCGGGTTATACTATTTCCCTTAGCTCTTCTTTTTTTTATAAGTTAGAAATTACCTTAATAAGATCTATATAATATAGTTTAATTATTATAATTAATACCTTAAGTAGCTAGTTACGATTTCTTATAACTACGCAAAACCGCTCGTTAATAAAAATTAATTTATATAACCTAGTCTATTACTAAATAATTTCGTACTATACTTATATATCTAAATTTAAGAGTATATTTAAATTAACCCCTATATCGGGCTTATTATATATAGTAATTATTTCGTTAACTTACTTTTTTATACTTACTTTACGTAATACTTATATTACTTTCTTAATTACTTAGGCTCGTTAGCTTACGTTTAGTAATAATAGCGAGGCTAAGGTTGTTTTTAAATATATTCTAAATACTAATAGCGTTAATATAAGCCTATTAGCCCCTATAATATTATTATAGTACTTAAGTACTATTTAGAAGTATTTATTATTAATAAAATTAAGATTTTCCTCTTTAATAATTCTAAACGCCCTTTTTAATTACTAATATACCCTTTTTACTTTTTTAATATTATAGTACGCTTTTATAGGCACGATTTTTAGCTATATACTATAGGCCGTTATATTTTCCTTAAATTTTATTAATTTAAAACTCGTATTAATATTAGTTTTAATACTATTTAACGGTCCTTAGTATATATTAATTTAGTATTTTTATAAAGCTATTTATACTATTTTTACTTATAAATCCCGTAAGAATTACCCTATTTAAAATAATATAGCCTCGTTAATTATATAAGTCGACCCACCCCCTTTTAGCTACCCCCCCCTTTTAGCCACCCCATTTCTCTATCCTAGCCACCGCATTAAAACCCTACCCACAATTTTCAAACCACTATAATAATTATAAAAATCGTCCAAATATAATTCTTTTTTATATACTTATTTATTAATATATAATAATCTTATATATTAAAAATAAAATTATTTAGGCTCTTAAGGTTATTAAAAGAGGTCTCTTAGTTAATCGGGCCTCGATTAAATTTAGAGTTTTAAAATTAACTTTTTATAACTATAGGAGAGGCTACTAAATAAAGGTAATAGTATTTATAAACCTCTAGAGGCTTCTTTTATAATAAGAAAACTAGCTAGCTTAGTAAGTTCGTATTTAGTATAATTTAAGTATTATACTAACTTATAAATAGCTTAGAGAATTTACTAAGTAAGTTCTAAGATCTTAGGGGGATATAAATCCTCTTAAAAAGAGATAAATAGATATTTTCTTAAAAAAGAACTTATTAATTAAGGTCTAGAGAAGTCGTATTATTAATTTAAAGTATTAAAATAGAGCTACTACTAATATAATTAAGTTATAGTTTAGATTACTTAATATACTAGAGATTAGTAATATTAAATAGGCTAATAAGTATAATATAAATAAGACTAATATCCTAGAGAGTAAGGGATTTAATAACCTAGTTTTAGGTATAATAAAAACCATAATAATATAAAAAAAAGAGCTTAGTTTACGTACTTAGATATTTATAATCGAGTATATCTTTACTAATAATCGAGCTATTAAATTACTAATTATATATAAAAGAAAGTTAGTATAATAGTAATAGTTTCCCCTTAAACTTAACCCTTATACTAATTAGGAGTTTATAGTAATAAATAATAGCTAGACGACCGATAAAACTACCCTTAAGTAGTTAAAAATAGTATTCTTATTATAAACTAAGACCCCCCCCCTTAAGGGGCTTAGTATACTTAATAAGCCTTAACTATTAGTTCTAAATAGCTATAGGAGTTATATAATAATAGAATTTATATAGGAATATTATAAAAATAATATCTACTTATTATTCTTATTACTATATACTTTTTATATTCTCTAGCTATTAAATATAGCTATTTTTAAACTTATTAAGTCTAAATATAAAAAGGAGCTTAATAAGGAGGATATAGTAAATAATTCTATTATTATTAAAAAGCAGTACTTTTTAAGCTATTATTAAAAAGCTCGTTTAGCTAGTCTAACGTCGTTAAATATATAAAGTAAGTAGAAAGTAATTAGACTATATCCCCCTAATATAGCTAGACTACTTACTAATTTAATAGTCCTATTTAACCTAGTTATACTAATTAAAAAAACTATAAATACTAAGTAAGCAATTAGTAATACTAAAAAAGCTATTAACTAAGTATTAGCGGCGTTTATTATTAACTAGTTAATTCTTAAAAAGGCTAGCGAGCTCTGTAATTAATTAAAGTTATTTATAGAGCTTAGTCCAGACTATAATACTTAATAATTACTATTTAAAAAAATAAAAAAGGTATTTAGTAAATAAGCTTATTATTTAGTAGTATCTTAGCACTATATTCGAGTTTTAAAAGCTAAAGTTAACTAATTAAGGCTATAAAAAAAAAAAGTATATTAATAAACTTAAATACTAAGTTTATAAATATTTAAAATATATAAAGAGCTTAGGAGGACTTTAATAACTGTTTAGTTAATCCTAGTTAACTTATAGGGGTCGAATTACCTAGGGAGAATAATAACTATATTATTATAATAATAGAAGATAGTTAATTAATTAAGTATAGTTAGTAGCGATATTTTAATACTATGTTTTAATAGGGTGGCTAAAAGGGGGGGGTGGCTAAAAGGGGGTAGGTCGACTTATAAAACTAGTCGACTATTTAAATATAAAATATTAACGACAATTTCTTAATTAAAGTTAAGCTTATTACGTAATTTAAATTTAAATCTGCGTAGGCTTTGCGAATTTATTTAATATTAATAGTACACTTTTATTAACTACTCTAGCGCCCCTATTTCGATATTATTATTACCTAATTACTTTAAAAAGCTATATAGCCTCGTAACTAATAAATAACCGAATTTCCGGTATAGTTATCTAAGCTTATTTTTTATTAAGTAATTAATTAACTTTATATTATTAGTAAGCTTTATAAATATATACCCCTATTATCGTTTGACCGTTTTAAAATACTTATTATTAAAGATTCTATTCTTTATATTATTAAATATAATACTTAGTTAATTTATATTTTTTAAATATAAGAGAAATAGGGTATTAATGGGTAAAATATAGAAAGTTATTATTCCGAAGTACGTCTCTACTTTTACTATACCTAGGGTAACGATTTCTTTACTTAGGCTAAAGCTAATTCTTATAATACCTACTATTAATATATTAAATATTACTAGCGCGATTTTTTATAATATTTAGAATTACCCCTTTTTTTTTATTAACTATTATAATACCCTAGTATTTAGGACAATCTTATAGAAATTATTTAGGCCGTACTTTTTATTTATATAAAATACTTATATAAGCTTAGTATTTAAATAATTTAAGTAGTATAAAAAGGGCCCCTCTAACTACCCCTAGAATTACTTAGTACCGTATTTTTTCTTTTTAAATATTAAGAGAAGTAATATCTTCTCCTTAAGTATTAAAAGAATAGAATTCTATATTATTAAATTTATCCTTTTATCTACCTCTATATCTATTATCTAAGGGACTTTCCCTTACTATTTATAAATAAAAACCTACTTATTTAAAGCTTCTACTACTTTTTATTTATTTAGCCTCGTATATTTTCTAAATATTAATAAGGTAAAAAAGGAGTAATTAATATTATTAATTTTATTATAATTTAATTTATTAATATAAGGGGCAAGATTTTCTTTATTTTTTAAATTTCTTATAAGGAGTAAATACTTTAAGCCGCTATTATAACTACCGTTACTAAGTTCTATACCCCCAGGTTTATTTTTATATATAATAAAGAATTAGCTAAACTAATAAGGGCTAGTTTTACTATTTACTACCCTTAACTTTTTATACTATTTATATAATTTAGTACGCTCTTTTTTAGAGTAATTACTTAATTAATATCTATCCTTTTTATAAATAAAATATTACTTTTTTTATTACCCTACTTATAAATTAAATCTTTATTTATTTAACGAATTTAGGCCTCTTTATTAGTAATTACCGTACCTAGTCTTTTTTCTTTTTTTATTATATATCCGGTCGACCTAATATTATTAATAAGGGCCGTTATATACTTATAAATATATTTAGTATAATATTTTTATTTTAATATTAAAACTAAATCTTAGCCTTAAGTAGAGCGTCTCGTAGTTTTTAAGTACTTAGTATAGAGTTATTTTTACCTTTAATATATACTAAATTATAATATAAAAATATTTAACTTTTTGTTTATTAATCCCCTTATTTAGCTAGGTTTTTACTAGCTTATTAATTTAATTAATAAGCTCTTTAAGGATTTCTATTTATAATTTACCTTTTATTATCCTAGTTATAAATATAAAAAAAATTACTTATAACTTAAATAAGAGCTCTAGATTCTTATTATAAGTCTCGAAGTAGCTTCGAATTATATTAATAATATTAAAAAAGTCGTTCTAATTAAAATTACGTACTACTTTATAATAATAATTAAAAGCTTTATTTATAAGTACGATATTAATTATTAAATAATATTAATATTCCCTAATCCCGACTTTTTTATAGTAATTATAAAATATTATTAGGGTTTTTTATAAAACCTTATACTTCCCTCTAGAATATAATTTTTTTTTTAAAAAGATCTTTTTAAAATTTATAAATTACTTCGTATTTATTACTATATTTTTAGTATTTATATATAATCCCTACGTTATTATGTATTATTAGTAACCTCGGGTCGTTTATCTCTTTTTTTATTAGCTAATTAATACCAAATTTTATATTAGTAGCGGTAACGAGCTATAGATCGAAATAGGTAGAATTATTAATTATTATATATCTAGTACTATATTTTATCTCTATATATCCTTTTACGATAATAAATTACTATTAGTAATTATAAAAAGGAAATCTAGGTTATTTACCCTTTTCTTAAACTTATTAAAACGATTATATACTTTATTAACCTATACTTAGTTTTATAATATAAATTCCTTTTCTATAATCGTCGCTACTAAGATTTTATATAGTTTTTATAATTATAATTATATTAATAATACCCCTCGCTTATAAAGGAATTTATTAACTACTTTTATAATTCTTAAGCTTACGCTTATAAACTATTTATTTAATTAGTAACTAAGGTCGTTTATAATTTTATAAAATAGGGGTTACCCCTATAACCCCTTTTTTTATAAACCTTAGTTAAATAAATTAATATTATATTAATTTACTTACTATTAGGCTAATTTACGATCTTATATATTTACGTCCCCTAATAATTTAAATTAATATTTACTTATTTATAAGGGATTAGGATTTTATTTAAAATTAAGTTTCTTTTTCTTCTCTCTTACCTTAACTTATTAAAAGTCGTACTCTAGCTTATACTTATATTAATAATTACTAATATATTTAATCTTAATAAGGATATATTTAGTCTACGTACTAGCTATAATAAATCCGTACTTTCGCTACTTAACGAATTTATTAAAGTCTAAGTAATTCCCGCTTTCTCTTACTACCTCGTTACTACTCTTATTTTTATTATTTTTAATAATTACTACTACCTTTTTAAATCGCTAATTATTATACTTATTAAAATCCTCCTTTTTATTTAATATAAAAAAGTAGGTTTTAGTAGTTCCTTTTTTAATAATAGTAATAAACGTTTATATTATTATAAGAAAATATAATAATTAGTCTCGGGATTTTTACTAATTACCGATTTTTATTATTTTATACTTTTCTAATTTCTTAAGCCTCGTACTCTCTATAACCTCTAAATTACTTCTTTTTTTAACTTACCTCTTTTAGGGTAATATTTTAAAAAAATAGTTAAAAATAAATACTAACTAGCTTATAAAAGAGCTCAATAGGCTATTAAGAGCTAGATAAGTAGTTAAGTATAGTTAGTAAAATTAAGCCCTCTTTTTTATAAAATCGAAGATTTAAAAAACTTATTAAAAATACTTATTATTTCGTTACTCGTACTAAATAGGATTAATTACTTTAGAGACTTTTTCTCTAGTTACTTCTTAATACTTTATTTTATATTTTTTAAGTAATCTTTTTTATAGCTTAATTATTATTAAGTAATTATTACTTATTAATAATTCCTTTTATTACTTAATTAATTTTTTAAAATTAATAATTTTATATTAAGAGCTAATATAAAAAAGAAGCTCCTTAGTAGCCTTCTAGAGGATTTTTTTTTTTCCCCTTTAGATTCTTATCTTCTTAGCTTTTTTTTAAATTAATTATAATTTTAATAAAAAGTCGTAAAACTACTTTAAAATAGCTACTTTTTTTTAAATTAATCTCCGAGATCTATAATACTCTTAGCTTAATATTATTAAAACCTCTAAATTCCCTCTTCTTTTATAAGGCCGTCCTTTATATTATATTTTAGAATAATACCCGGGGGGTAGTTAAAAGAGCTCTAAAGAGGTTGTTTAAATTATAAGCTTATAATCGTATTTATAAAATCCTCGTAATAATAAACCTTTTTATATACTATAGATCTCTTAGTTTTATAACTCTTATAAAGTTACTTTTATTACTAAATAAAAATATTTACGTTTAAAAATCCTTTTTTTTAATTATATAGTACTCTTTTATACTATATTATTAAGCTCGTTTATTATATTAATTAATTAAATAAGTAGTTACTATATAAGTATTTTTTTTTACTAATTTAACTAATTAATTTTTAATTATAAGCTAGCTGTGGGAAAGTTATTTAATAAAAAAGCTACTTAAAGTAATAATAAAAAACTAGTTACTTAAGTAGTTCTATTAATTAACGTAGTTTAATATAATAAACGTCGACCTCTCGTAAGTAATAAAGGGCTATAATTACTTAATTCCGTATAGTATTTAAAAATCGCCTCTTTTTTTATTTACTTTTATAAGGGTAATTAATATAAATCTCTTATCCCGTATAATATTAAAAAGTCGTCTTTTTTATATAATAAAATATTTTACCGATTTATAATAATAAAATTTAATTATTAATTAGTATTAATATCCTTATTATAGGGTAGTTAGTTCGAACTATAAGTTAATAAAAAGATTAATTAAACTATTTAAATTTCTATATAAGTATAAAAAGGAGGTTCTAACCGTAGGTTAGGCTAGCTACGATAATTATAAATAGGGCCCCTAATTGGCCCCTGCGCAGTTAGCCGTATGCCGCGGTCGAATTAGACTTCTAATCCGACAGAAAGCATATCCGTATTCTTGGAGCTCCCGTCACGCATGTGCTCCAACGTCTGCTCGACCTTGTCGCGGTCCGTATGCCTCTGGTGCGCGAGGATGTCTCTCCCCCTGTCGCGTCTGCGGGCGTCGATGTGCGCGAGCATAAGCGTCATGGCCGCAATGAGCGCGAAGAAGTCAGCGGCGTCGGGGATACTGCATATTCCCTCCGGGTTACGGATCGCGATGAACCTGGAGAGGACTTCCCTGCTCGCGTCGACACAAGCCATTCTGCTGCTGCTGGCCGCGCCGTTCTTGGAGTGGCGGAGCATGAATGGTAGGTGGATTTCGATGATGAGGAAGAAGTGGAAGAGCTGGTTGGCTAGGTTGAGGCTGTTGCGAACGATTGTCATGGGGTCTTTGTGCGGCTTGGTGAAGTTGGGAATAGTCCACCATCGCGGGGGCATGGTTGTTGCTATAACTTGGAGCTCCTGGTCTAGTGCGTGAGTGGTTTCCATATCGAATAGATATGACCCCGACTCGTTTCGTTGTATGATCTTAGCGGCGATAGAGGAGTGAACTTGTTCGAGCCTGTCAATGTGATGGCTGTTGATGTACGTCTGCGTCTTTTCGTCGTTGATGACCTTTGCATCATGGGTGCTGCTGGGAAGCCCTAGAAGGAGGCAAATGAAGCGTTCTAAGTATACCAGACGAAACCACACGAAGCCAGGAACTGCTGTCGAATTCGGGTCCACTGTCTCAATGGTAGCTGGATCGTGTGGGCGGTGCAGGCCCATCAACTGGGCCACAGTAATCGCACGGCGGCAGGTCAGCAGTGATAATCTTGGATTGCCTCCATTTGCATGATAGACAGTTTGTAGAATGAGACATTCGAGGCCGTCGAGCGTGCCCAGGAGCACGTTGTTCTCGCACACCACAGAGATGGCCGTCTCCGCGAGCTTGTCCACGAGACGATAGGTTTCTTCGGACGCATCCTCTCCGGCGTGGGTCGGAACGCGCTGAAGCATCGTACCCAACATGAGCATCTTTTTGGCCAGTAGAGTGGGATGCATTGGTGTTCTGAGAGATTCCAAGTAGTGCTCGACAGAATCTGGCTTCAGCTGCTCCAATAGGCAGTGGGGCGTGAACATGAGCTGAAAGACAATGTCAGCTTCGGAGTAGAGCTTGTAGATAACCCTGCAGTCTTCTATGGCGGGTATCGCGGCGGCAAGCTGTCTTGTGTAGGCAGCTAGTTTTGCGTTTACTGCTGGACGGATAGTTGCCGTGGTCTCATAATGAGAGGGGGCATTCGGACGTGATGAGTCTTCGTTAGGTTGTGCATCATTGCTTTCACATTGTGATTGAATCTTGATCAATGGAAAGACGTTCGTCAGTGAGAATCCTTTTGAATGTTCGACCCGATCCTACCGTTGATAAGTCTGCGTTCTGAGTTGATGAAGGGCTGCGGACAGGCTCAGAACACGCTTCTCTAGTTGGGTCTATGGTGGCTGATTCTTCTGCTCCGGAGCTACAGCCTTCTGCTACCTTCTCCTGCGGCGAAGTGGGAAAAGGGACATCAAGATCGTCCACCCGGTGGTACAATTGCTCGACCAGTCGCTCAACCCGGTTCAGCCGGTCCCCGAGACTGCCCACCGGGGCCGGAGCCGTCTGGGCATCCTCTTCGGGGAACTCCTGACTCACACACGGCGTCCCCTTCTGCCAGCACGTTTTACACGTGTCTCGAGGTCCCTTATCGTCAAAGATGCAGCGGATCTTGCGTCTGCGACACTCCCAGCAGCTCTTGGTGCCCCTGCGGACGAAGCGGCGCTTAGCAGCTGCAGTTCGCCGTTCCGAGGCACCGGTGCGAACTGTGATGGTACCTCGCTCAGTGCCTGCCATTATGTGAGTACGAGGCGCGGAGACATTGATGCTGTGTACGACTTGTGTACTCTTCGGACGGACGAGATTGGGAGTCAGTGGTGTTGGAGGTGGGAGTATGAGCTGAGTGCACGTCCAGTTCGTCCGCCGAGTTTCGGACGGCGGTCTTGGTTTGGTGGGGCGGGGACACTCGGCGAAGATGAGACGGCGTTGTCAAGTCAGAACCTTACCTTGCACCCTTTTCCGGATCCGGCATTTTGTTTTCTTTGCAAGTGTGGGAGAGGTTGATTCATTGATTGCTCGGCATTGTGTCTAAGCTCTTTTTCATTTCTCTCGAATTGTTGAAGATTCTGAACGGAAACTGTACAATCTATGTGCAGTGAAGTGGTCCAAGGCATGAAAATCTTGCCATGAGCATAAGCAACTTAGTGAAGGAGAAGCGGTCTAGAACCGAAAGAAAAGCCAAGCCCAGCCAACAGCGTTGATTAGAACATCTCAAACAACACTGGCAATCTATCCTTCCATGCTTAGTAGGGCAGCTGGCCGATGCTGGAAGAGAACAGTTAGACTTGTGAAGTTGATGAGTGCGAGATGAGATACTTACTAGTTTCCAGGAGGCAAGTAACGTCCGACCACGAATGTGGTACCCTTGGAGTCGGTGGCCATGGCCAAGCCGACCTTCTGGGTGTTCTTCCAAATGGCTTGAGCTATCAACTTGTTAGTGGCAACGTTCCTCTCAATCAGGGCCCAAAGTACTCACTGTAGTGACCATAGTTCAAGTAGTTGGGCGACCCAGTGGTGCGGATGGGCTGTCCATCATACAGCGGCTTCTCATCCAACCACAGCTGAACACCGTTGGTGAAATAGGTGGTGGTGCCGCCCGACTGCGAAGCCAAGTTCTCTCCCTGGCCGCCGGGGTTCGAGTCGTGAACCAGGCTGCCGACAGTCGTCAAGTGGTTGGCCCAGACCTGAGCGCTCGCGGCCAAGTCGTCATCCCAGGTCAAGTTGGCGTTGCCAACGGCAGCGCGGTAGATGTTGTGGAGTTCGAGGGCTCTCTGCAGGTCGGCGCTCAGGGTCGAGTTGGAGGAGGCAGTTGGGGTGGCAGTCGCCGAGGACGAGGTCGATGACGAGGTCACCGACGGCTGCGCGTAGATCGTGGGAAAGGTCGTCGTGGGGGCGGCGAGAGTGATCGTGTAGGTCGGGGTTCCGGCTGCTGCGTAGTACTTTGGCACCTTGACGATGCCCCTCGCCGCGGCTTGCGTGGCCATCAGCCCCAAGGCGAAGGTTGCGCTGGCTGAGAAGTGCATGGTGGTGGCTTGAGATGTGGGAATTGGGGGCTTCGGATATGTCGAAATCACCGGGATCTTTCTGGTCGAAGTAAAGTCGTCGTAAGGAGTGACTGACTGAATGGAAGGATGGTTCCTGCCACTGAGCTGAAGACTGAAGTTGATGATGCCCGGGAAAATAGGAGTGTTGAGAAGCTGAAGAAGAGCAGAAAAGGATGCAATCAAGGAGAGTGTTCCAAGTGGTAACTTGAAGATGGGAGAGTAAGAAGGAAACCCGTTCAGACCAGGGTTTTGAGGATGTAGATATATCTCATTCCATTCTCATTCTTCAGGAGTCTCCCTCAGAAGTCGGTACCATGGGGATTGCACTGTTACAGTCGAGTCCCGGTAGGTTTACCGCATTCAGCAACACGGGGCTTTGGAGGAAAACTCCTCAGTTTCTTTGAAGCGCAAGCCACATCCTCCGGTTCATTTAACTTCAAGACACCATGTCTCAGTCTGAAAGAGAACTTACGAGTCCCCCTAAACCAGATTCTATCGTCTCCCGCTGGCTAGCCAGACTAGGAGCCGCTGTCACCGATCGCTTTTGGTAAACGGTCGGGTACTCTGATCGGATTCGAGTAAAGGGTCCAGACCATATCGGTGTCTAGATCTACCCAAGACGTATGAGGGGTTTATTGCAAGAGGCTGAAGGAGACGACGACGACGACGCTTTCATGCAAACTTTTTCTTGAGGCTCCACGGGACGACGGTCGAGTTGAGAGAAGGCTGAGAGAAAGAGGAAGAAAGAGGAAAACACGCTGCCACTCCCGCTGCCCAGCCGCCAACACCCTTCGTTTTGCCCGTCTGCCCCTGATCGCCCAAAACATCTGCATTCCAGATCATCTTGAGCCCCTCGTCAGTGGCTGGATCACCACCTTCCGTGTCAAAGGTTGCTTGGTTGATGTGCTGAAGCTGGCAAAGCAGGCCCTCGTCGAATGTGAATGATCAGCACTCGCACAGCATGTCTCTGATATCATTGGCATGTCAGGGGCGCGGACATGTAAACTCTTCTTTACCTGTCGTGCAATGGCAGCAATGCTCTCTTGGCGATAAACTTTTAAGAATGAATAACCTTATCTTTCATTAACAACCCTTCTCGGCTTTCGCTGCGATGGGCTTGGATGGCTGTCCCCGTCCAGAATCAGCAGCCTTTTCAAGACGCATACATACGCGTTCCACCACGGCCGGGCAGGTCTGCCTCCTGCGTTTGGTTCGCGGCTCCGCGCTGTTACGACGACTCGGCTGTCTGCAGCAAGGTTAGGTCCTATGCAGCATTTGGCCTTTGAAAGATCCGTGGCTCCGGGATGTGGGAGAGGCCACATCCGTCAGCAACGACGTCGGTATAGTCCGTCTTTGCAGACCGTGGGTGTTGCAGACAGCCAAGCCGTCGTGAGACGCGAAACTCAACGCTGCAAATGTAAAATCTAGGCCACCAGGGACTCGAGGGAGCGGGGGAGCTGAGCTTTCCATTTTCCCGGATTTTCCTCAGCTGTACCTTTCCTAACTTCTTCCATGTTTGGATCGTCCCACGTGGGTGCGCGCTGGAATGCTGGCGGGGCCATGGGGGAATTTCAAGCGCGCGCCGAACTCTCTTCGTCCGCCGAGAGCGAGGAGCAGTGAGCACGGACTGGACGGGGGAAGGGGAGGGGGCATTCGGACTCTCTGATCCGGCTCGTCCGGCCAAGCGGCGGCGGCGGCACCGGTCGGTCGATGGGGTGTGGTGGTGTGACACACGCAGGCAGACACCCAGCAACCGTGAATCAACATGGCGACGGACAACAACCGGCTTGTTTCGAGGGAGTACAGGCAGCTGTATATCCCAAAGATTCATTGGTCGGGCGGTTGGAACGGCGTCACGGCGTTAGGCAACGCTCTTCAACAAGAGGTACGAGTTTGGTGACACCACACCTTTTGGGTCTTGATGATGCGCCTATCGCCGAACATGGAGACTCTTTGGGGATTTTGAACACATCCACAAGACTTCTGAGTGGCACAGAGCAACATTTACCAATCGTTTCTACGGGTCATGGGCCCAACATGGTCTAGCTTGCGTCTCTTCCCGGGTGATACCTCCGCTCGAATCGTTGGTTGGGCAGCCAAAGTTCTTTTTTGTCTTTATTTTAGTTTTATTTCTTAATTTTTCTCTCTTTTTCCCACACAGATTCCCCCCAAAAAGTGCCCCAAAAAGCTCTGATCGCTCACCGTCTGTTCTGTCTTCCCACATCAAAGTGTGACAGCCCGGGAAGTCCATGTCTCTGCCGTGCCAGAGAAACACATCATAAACCAGGCAGCTATCAAACTCCAAAAAGGCAGCAGTTTAACAAGATGCATGTACCAACATGTGGGGGAGGTTTTTCGAGTCCAGACCGAGTGTCCACGGCCGGGCCTATCCGGGGCGAACAAGCGCACAGCGCAAGCGAGACGAGCGTGCGATACGGACAGGATAGGGGTTTGTTGTGAAATAAGGAATCCCGCTATAAGATGACCACCTGTCGTGATTTCAACAATTCGATAGCGGGGTAAAAATCTGCGTCCTGCGTCTTGCGTCCTTCAACCATCGTAATATACCACAACCCCGTCTTATCCTCGAACCAGCATCATGCGTGAAATTGTGAGTTGCGCGCACATGTTCGAGTACCTTACTTTGTAAAGTCCCTCTTGACAAACTAACGCTTCTGTGATCCACTCTAGATTCACCTCCAAACCGGCCAATGTGTACGTCTCCCCATGCCCCTGTCCAGCGCTCAACGCGTCACAACGCGCCTTTACTGATGATAAGTCTTTGTAGGGCAACCAAGTCGGAACGGCTTTCTGGTACGAATGTGCCAATCTCGACATTGAGATCGATGTGAAGAGGACTTATTTGAACGTGTGGTTAATGTTCGCGACAACAGGCAAACCATTCACCCTGAGCATGGCTTGGATCAGGATGGACAGTGAGTTTTCCAGCTGCTCAGTCACCATGACGCAAATCTATGAGCATAGTATGCTGACTTTTCTATAGGTTCACTGGAACTGATGAGCAACAATCCGAGCGATTGAACGTCTACTTCACCGAGGTACTACCTTCATCTCACACGCGCCTCGTGATCTCATATGCGCCTCACCCCCTCTCATGATGTCTCTCAAAATTCTAACCGCAAACTCATGCAACGTAGGCCGGTAGACAAAAGTATGTCCCCCGCGCTGTCCTGGTCGATCTCGAGCCCGCCACGATGGAGGCAATCCGCTCCGGCCCGCTGGGCAACCTCTTCCGCCCGGACAACATGGTCAACGGCCAATCCGGCGCCGGTAACAACTGGGCAAAGGGCCACTACACCGAGGGCGCCGAGCTCGTCGACTCCGTCCTGGACGTCGTGCGCCGCGAGGCCGAGGCCTGCGACAGCCTTCAGGGTTTCCAAATCACCCACTCGCTCGGCGGCGGCACGGGATCTGGTATGGGCACTCTGCTCATTGCAAAGGTCCGCGAAGAATTCCCCGATCGTATGATGGCCACCTTCTCCGTCCTCCCGTCCGCTAAGGTCTCCGAGGTCGTCGTCGAGCCGTACAATGCTACCCTGTCGATTCACCAGCTCGTTGAAAACTCGGACGAGACGTTCTGTATCGACAACGAGGCGCTGTACGATATTTGCAGACGTACCCTTAAGCAGGCTCACCCCTCGTACGGACACTTGAACCACCTTGTGTCGAGAGTCATGTCCGGCCTGACGACTGGTTTCCGCTTCCCCGGCCAGCTCAACGCCGATCTCCGCAAGTTGGCCGTCAACCTCGTGCCCTTCCCGAGATTGCACTTCTTCACCGTCGGATTCGCGCCCCTCACCTCTTCCGCGTCCTTCTCGAACCTTGGCGTCGCCGAGCTCACCCAGCAAATGTTCGACCCCAAGAACGTCATGTTGGCGTCCGACTTCAGAGACGGACGCTTCTTGACTTGCTCCACCATGTTGTAAGTTGCGCTCTCGTGCCCCCATTTCTCGAGCTACGTCTAACCCCCTCAACAGCCGCGGAAAGGTGTCCATGAAGCAGGTCGAAGACCAAATTCACGCCATCAAGACCAAGAACTCCACCAACTTTGTTGAGTGGATTCCCAACAACATTCAAACTGCCCACTGCTCCGTCCCGCCCAAGGGTCTCGACGTCTCGTCCACGTTCATCGGCAACTCCACTGCGATTCAGAACAGTTTCCGCAGAGTTGGCGAGCAGTTCAGCGTCATGTTCCGCAGAAAGGCCTTCTTGCACTGGTACACTGGCGAGGGCATGGACGAGATGGAGTTCACAGAGGCCGAGTCCAACATGAACGACTTGGTGTCCGAGTACCAGCAGTACCAGGACGCGGGCATGGATGACGAGTATGCCGAGGAGTACGAGGATGAGGTTCCCGCCGAGGAGGAGTAGAGAGTTGCGGTGTCGTCATGGCAAGGTCATAATCACGTTGCCGATTATAGTTCCAATTGGATCCAGTCACTGAATGCTATTATCATTTAGCGCCACGATTCCCCTTCAAAGACATTAGACTACTAATTATACATGTAATTGTGTTTATGTGTATGCACAGTACGAACAACTTGTAGTGTTCATCAGGAATCGTGAGCCAATTTTCAACATATCATTGAGAATACCTAAGCAATGCAGACTCGGTAGATGCCGCCGTCTAACCCGTCAAACTCTTCAGGCCTTAAACTCTCCCTTCTTCATTCGGGGCCTGGACTAGGATTCAGGAAGTCCTCTTCTGTCACCTCACTTCGGATGTTTTTCTCGAAGGCCTCAACTGTGTCTCCCAGCATTTGAGATTCCCAGAGCGCCGTAATGCCCAATTTCTGTGCTATAATATAAAGGGCTTTCCTAACCGCTTCCACTGGGAATCTCAGATAAATACGCATCATCCCACTCGGAAGTGTCAGATCCCCATCAATCACCATGCTTCTTAATGTGAAAAGTGACGCCATAGCGGCCCATCTTCCTCCCCGATCCTGCGCCATTCCTATTCCATCCATGAAAGGAAGTCAAGCCGTGTAAGATCTACTCGTAGTTCTTCCGTCACAACTTGCCGAGTTGCAAGATCGATCTCAGACTCGAATTCAAGGTAGCCTCCTGTAACCTTTTGTCCACGTCTCGCGCAAACCTCGTTCTGTTGCAACCGTTCGAAACTTTCATGTCCCATGAAGATTGGTAAGACGTGGCCCAATTTCGTGTCCTTGTTCCCGGGGAAAACCACATATTACAGCTGAGAAATGCTACGAGCGATATGGTATCTATTTTCAAGCGGTGTCCTTACTGCTTCATCAACGCAGTATCCAGATTTATTCAAATTGGCTTGAACCAATAATTTCCTTCGGACTACATATGCGCTTTCCGAGAGGTCCGTGAGACATTGGGTGTTTGTCAAGTAACTGTCCATGTAATAGGAAAGTTCTCAGAGCAGAAAGATAAGTACGACAAGCAAGTCACCAGTCGGTGCCTTCCATTCCCTTTCTTCTTAGAATCAAGAAGACGAGCCGGTCAAACTTGGAACTGCCAGAACATAATTCAGGATCCTGGGCGAAAAGCTCGTCATCATGCTTTAGCAACCTATTGAGCGGGTGCTGGTTTTTAACTAAGAACGAGTGTCCTGGTACAGAGTGGATTCTATACAAGGTCAGGCCGTCAAGGAATTCTTCCCGGGCTTCCACGATAGTCGAGCCGACGGATGCTGGCCCTGTCAGCCAAAGTGAGATGGATCCCGTATTGGTATCGACGGTGATGTCTCGGTGCCAAGGATGGATGTGGCAAAGTTTAGTCCCAGTAGATGACATAGCATTCTTCAGTCGATTCAATCGTTTTTTCGGAGGAGTATTTGCGGATTCGATACACTGGGCAAAATTGATTCCTCTGTTCCGAAAAGAGTCATACTCTCCAGCTTTGATATAATCAAATTGCTTGATCGTTTCGTGGTCGTGTTTGCCCCATAACAATTTGTAAGTATTCTCCAGTTCGGGTGGCTCAATAAATAACTTTTCCCAAGACTTTTGCGTGTCCCAAGCAGGAAGCCAAGATGGATTTAGCTGAGCGGTATGGCCTTGCGCCGCGTAGATCTGGCCCATTTTGGCCACTTGCGTAGCTCTCTCATCGGTACTGTTCTGGTCGATGCAGATTGCGTCGACCCATATCAGCTTTAAACCACGAGATGGTCGTAAATGTTTGAGCATGTCGCAACCGTTTCTGGTTTGAAAGATGGTGTCCCAGTGACTGCCTACGTAGATTAGATGATAACTATGTTTATAAGTTAGTGAATACTGAGCTCTATCAAGCCATAATAGGTGCTTATCTACCGTTCGGAGTTGTTATTCTCATCGCCCCATGTGTACGAGATGGCATCATAGTCAGGGAAGTGTGTGTTCTTGTATGACTCCAAGCCCACATGTATGGGACACGATTGACGTTTGTCCCCGGCCGCGTGGAGAACAGCAAGACGTAATTCATCCGATAAAAGCGCAGTAATGATGCCCCGATTCGCAGCAGCCGAATCAGAAGTTGAAATTGTAGCCGACCGAGCTCCTTCATCATCCTTGCTCTTATCACCTGGCGAATGGGTTGCGTTTTCCCCAGAGGTGAACGTGACTATAGGTAGCCAACTAAGGTTGAGACTCCCATATTCTTCGCCTTTTGGTACAGAAAGTACAGGGCCAGGCCGATCTGCCGTCTTGAATCGAGCGTGAGCTGTGGCTTAACATTTCTCGCATCGAGGGATTTGATCGTCTCCGACTTGAATGATAGGTGACGCGCACCAGTCCGCATGCCAGCGGCTCATGTTACTGGCAGTGGCACCGACTTCCCCGCGGATGAGGTGAACTGATGATGATGAAGTGACGAGGACTGCCGTACTCTGACTTGGGAATGATGGTTTTGAGTGATTTGAATCACGGTTTGTGGACTTTCTGCTTTGAGGGCCCAGGTTCTACAAAACATATAGAGGATGAACATCGCGGTGCAAGATTGAGGCGGCTGCTCAACCCGTCCTGCTCCTCATCTAAGGTACTTCATGGAAAAATGGGTCAGGCCTGCCTCGGCGGGTACAAAGCCAGTAATAGAACTTAGACATTTATGGCAGCATGCGTTGGCGAGGCCTTCTCCTGCGTCAATCAATTCAGCCACTAACAACCGGGCATGCAGGTTCTACCCGCTCTTCTAGCATCAGCTTGAAAGTCGTGATGGCAACCTGAGCGGGTGACCATCGCGAGGTGCGTTTCTTTTCACATTCTGCTTCATGAATGGTAGATACACATACATGGATGAGGGTAGACGCTTAAGGTTGAGCGCATATTCAAACTGTTACCGTTATTACTGAACGGAAAAAAGGTAAATAAATATATGTTGATAGTTCTGACATCAAAAATCATCCGATTCGCCAGCATGGCCAAGTGGTAAGGCATCGCACTTGTAATGCGGGGATCCTGTGTTCGATCCACAGTGTTGGCACCAATGTTACATTTTGCATTTTTGATCTACGGTATTATGGGTATCAAGTGCAGGTTGCTGTTTTTGAAGCAGAATGTGTTCGAATGTCGTCGTTGGCGAATCTGTCTTCACTTTGTCTTCAAGGTTATGCACAGACTGAGTGGTTGGGGAAATATTGCGACATACTTTCTAGCTGTGGGGTCACAGCATATACCCAACTATAGTGAATACAGTGATGAGTTGCCATTACCGCTTGAAACAGCCACCGGCGAGTAACTTGTGGTCACGATGTATCGATTCGATGAGCGAAAGAAGTGTTCACGTTGAATAGCAATCCTATGGGAAATGTGCTCATCCGTTTTGCAAGACCCCATTTTCCCAGACCCATTCCTGATATCCGTACCTTTCCCAACGCCAAAGCGGCCGTTAATCATCACTGTTTGATGATACATAGTACATATATGGTTTGCACACCACTGACTCAATTTAGTTGTGGGCATGTGTGTGAATGCCATCCTCCCGCTTGGTGACTGCGTACGTCTTCCCATTGGGGGCATCTACCTCGAGATCACCCCTGGCCCGGATCGGCGACATTTCATATAAACGCTTCGCGACGACGAAGCTACCGGCAGCCCAGATCCACACGAGAACACCAATCGAGCAGGTAAAGAAGAGGATCGGGACGAGGACGAGGAGTGCAATGCCGATCCAGAAGAGGGAGAAAACGACAGCGGCACCGAGAGCAAAGGCGATGGTTGAGGCGGAGAAGGACACGAAGACGAGGATTGGGAGGAAGGAGAAGATGAATTGGCAAAGAATAAAAGCCTGTAATGAATTCGTTAGCAAAAAAGATGTCCGACATTAGGGAGGCGAGTATTATTGGGGGTCGCATACAAAGAGGAATGGCTGCTCCTGGGCAAAGTTGTAGGCATTGCCGTACGCTCTTTGTCTGGTGTCGGAGCTGACGACCCGATTGATCTGTCGCTGGCCGTAGGCATAGACGCCGGCGGCGTTCTCCTTGGCCGAGGCCTTGATGTCGTTGTAGTCGCTGTGCGATGCCATGGTGGGCAATTGCTCTAGGGATTTGTGGTAGAGGACGGATGACGTTCGTTGATCGTAAATGGGCGTCAGGGGTGTTGAAGATGGAGGGATAGCCGATCGTGACTTCGGAGGAGGTTCGTCGGGGCAGCCTCCTTTTTCTTCAATCTGCAGTTTGACGCCTCTTCTTAGCTTCCCAGGGATGGACGGGAGGCTGCAATTCGAGAGGGGTCGGTCGAATGATTGGGGTGGGCGCTCGCAGGGAGACACGGGAGAGACACTGGCGCAGCTCAACGATTATGCGACGGAATACTTGGTACAAGTGAGGTAGCTCGGGAACGGCAAGCGGTAGGCCCGTGAGTGTGACGGACGAGTGACGGAGGCACTTGAGTCTGGATGGATGCAAGAAGCTAAGAGGCTACAGCCAGCGATGGACAATTGGATTTGCAGCTGATGCTGACATTGACACTTCTGGCGTCGTCTCTCTGTGGCATTTGACAGAGAAGGGAGCGGGAGGAAAGGTGAAGGTACAAACAGCTCCAGGCTGACCTCACCACCCTCAGGAAAGGACGGCAAGTCGCGTTCCGCCGGGGCGCGTCATGCAGGTCGTAATTTAGTACTGCGTGCCTGCGTTCAGCTGGTCCCTGGGCTCTGGAGAAGTACCTGCCCCGCAGAGGGAGGAGGAGAAAAATGGTGCGCAAGCCACACATCGTAGCATCAGCCACATCTACCCTGATGGATGAAGCTAGCTATTCGGGACGTTCTCACAGTGCCCTCCCCCCCCCCCCCCCCCCCCCCCCCCCCCGCCCCCCCCCCCCCCACCCCCCCCCACCACACACCCCCCATGCTACACCCACCACCCCCTCCCTCAGTGTGGAGAGATAACTCTTGGGGGCTCCCCCCCCACCCCCCCCCCCCCCCCCCCCCCCCCCCGGGGATGAAGGAGCTTGGGCCACCCATCGCGAAAGTACCTTTGCGCAGATCTGCACGAAACGGAAGGACCTTTCTCTCCGTCCGTTCTTTGCCGTTTCGAAAGTCATGGTCACGTGCTGTTTCGGCCGGTACGGAACGGCGGGGGAACCGCCCAGCCAGAGGGCCACCTGCCAGCAGTTCTAATTTCCAGGAGGGCAGGAGCCAGGAGCAACTCGGGAAGGTTGCCGGTCTCCAAGTCCCTGCTCGACAGCCTCGACTCTCGCGACCTTTTCATCTGTGACATCTGCAAGGTTTTTTAACCTGTCAAGAAAATCTGTTAGGCTGTCAATTCCATCATTCTTCTATTTTGAGCACCGCCCTCGCATTATCTTGATTGCATCTGTGATATTCGTCATCGACGCACTCCAGATCAGATCCCATCAACCGTGTTGCGCATCTGCGAGTGCATGGGTCCCGGTCCATTAGCCGCACCGTGTAGGGCCCTGGGCCGCGGGACTCTCTCACACTTGGAACTGGGCTGGCAGTTGGCGTTGGTTTAGTTGCGTCCTGCAGCCCGGCAGTGTGAAAAGCGGCGCCACCGAGCTGGGGATCAGACAATAGTCCATCTTCGGACTGCATCTCTTTTGTCCAAGCGTCAAAACAGCCTTTGAGACATCTCATCACAGTCCCCGGGAACATAGGAGGAAGAGAGGAAGAAAGGATCAAACTCTTCTTACTTATCAGTTAAACGGTAACTCCCCGGCGGTGCTCGTCATTCTGAAAGGTGTACGAATACTCCGTACTCGTACTCCATCCGTATGGAGACCGAGTCAAATGCCATGAACGGCGCGCCGGAAAGGAAAGGGTCCACCACCTCGCTCAGGGACGAAGTGACGGCTCTGGAGAACGGCGCCGAACGGTCAAAGATGGGCACCGCGATCCGCGGAACACGCATAGGTCACAAGAAGTCGAGAAATGGGTGTCAGCAGTGCAAGAAACGGCGTGTCAAGGTCAGTTCAGTTCCCTATAGTAAGGGCTCTGTTCTCTGCAGCAAGCCACGCCAAGCCATCCTCTTATGGAGACTGGAGACTGGAGACTGGTGAGGTTCATAGTGACTTCAATCGGTAACTAACAAACATCCAGTGTGATGAGAGTCGGCCATGTCGCAATTGTGTACGGCACGATGTCAAGTGCAGCCTTGTCCTGACGCCATTCGCACCTCAGCTTCCTGCCGTGACCGAGTCGCCAAAACCAACTCAAGATACCGCGAGTACAGCAACACCAGGTAGTATCGGGGACGCCTCGACGACCAGTCGCCCGGCCAGCCGCCGCGAGAGACCATCGCCTCAATTGTCTTCCTTGAAAGACAAAGTCGCCGCCATCCAGGGGCTGTTGTCAGAGTTTACGGCTGAAGTAGATGCCCTCAACCAAAACGGTCATGATAACTACTCCAGCCCGGCCAATGGCTCAAGTCATGGAGACTCGGGAGACTCTCAGAGTATTTCACGAGCTGACTGGCTCACCGACATGCAACTCGTCCATCACTTTACCTCCAACACAGCTCATACTCTTTCTGAGAATCCAGACTTTGTACATTTGTGGACTACGACTGTTCCTCAAATTGCCTTTGCCAACGTAAGAATTTCCCTATCTCCATCTTTACACTCCCACTAAGTCATTCAGGACTTCCTTCTCCACGGCATCCTCGCCGTCTCAGCTATGCACAGAGCGCACATCAATCCCGAGAAAAGGGACGAGTATGCCAACTTATCAGCACGCCATCAGAACATCGCTTTGAGCCAATTCTCGCCCGGACTGAGCGAGATTGGCGAGAACAACGCAGACGCCTACGTACTCCACGCAATATGCATCTTTCTGCTCAACACCTACTCCATCGCGAACCCCCACGGGCCCATCACATCCAAAGACGTCGCCCAGTCCTTCATTTTACTACAAGGTCGGTGCTTCGCCCATCTCACGTCTCCGCCCATGCTGACCCATCGCAGGCATCAAGAGCATTCTCACCCTCCCCTTTGCCCACCGATACATCTCCAACGGCCCGTTGGCCCGCTGGCTCTACCAAGGCGGCGTCGAGCCCGCCGTCGGAGGCAACTTTGCCTCGAAAATCGACGATCTCCTCACTCTCACGCGAAGCATGGCCCCTTCAGATGATACAACAACCTGCCAATCCGCGCTCGAGGGCCTCAAAATCACCTTTGCCGCAGTTTCTGCTCCGCAGCATAGGTCCGGTCTCGTCTGGCGCTGGGCTGTCTCCCTCCCCCAGCCCTTCCTCGAGCTGATGATCCAGAACCACCCCATGGCCCTCGTCATACTCATGCACTACGCGGCACTGGTGCACGCATTTGAGCGGAATATGTGGTACCTCGTCGGCTGGGGCAATAATGTGGCATCGGCTTTAGACCAGGCTATCCAGGAACCATGGAGGGAGTGGATCCAGTGGCCTCTGAGGTGTATTCGAGAGGGTGTTGATATTCGGCAGGTTGAGCCGTTCAAGCCGGTTCCGATTGAGAGCGTCCCGAGGACGCAGCCTCCCACTGCTGCCAATTTCAAGCTGGACCTTTTCAGGTTGGGCGAGCCGCCAGCATGACGCGCTCGAGGATTCGATTCGGATTAGACTTCTCTGGGAGATTGATCAGTCTATCGGAATGGTACGAACCGATTCTCTGAGAGAAAAGCGGTCCACTCGCAGGAGGCCCTTTTCAGAGACTGTATCTGCAAACCATCACCCAATGACGCAGCGTGAGATTCTGGCAATGCAACTTCTCCACGCCGGCTCAAGTTGGGCAGGAATACGCTTCGGTCGCCTGTGCAGCATAGGCACACGCCGAGCTTCGGCTGTGGCCCAGCTGTGTTCCGGCAAGAATGATGTGGCCGCCTGGGTGTCCGCGAGATAACATAGCCTGGTTCGGACTGAAAGTCGACCTGGTTAGAATACCAGCTGCATATGCGGCACCACGCAGTAAAGGATTCGTTGATTCATATAATGGACCATTTACAGTCATCGAGCGATGCAACGCGCAACGCTCGAGGCGCCAAAGAATTCATCAGTATGGTGGCATTGTATAGAGGGAGGTATAGAGGGAGCCTGGAAAGCATGGGCAACCTAGGCCAGCATATCGCCAACAAGAGTGAGCTGGGCAAATGAGGAAACATATATCAACCGTGTAGACCTACAAAAACTGTGTCAACGGAAGTATCATCTGGCAGTACGTACATATGACACCAATCAAGATATCGGGCTCGGCCCATCAATTCACATCCATCAACTTTATATGCAGTATTAAATTACGCCATCAATGGGCCCCATACGCAACGGCATGTCCCATGTTCATGTTGAGGACCTTTGCGACTGCCTCTGACTTGGTTCCTGGTGTGTTAGTACCGAAAGATCAGGAATGGGGTGGGATGCCACCGCGGCGCAGCAACAACACAAAAAGTGCTAAAGATGAGTTCAATTGAGTAGCAACTTAAAACCCATGCGAAAGAAGGCCAAAAGTAAAAAATAACTGTCCCTAGCAAGGCTCGAACTTGCGACCTTTGGATAACCCCTAGATGATCTAGAGTCATATGTACTTGATATGAGACCAACGCTCTACCGACTGAGCCATAGAGACTGATTGATGGAGAGCCGAAGGCAGCTAGGGCTTTACATAGGTATCGTAGTGGAGTCAGCGTGCAGCCTCTGCGCCATCCCGCGCCCCCCCACAGCCCCCGCGCCCCACCTCGCTCTTCCGCCGCGTTTTGGCCTCCCGCCGTTAACTTCGGCCACCTCGAATCGCCGCGAGGACTTGAAAGTTCCACCGAACCGCGCACCTCTCGTCTTACCATTGCCAGAAACTCGACCAACGTAGAATAAGACCATCTTGGCTCTCTTAGCCAAGCTTCCCATTGAGACCTAATTATTAAGCAGTTTCCCAAGACCGCGAGGACACTTGCGCGTTCTGGCAGTAACACACCATTAGACGCTGCCAAACTCTCCGTCTCACTCTTGCTGCGCCTCCACTATGTTTTGGTTCTCTTTCTGCCGAGATGGTGTGAGCTGTAGTAAGGCACCGCATTCCATCTCATCTAGAGTCCATCTCTGAGAGGCTTGAGGGGCTGGACTGGTAGAACCAGTCATATGAAACGAATTACACGAACCCAAGCTTTCTTCCTCCTTGGTTACCATACTGCGTGAGAAGTAGTCTTGGATATGGGATGATTAATGACCCCGCGTCCTTATCCTGCCCTTCACAATGCCGATCTGTGGCTTGCTATGTTCTCTACGACTACGCATCCTATCCGTCTTGTCCTCCCTTCACTCCGTGCCCAAGTTCCTCCGCCTCCGAGTGATCCCTATCCTGGCCATAACCTACCTACACTTCTTGCCCGTAGACATCTCTCGCCCAGCCGGACGCCCAGACGCCAAGAAGCATGAACCATCACCAACCACTCACCACCTCCTCTTCCAACGGACAAACTCCCATTGGCCCGTCGGTCTCATTCTCTCCTCTACTCACCACCACCCCTAGTCACCGTCTCACCTCTCGCCGTTTTGGAACCCTTCCTCGCGAGGCGAGACCTCTTTCTCGGCCCCTCCCCTTTGCGCCCATCACACTATTCTCGCCGGCAGACTTGGCGAGAGCTCAGAGCTACGCGAGAGTGCAGTGTCATCCCGGCTTCCGACCTGGAGGTTTTTGGTCCGGTTGAGGGGCGATCCCTGACGACGCCTCCTGCTCGTCCACGCCTCAAGTGAGGTGTGTTGACGAGACGAAGAATGTATATATCATGCTCATGAGCACCGTCAAGTTAGACTGTTTCCTATTCTCTCTATCAAACACAGCAGACAAGCAAACACTCGTAGTAGATCCGAGCTTGCAGAACAATACCCAGCACACCCAAAATCACGATATCTCAACATCGACTTACACCACCACCCACCAACACCATCATGACACTCGCCACAGAGTCCAAGCCCTCCCAGGCTCCCTCCCAAACCCACGAAGCCGAAGCGGACACCCACTCCCTCCACTCAACCCCCTCCTCCTCCTCAGCCCGCTCAACAACCTCCCGCCGCCTCTCCCTAACCCGCACCCTCTCCTCCCTCCACCGAACCCGCACCAACAGCACCACGGCCACCGAGAGGGCTCCTCCCGCCGTAAAACCCCCCAACAAGGGCTTCGGCGCAAACCTCCACAAGATAACAACAACAGCCGGCATCCCCTTCAACAAAGCCGCAAACCTCGTCGGCGCAGAAGGCTGGTTCCCGCAAACCATGCCCCGCGAGTGCGCAAAAGCAGCACGCATCCTCCACGCCTTCACAGACCTCGGCCCCGAACCCCCCAAGGCCCAGGGTCCCCTCCACCCGCTCGGCATCACCCGCCGCTCCATGGTCACCATCCCCCACCAGGTCCTCGCCCACTGCGCCGGCCTCGCCATCTTCAACACCCTCCGCGCGGGGGCGTACATGGGCTCCCTCGCCGCCGGCTCCGGTATCGTCGTCGCGCGCAGACCGGACGGGACGTGGTCCCCCCCTTCGTCGTTTGTCGTGTCCACCCTCGGCGCGGGCTTCATGTTCGGCCTCGACATATACGACTGCGTCCTCGTCCTCAACACCGCAGCCCAAGTCGCAGCCTTCACGCACCCGCGCGTCTCTCTAGGCACAGAAGCCTCCGTGGCAATCGGGCCCGTCGGCACAGGCGGCGCAGTGGAAGCCGCGGTTTCCAAGACGGCGAGGCCAATGTACAGCTACATGAAGTCCCGCGGCCTCTGGGCGGGCGTGCAGATTGACGGGACAATCATCCTCGCGAGACAAGACTGCAACGGCGTGGCCTACGCGGACCGACGCATCTCGGCCAAGAAGATTCTGCAGACGCAGGCCGAGTGGCCCGAGGGGTCGATGCCGCTTTGGCAGACGTTGATGGCGCTGGAGGGGCGGTACTCGATGGATCCTGCTATTGCGAGAGAGGTGGCGATGATGGGGCCGCCGGGGGATGCTACGCCGCCGCCGCCGATGGAGGATGATGTGCCTGCGCCGGCGTATACGCCTTCCATTGCGTCGCAGTTGAATTTGAACACTTATGGTGGTGGAGAGGAGGGGATCACGAACGCGCCCAAGGATGTCGAAGAGGAGCCTGTCTTGGATGAAAAGGAGAGGCTTAGGCGGGCGGGATACTAAGCTGTGATTTGCAGTTTTTGTCCTCATAACGGTTTGTCTTTGTAACAGATGTCTCTAACGAATGCGCCTTGGCTTGAACGATTTTTCTTAGATTGAGCATCATTTCTTTTACGTTTGTGATTACGGATTATGGCGCGCAACATTAGACTGTCACAATAATTTCCTATAGCACGATATCAAGACAAAATGAATTCCCTTAAAGTTCTCATTTACAAAATTACCCTCAACAACCCTAAATTCAGCGGGGAATCGAATTAGAATATGCTTCCGGTACCTCGCCTCATCGGCCAGGAACTTCCTTGACACTCGCCAGCCGGACACGTAAGGGATGCTGTCCCTTCGGAGTAGAGGCTGTGAAGTCTAGACCTCACCTCACTCAATGCAAAAAAGAGCCTGGCCGAGGCTGTCAAGCTGCACAATCACACCTTGGGTTCAGAGTGACATGAAGAAAGTTCCTCTGGACATCACGCTTTCGCTGACATTCGGATTGCCACTCTGTGAGCTGGCGGCCAATTTCACCATTGAGACCCTGACACCCTTCCGTTAGTATGCGGAGAGATATTGGCGCCTTACTAAGGGCCTCTGTTCGACCAAACCGCTTCATATCGGTAGATGGCATTTCGTCTAGGTCGAATTAGGGTTGTTGTTCGATGCTTATAATATGTAGTTCGCCTGGGAGTCGAGAAGTCGTCGTTGGGCAAGGAGATTAAACACTTTCCAATTACCGGTTGTTGCTTCACTACATGTCACATGGTCATCATTTCACGCTGCAACATTGTCACCATATTATGTCGTTAAGCAATGCCAAGTCAACGTCAAGTAACGTCAAGGCATGCCTTGCCATTATCTCTATCGTAGTCCCGTCTAGCCTTAGTCCTGTACCCTCGTCATACAAACTACAAGTACAAGCCCTCAGGCTCACTCTCCTGCTTGGTGCGAAGTACTCTCTCTCTGGCCGACCGGAAGTCTGCCATCTGGACGCGCATACGGCGTTCACGGAGAGCCAAGAGACCAGCCTCTGAGCAAATGGCCTTGATGTCGGCACCAGAAAGGTCGTCCTTTTGCGAGATGAACTCCTCCAGGTCGACATCATCGTTGAGCGACATCTTGGATGTGTGAAGCGTAAAGATCTTGCGCTTGGTGTTCTGATCGGGGTTCTCAAAGAGAATCTTTCTGTCGATACGTCCGGGACGAATCAGGGCAGGGTCGAGAGTCTCGATTTTGTTGGTGGCCATGATGACCTTGACGTCACCGCGGTCGTCGAAACCGTCAAGCTGGTTGAGAAGTTCCAGCATGGTTCTCTGGACTTCGCGCTCACCACCAGACGTCGAGTCGTAACGCTTCGTGCCGATGGCATCGATTTCATCAATGAAGACAATCGAGGGAGCATTCTCGCCAGCAACCTGAACTTGTCAGTGACCATCGCATTGGCAAAAATAATCAAGACAAACATACCTGGAACAACTGGCGGACAAGACGGGGACCGTCTCCGAGGTACTTCTGAATAAGTTCACTTCCCACTATACGCAGGAAAGTGGCAGACGTCTGATTGGCGACAGCCTTGGCGAGCAGCGTCTTTCCGGTACCGGGAGCACCGTAGAGAATGACACCTTTCGGCGGCTTGATACCCATCTCCTCGTACAGCTCCGGATGCAACAGAGGAAGCTCGACTGACTCTCTGACTTCCTGGATCTGCTGCTCCAAACCACCAATGTCGGCGTATGACTCCGTCGGAGCCTTGTCCAGCTTCATCACACTGACCAGGGGGTCAGCATCGTCGGTCAGAACACCGACAATGCTGACGCTCTTGTGATGGAGAAGGACACTGGCGCCAGGTTCCAGCAAGTCCTTGTCGACGAAGCTCATGATGCTGACATAGTACTCGGGACCAGTCGTGCTACTGACAATCGCGTGGTCATCGTCAATCATCTCCTCCAGCGTGCCGACGCCCATGGGGCTGCCACGCATATCGTCGACACGACCGCGCTCGTCTGCCATGCGGTCGACATCACCCTCGGGGCCAACGGCAGCACCCTCCTTGACGGCCTTGGCCTTGCGAAGGCGCTCTTGGTTCTCGACGTATTCCTCTTCCAGGATCAAGTGATCGTGGATTCGCTGCATTCGTAGTAGGCGGAGTTTGCATCGACTGGTGGGGAAGACGGCGGGAAGCTTCGCAGCGGCGCTGGTGCCGGCCGCCTTTCTCTTCTTGCGGCCGACTCTGGTGGTAGGGCGTGGGGGAGGCTCGTACTTGGGCTTCTCCTTCTGCATTGCCAGTCAGTCAGTATTCATCTTCTTCTTTATTGTTTCCAAACTCGATAAACATACCTTCTTATCCTTCTCGTCCTTTCCATCGCCTCCACCACCCATTCCTGACTGGTTTTGACCCTACGAAGCTGTTAGATTGTGACTGCCACGTTTCGAACAGTGATGCTCACCATCTTGTGCCACGGGGAGCTCCAAGAGCTCAGTGGAAGTGTGCAGACGGCTTTTCTGTGTTGATGAGAAGAAAAACGGGCGATCCTCTGATTCGGGGAGGTGTTGGGGTGTCGTCAATGAGCTTGTGATGATGATGGGTGTAGGTGGGTTCCGGAGATGGAGATGGAAGCGCAGGGGAGCAATGGAAGGCAAGGCTGCTGCTGCTTGCGTAGGTAATCAGTGCGTAGCAACACCGGGAGCCACTGCAGGCGGCAGGAAACGCGACGCTCAGCTTCCCTGGCTCACTTGGGCCGGATGAGGAAAGGGCGATTATACGGTCACGTGCCGTGTATCGAGTGATTACCTAAGACACGATGCTGAGTCAGTCTCCCCAACCGGATGGTTTCCTTCCAACCTTTTAGGATTGAAGCCGCCAGGAAATAAAGGTTAAAGAGCAAGACTACAGACCTCGTCTTACCTAGAATCGCATGCCTCTAATTCGGTGTTTGCGAATCCCTTCTGAGAGAAGATGATAACGGGCGGCTTGTTCCACGGGCTCGTTCCTCGGATTCTAAGCAGTCTTTGCCTTGCTTTCTCGTTCACCTTTACACTAAACAAAGCCCAGCTTAATAACGATCTGAATACTCCTTTGATGAATCTACGAGAGAAGCTCGCCAGCATCTTTCAACACTGATAACCTATACAGAGCCGCCCCCGGCTGGTATGATGTGCTGTATTTCAGGAATAGCTTGTAAGACGTATGGGGGCCATGTAGACGATCCTCAGCTCAGTAGATGAGTAACGGACGCCTTCCCAGCATTTGCGAATATGCTGCTAGTTTCCACGCCATCTTTGCCTCGTATCATGACATTCAAAGTCAATTCAACTAGTCATGGATTGGAAAAAAGCATATGACGGAAGTTTGGGACTGGCTCTCATGCATTGCTTTTGCTGCTAGACGTTGAACTGAGTGCTCGAATAGTCAATTGCACAAAAGCATGATTAAAAAGGCTGACGAAAGACTGGTTAGGAGACACTGACGGATTGTCATTAATTCTTTTAGAATTGTATCCACTCTTCAAAAAATCTAGGGCCTACTCGCTAGCAAAGTTGGGCCAAAGCCCAGCTCCCTGACACAGAGTTTGGCTGATGGCTGTCTGTCACAGCTGTGTAAGTGAAGCCCTGGTGACACCGAGGGCCATGGCGTCTGGTTGGGTTGCCAAGGTCAGCATCAGTCCCTACTTCTCCATATGTACAGATCTTCGCGATAGATACGACTTTCTTTGTATGCAGCAAGCTGTTAATCTGCTTTGACTACCTTGGGTACTCAGAACTCGAAAAATATTGAATCAGAATCGTTGGTGTAACCAGACGGTAAAAGTGACAGGTCCGGTGCTGCTTACCTTGCCTTACCTAAGCTTCGAGGTACGTCTTGTGCTCTTGCACCGTTCCCAACCCCGCCTTCTCCCGCACCTCAGCTCCTCCAGCGGGCCACACAGCTCCCTGGAGGCTGACGGCCCTGACAATCCGAGGGCGCTAAGGTGCTGTAGTGGGCTTGCACGGACCATTCCAGCATCATCTGTCGCTGAAGGGGGGAGGGGCACGTCCACCGGCTCTCCTTCTCCTCTCAGACGAGGCAAGCTGCGACTGAAAGTTGGGTTCCGACACCGAACGGTCTTTTGCCAGCATCACCACCACCAACGCCAACACAACCTTGCCTCGCTTTCTTCCCGAGAAACACCAAGTAACGACGCATCGCCGACTCGAATCACACAGCTCGAAATTTAACTACGTTACATACTCTATCAACAACACGTCTCGGATCTTCAGCACCACCTACCCTACTGCTAAGGAATACCCATCGACAACCCCCATCGGATCCGCAACGCATCTGCAACATGTCCACCCCCAAGGAGCGACGCATCACCAAGGAGTTGCATGACATTCGCAATGACAAGGACAACTCTGGAGTATTTGCTCAGCCGCTCGACGAGGCCAACTTGCTACATCTGAAGGGCTCTTTTCCCGCACCTCCCGATACACCATACGCCGGCGGCTTGTATGAAGTCGACATTAAGATTCCCGACAGCTACCCCTTCAAATCTCCCACCATTAAGTTCATCACCAAGATCTGGCATCCTAATGTCAGCAGTCAAACCGTGAGTCTTTCTCCCATCGCCTCGTTGTGGTTGTTTCGCCATCCTTCACAACATATATGCCCTCCAAGACCACTAGCACCAGAGATGCTAACTGGAATAGGGAGCCATCTGTCTCGACACACTGGGCAGTGGTTGGTCCCCCGTGCAGACGATAAAGACGGCGCTGCTTTCCCTCCGCATGCTGCTCGAGTTCCCGAATCCCAAGGATCCCCAAGACGCAGAGGTGGCCAAGATGATGCTGGAGAACCCCGAGGGGTTTGCGAAAAAGGCACACGAGTGGGCCGTCAAGCACGCTGGTGCACCGTCAAAGGATTTTGACACAACAAAGTACAAACAAGTTGCTTCCGAAGTAAAGCAAGATGACGCAAACAGGTGTGTTTTCAAGAGTCGGCTGCACGCTGGACGAGTCTACAGCACAGGAAATTTGCATAAAGAAACAAGGCTGACAGGTTTTCAGGTATGCCGGCTACAATAAGGATCTTATTGACCGCTTTGTCGGCATGGGATTCGAGCTCGATGCTGTCGTTGAGGCCTTCACCTTTATTGGAATCGACCGCAATGGTGGCATGGACTATGAGCTGGAGGAGGCGTACCTTGGCGACATCACCGCCCACCTCCTCGGTGAGCAATGATTCGACTACCCGAAGAAAGGTCGCTCGACGGAACGGTCGATCGAGGTCGACGGCCACCCGGCTATCACCTCATTCGCTCCGAGGCGATAGGAGTACAAAGTCACGAACATGGTAAATCATGAGACGACAGGCAGCATTGCATCGAGTATGGAGTTGGTCTACTTCTAGAGTTGGGCATTAGTGGAATTCTGGCTTTCGTGGCGAGTGGTTCGTTGGCGATGCGGTAGAGGGAACTCGGAGCAATCCTGGCTTGAAAAGCTCAGGATGCCGCCTTCGAGAACTCACTGCTCGCGCGCTCGTATGGACCATTTTGCTTTGACGGCAACGTGTCGCATGTCTGGTATCCAGGCGGGAATAAGGACGGTTGGTTTGAACGGGGCACGGAGTATTTGCCTGCCTGAGCGTTTGGCTCTAGCAGTTCCGCATCGCGGACTTTTGGCGTTTTGGGCACGCGGGACGTTTTTGGTTTCCTCTACTCTTCTTCCATCACTGCTTTCCAGCAGCTTTCTAGCAAAGAGTGTTTTCTGTAAGATACACAGGTAGCCCTAGCTTATGTATGCTTTCTCGCATACCAAGGTCGCATTGGCCTCTTTAGTAAGTAGATTGGCGACTCAAAATCCACATCATCCAACATGAAAGCCGCATCCTTTGCTCCGGATACTGGTCCCCAGTTTTTTTTGGGCCGAAGCCGCTTTCCCCTCGGGGTTCGGGGACGGGACCCTTGTTGGTTTTACTCGGGGGTTGTATGTTGTATGGGGAGTCGTACGACGGCAAGGGCCCTACATGCCGAGATGGCGCGAAGCGCAACGAATGAGGTCAGAGGAATGAGATAGTGGGTAGCATTGCATATATCTCGCGGTGATAAAAATATTTATAAAGCTTGGGGAATTGGAGATACAAAACCGGAAGTGGAGAGGGATGGGAGAGAGGATCCGCAATGTTTCTCACTTCGTGAAGTCTCGAGGAACTTGTTCAAACTTTCCCATTTCTTCCACTTTCCTTCATATGCTTGCCCTATTGTTCCTTGCCCAACCTCCAGTCTATATCAAGTTATTTGGGGCAACATGTTCAAACACACACACGCACACGCATTTAGCGCAACCCGCGCGATGCAAACGGGGTAGCGCCGTCCGTTATGCTCCGCAACGACACGAAGGGACCATCCCGGTGACTACGCTCTCAACACAAAAATCTCTTCTTTAACATGTTACATACACAGCTGAAGCTTTCCCCTTCAACGTCTGGAAGATATGATGTGGTTCAGGTTTTTTTTTTACAAGAGGTCGCGGCGGACGAACTCGTCGTAGAGGGCCTTGCCGAGGCCGGCGGGGGAGGGCTCGACAATGACACCAGCGGACTTGAGCGCGGAGATCTTGGAGTCGGCACCGCCCTTGCCGCCAGAGACGATGGCACCGGCGTGACCCATGCGGCGGCCGGGGGGCGCGGAGATACCGGCGATGAAGGAGACAACGGGCTTGCCGCCGTTGACGGTGTTGTTGGCGCGGAGGAAGTCAGCGGCGTCCTCCTCGGCGGAACCACCAATCTCGCCAATCATGATGATGCCGTCCGTCTCCTCGTCCTTGAGGAAGACGTTGAGGCAGTCGATGAAGTTGGTGCCGCTGAAGGGGTCACCGCCGATACCGACGACGAGGGACTGGCCGAGACCGGCCTGGGTGGTCTGGTTGACGGCCTCGTAGGTGAGGGTACCGGAACGGGAGACGATACCGATGCGGCCGCGCTTGTGGATGAAGCCGGGCATGATGCCGATCTTGCACTGGCCGGGGGCGATGATACCGGGGCAGTTGGGGCCGACGAGGCGGGTCTTGGATTGCGTCTTCAGCATGTTGGTGATGCGGACCATGTCTGGGGGATGGTGAGTATTCGAGCTGCGAGATTGCTTCAAGGTTCAAGCCACTCTAAAGCTTCACTTCAGAGCTTTGAAGCTTTAGAGGAACTTGGAGAGGGCAAAGGGGAGCATACCATGCTGGGGGATACCCTCAGTAATGCAGACGACAAGGGGGATCTCAGCGGCAATGGCCTCCTCGATACCGGCGGCGGCCAGAGGGGGGCTGTTTGAATTCTAGGTCAACATCCTATTCTCCCAGGGATTTTCTTTACGATATTGTAGAGTTAACGTACGGGACGAAGATGGCAGTGGCATCGGCGCCAGTCTCCTTGACGGCCTCGCTGACGTTGCCGAAGACGGGGAGACCGAGGTGCTCCTGGCCAGCCTTCTTGGGGTTCGTTCCACCGACGACCTTGGTGCCTGTACATGTCCATTGATATCAGCCTCGGGGTGTTTCCAAAGTAAGGTTTTTGCGATGCGCGCGAGAGAGAGATATGGGTCGCGCAATGGCTTCGGAGTTATTATCGCGTACCGTAGTCGATGGCCTGTTGCGCGTGGAAGCTGTGTCGCAAATTGTTGTTAGCTGAGACTGATCTTCTTTCATGCCTATCAATCTGCGCAGGCGCGGACAAAGTAAATATCGCCAGATATGCCTCTCCCCAAAACACCCAAACAGGGGTGGGAAAACATGTGCTACTGAGGTAGTCGGCCCCTCGGGCATCGGAGGAAGATAACACCACTTACGTTCCCTGCTTGCCAGTGAAGCCCTGGAAAAGCACCTTGGTCTCGGAGTTGATGCGCAGGTTGTCGATGGTCTTGGTGTAAGGGCCAGCTGCCGAGGCGCTGTATGCACGCTTCGCGGCTTGGTTCAGGAGCTTGCCTGCCGGCCGCATCTGTCTCAGGGACTGCATCTTGGGCGATGTGTGTGTATGTGTGTGTTAAAATACGTAGAACAGCGCAGCTTCGAAAGAACCGCGGCGCCAATTAAGGAGAGGAAGTAATGGGATTCGGAGGAGGATCTCGTTGGTGAGAGAGGATGGCAGATGGCGGCTATCGTGGGGGAAGGGAAAAAGAGAAGATAGCTGTGGCTGCAATGCAAATTCACGTCACTTTCCGAAAGAAGGGTCAAACTCGCAGTAGGGGAAGGCCAGCAGCAAAACTTGAACCGAGCTCTTTCGCTTCTTTTGCGAGACAACCGGGTCTGCAGCAGGCGAGCCACGACTCCACGAGGCAAGCACGGGACCCGAACGCCCGGGAAAACCCGTGGCCCATTTCGGCGATTCGGTGAAGGGGATGATCCGACCGGACCAATGAAGGCCGCGGCAATCAGCACGGCTCAGAGATGGGAACATTGGGAAGGCACCGAAGGGCACCCTGCCAGCTGTGCCTGCCAAACCCCTCCTGCATTGTATGGTACGTACGGTACGTACCGACTTCAACATGCAGATTTGACGTGTGGCGTCTCCAAATGGGTGAAGCTGTGGCTGATCTACCCCACCATCCAGCAACTTGCATTTGACGGTTTCCTCCAAAATTTCAAAGTGATCGGACAGTCAACTCTCCAACCCCTAACGACACTCCGACTTCATGACTCTGACGACTTGACGCTACGGGGGCGAAATCACGGCAAACACGCGACTGGCCTCGACTTGAAAATATCCCGCCGTAATAAGACGAACGACCAAAGAGACGAGCGCCCACCAAACTCGAACTACCCACATACCCCTCAGGATGGCGACCACCACCGTCACCGTCACCAAGGGGCGGTCCAAGAACGATAACCTCCCACCAGAGAACGAGCGCTTCCTACGATGCTGCGCAGATGTCGCCAACGCCCTTATCGAAGACCACGAGGCTATCAGGGACCCCAAGAACCCGCCAAAGGACCTCAACCTCAATTCTTTGCGCAACAAGTTTTCGAGAAAGCACAAGCTCGCCAATATCCCGCCTCTGACAGCCATTATTGCTGCGATCCCTGAGCATTACAAGAAATACATCTTGCCGAAGCTCATCGCAAAGCCAATCCGTATGCCGTCTCCCTGATTCTCCGCACAAACGGACGCATGCTTACTAGATCGGCTAGGAACATCATCGGGTATCGCTGTAGTGGCCGTAATGTGCAAGCCTCACAGATGTCCGCACATTGCTTACACGGGCAACATTTGCGTATACTGCCCCGGCGGCCCAGACTCCGATTTCGAATACAGCACACAATCCTACACCGGATACGAACCTACATCGATGCGAGCGATTCGCGCACGTTACGATCCTTTTGAGCAGGCCCGCGGACGTGTTGACCAGCTCAAGTCTCTGGGTCACTCAGTCGACAAGGTGGAGTACATCATCATGGGTGGCACATTCATGTCACTGCCGGTACCGTACAGGGAGGACTTTATCGCCCAATTACATAATGCGCTCAGCGGATATCAGACATCGAACGTGGACGAGGCAGTGGAGGCTAGTGAGATGAGCAACATCAAGTGCGTCGGTATCACAATCGAGACGAGACCGGATTACTGTTGGCAGCCGCATTTGACCGATATGTTGCGTTATGGCTGCACGAGGTTGGAGATTGGAGTACAGTCGCTTTACGAAGACGTTGCAAGAGACACGAACCGTGGCCACACCGTTGCCGCCGTCGCCGAGACGTTCTGCCTGGCCAAGGACGCTGGTTTCAAGGTGGTCAGTCACATGATGCCTGATCTGCCCAACGTGGGCATGGAGAGAGATCTGGACCAGTTCCGGGAGTACTTTGAGAGCCCTGCGTTCCGTACGGACGGTCTAAAAATTTACCCGACTCTCGTCATCAGAGGCACTGGCCTCTACGAGCTGTGGCGCACAGGCCGATACCAGAATTACACCCCCAACGGCTTGATCGATCTGGTTGCGCGAATTCTGGCGCTTATCCCGCCATGGACACGTATTTACCGAGTCCAGAGAGATATCCCCATGCCTTTGGTCACGTCTGGTGTGGAGAACGGCAACTTGCGTGAACTGGCACTGGCAAGAATGAAGGATTTCGGCACAACATGTCGAGATGTGCGGACGCGCGAGGTCGGTGTCAACGAGGTCAAGAACAAGATTAGGCCGAACCAGATCGAGCTGGTGCGACGAGACTACACAGCCAACGGCGGATGGGAAACGTTTCTTGCGTACGAGGACCCGAAGCAGGACATTCTCGTTGCACTATTGCGTCTACGAAAGTGCACCGAAAAGTACACGTACCGAGAGGAGCTCGTTGGACAGCCGACGAGTCTGGTCAGAGAGTTGCACGTTTACGGTACCGCAGTGCCGGTACACGCTAGAGACCCGAAGAAGTTCCAGCACCAGGGTTTCGGCACGCTCCTGATGGAGGAGGCAGAGAGAATTGCAAGGGACGAACACGGCAGCGAAAAGATTAGTGTTATTTCTGGTGTAGGTGTGAGAAGCTACTACGCCAAGCTCGGGTACTGGCTCGATGGGCCGTACATGAGCAAATGGCTTGATGGGCGGCCTGGGCCCGATGAGGCTACATGAAGTAAGGAATGGGACGCTCACTGATGGCGAATTGATTCGCCCCGTGGCTTCCTCATAGCCTTTAGCTCCGACGACATGAGGCTTTGCTTTGCGCGCCCGGCACCAGGAACAGACTCAGCATTGTCCTAGGTCTATCAAGAGACGCATTCGCAACGACCGTCGTCTCCTGCTGCATTTTTGATGCCTTTATTCATGTTGGAGGCTCAGAAAGGATGCAGGGTAGGATGTGGGCTACCGTGCGCCGAGGGTATGAGGTAGAGGAGGGGAACTGGGTGAAGCTTCGGATACTTCACTTCCCCGCTGCAGCGTCAAGCTTCTCCTCGAACGCGAGAAGGCACTCAAGCACGCCAGGGCCTCCGTTGGTTTCGAGGGCAGACCATTGGTCCTTGGTCATGCGCTTCAGGACGTAGTTAGATACCGTAGAGTGATCGCGCTGATCGGGCCGTCCAATGCCAACTGCTATCCTCGCCCATTTTGACTCTGGGTAATCTGCCTCGCGGAGACAGTTGTTGACGCTCTTGATACCATTGTGGCCTCTGTGACTGCTCTTCCACTTTCTTGTTTTGACGAAGCCCAGGTCCTCTTCCAGATCGTCGTGGACAAGGATGAGACTTAGGTCTGCTGGGTTCCGGGTGCCGAGGGTTTCCTTCCATGCTTTTGCCAACCATTTCCCGGTTACATTCATGACGGAGGGGCTCTGGATCATTGCGTATTTGGGCCCGATTGAGGCCAGGCAGGAGCTGCCACCGAAGCGGCCTCTATGGAAGGCGGGTTGAGAGGGGCCCAGGAGTTTTTGTAGAGAGTTGAGAGCATGGTGACCAGCGGAGTGAAGGGTGTTGTAGTGTGGCTCTGGATTTCCCAGGCTGATGAGTAGAAAACGAGGGGCGCTCATTTTTATTGCTTTTCTTTGGTCCTGTCTGTATTGTAATGAGATGAATGAATTAAGAGGGAGTGGCGGTGTTGAGATTTATCATGAGAGGCTATGAAAACCAGGGACTTGTAACATTATTAAAGGCTGGACTGAACATATCTTCGTCAGCATAAAGAATTTGAGGCCATTCTCCTGGTCTAACAAGGTGTGCATAAAAAATCGTATTAGAAGCTTGCGTTTGCACAAAGAAGCTTCTGGGCCGAATTGGCGAATTGGCCTCGTGCACGGCTGCACAAGTGCCTCCTTACCTAATCACCAACGCTGAGTCACCGGGGAGTGAACAATCGGAAAACGGCACTCGCGCCCACCGCCTTGGCTTTAGCTGCCTTAGGTAAGCACAGCAATACAGGCTGCCTACAGGGCTGAGCCACAGAGCTACCCGGCGCTAAGAGGAGCTAGCACCAACAAGGCCGTGGCGCAGCTCCAAAGCCTCTGTTCGCTGACGTCGGTTTCCGTTTCTGGGCGCTGCCCAGGTGCAGTTGGGTCTCCCCAGCATGTTCAGGTGCTGTGCTCCAGGTGCATTGAGTGATTCGTCCGCGCAATCAAAACCGCATTTCCTTTCTCCCCCTCCACCACCCAGTGCACCACCCCCCCCCCATCAATTCAACTCCGGACGACGATACGGCCTTCCTACGAACAACGATACCTGTCGAAACCACCGAGTGATCAGTTCACATACACTACCCACTCGAGCATTCTAGTGCCTTTGAATTCTTATTCCGAACCTTAGCACCGAGTACTAAGAGGAAACACACAGCAAGACAGCCAAGATGTCGTGGGCAGGTACGACTTGAGAGTCTCGGACCCTCCTCGGGCGCAACCTGAGCAAAAGAAAATGGAGGACAACGAAGGATCTGAACTGATGGTATTTGGCTACAGGATTCAAGAAAAATGTCAACCGCGCGACGACGCAGGTGATGATGAAGACGGGTGAGCCCTCTCTGCCCAACTTACAGTCATGGAATACGAAGAGGTTCTGATCTTGGCAGGCCATGTGGAGAAGACCAACGACCGCGACTACGAGGTGGAAGAGAGGTGGGCTACACCCTATCCCCAAGGCCGAGACGCCCGACGGAACGAAACATAATACTGAGACTTCTTTTGGCAGACGATTCAGAACCATGGAGACGGCTTCCTTGCGGTTGCAAAAGGAGGCAAAGGGTTACTTGGATTCATTGCGAGGTGGGTTTGGCGGTCTACGACTATGCACCTCCCTTTGCCAAGGATGACTGTGGGCTGACTTTGTGCAATAGCCATGACTGCTTCCCAGATGCGCATTGCCGAGACGATAGACGCCTTTTACGGAGACTCTGGCGCGAAGGACGGCGTGAGCAGAAGTTACAAGCAGGCAGTGGAGGACCTTGATGCCGAGACCATTAAGGCGCTGGATGGTCCTTACCAGTATGATCACTGTCGACGACTCGGGTATCAGCATAATGGCTAATATGTCGTTTAGGCAAACCGTTCTCGAGCCCATCTCACGCTTTTGCGCTTATTTCCCAGACGTAAACGAATGTCGGTATAACCCAGGCTGCACTCTTATGTCAAATTGCTGACCCTTCCCAGGCATCAAGAAGCGCGGCCACAAGCTCCTCGACTACGATGCGCTACGTGCCAAGGTCAAGAAGCTCGTCGAGAAGCCCGACAAGGACGTGACCAAGCTGCCCCGCGCCGAGAAGGAGATGGAAATGGCAAAGGCCGCCTACGAGCAGCTCAACGAGCAGCTGTCGTCAGAACTTCCCCAGCTCATCGACCTCCGCGTGCCGTATCTCGACCCCACCTTCGAGGCCCTCGTCAAGATCCAGCTACGCTTCTGCGCTGAGGCGTACAGTCGTATGGCGCAGGTGCAGCAGTATTTGGACGCGGATACGAGAGAACAGTATGCGCAGGGCCAGCTGGATCAGCGTGTCGAGCAAGTGCTGCAGGAGATTCGCGAGCTCAGCATCAGTGGCACCGTATGAGCGAGACCCTCGTATCTTTTGTTTACTTTCCGCGTCTTAGTCTGGGCGATGGGTTTCACTCAAGAGTCTGCTGGTAATGGTAGGGGAGTTTTTTTTACGCGAGCATGGTCTAGGAAGGGTCAAGGCTTTTGGGGATTGTAATAGAGAAAAAGAAACGCAGCCCCCTAGACTTTGCGAGTCACGACTGGAGGGACTTTGGCAGAATTGCCGAGTCCCATGACGACTTTGCATTCATGTATGAAAAATGACTTTTTTCTTTCTTTCTTAATCAAGGGTATCATTGGTTCAACCGTCACGCTCTCCGGAGCGTTCCCCTTTTCTCCCAAGGACATGTATCGTGCAGTTCGTTCCTCTCCACGCTGTTCTGTCTTCAGCCCCAGCTTCAACACCAACACCAACACCAACTTCAACTTCAACTTCAACGTCTCTGAAGGTTCTTCATCTCAGTTCCAAGCAGGCAAATCTTTGCCATTCCCCACACATCAGACGCCTCCGCAATACCCCATCCCCTCACCGAAGACTCTCGCGCCTTGATCCCCGCAGCATAAACCGCGGGCTCCTAACCCTGGAGGCCATTCTGCGCGCCAAACAGGTCGCTCAAGCTCAGCTTCCGGCCAATGGCCTGCATCGCGGGGCCCAGCTCCTCTTCGCCGCCTGGCCCACCGGGGCCGCCGAAACCAGCCACGGCGTTCTGCTCCTGGGCGAGGCGGACGTGTCTCAGCGTCTCGGAGATGAGGGCGGCGTTCATAACGCGCGTGTCCTCCTTGTCTGCGTGGATCCAGATGCCCATAACTTTGTTGGTTCCTTCTGCCGCCTCCTCGCTGGTTCCGCGTAGGCGAAAGATGTAGATCTCGTCCATGACTTCAAAGTCGTCCACCTCGCTGAGATCGAGAATCACATTCTCCAGGCCGCGACGGTTCAACACAAAGATGCATGCTCTCGGATTTGGTGCCGCGCCGGGGACGGGGTCCTGCATGCACAGGAAATAGGTCCCCTCGATGCCCGTCTTGTCCCAGCCCGGCAGGGTGGGATTGAAGGTGTAGACGACGGCGTTGGCGGCGATGGAGAGGGTTGAGTTTATGGAGGGGAGGTAGCGGCGGAGGACGGAGAGGTTGAGGTCCGTGTTTGTGCGGTTGAGGAGGGCTGGGTTCGGGTCCGGGACGGGGTGGGAGTCGATGTAGTGCGCCGCGTCGGATTCGTAGTCGGATTGGACGGGGCGGGGGCCGGAGATTGGGTTTCCTTGGGAGGAGTGGCGGGCGTGGCCGCCGCCGCGTCGACGGGGGGTTGATCGGGACATTGTGGTGGTGTTGGTGATGTGTGTGTGTGTGTGTTTGTGGTGTTGCTGTAGGAATGGGAGCTCAGGGTCGGTCGGGTGTTTGTATGTGGATCGTAAAGTCGATTAGCAAGTCCTTGGGGTCAGCGAGTGTTGTCGGAAAGAAAGTGAGAAGGTATCGTGTAGTTGGAGGTTGTGGTGTTGTCAACTTGTAAGGTGTAAGGTGAGCAAGGTGAGGCTTGGTTGCTTCGGAAGAGGTGCGGATGAGGTCAGTGTGCGAGGTGGATCTCTCCCGCCTTCCATTCAGGCCGCAGGTGCCTTATCGGCTTATCTGAACCTTATCGCGATAGAGCAAGCGAGTCTACCCCGCCAATCCCAGCGCTGTGGCAGTGCAGAAATGCAGAGGGGTCCCCTAGCAAACCCCCTGTCATTCCAACGCAGCGCTGTCAGTCACTGTGAGGTGCGACCCCCCGGGAAAAGATGCACGTCACCGGTCCTGCGACCCAGAAACGAGGCGTCCGACGACGGGAATCTGTGGACGAGAGATCCCAGCGACAATCTTTCCCTTCCCCAGCCTCTTTTCCCTCCCTTTCTCTACTCCATATACCTGGTAGCGGGATACTTCTGCAACATCTTATTGAACAAACGCATTTGACGACTTCAAGACTGTTCAGATTCTTGTTCATCTTCTTCCCCTCCAGCCTCCTCTCTGCCCCGGCTCGCCCGTACATGTCTAGGGCATCCAACTTTCATCCAACATCCAGGCCATCTCGCTGACTACTACTTCGGCTCCCTCTCGCGCCTGGTCGACTCCTGCGCATAACTGAAGCCATCCTGGTCCGTGACCTCACTTACGACGACTCGTAGCCACGCCCAAAATACGAACATCATGCGCCGGGCCACGCCGGACTGATCGACGACCAACAACAGACACACCAAAGCAGAGGACCCTGGACCGGCCTCTTGTATCACCCCTTCTTAGCCGCCGTCGCCGCCGCCGCCGCCAGCGACGTCCCCCGACCCCGTCAAATAATACCCCCTTAGACCCCCAGAGCTCCCTTTCTCTAGGGACCTTTCGAAACTACGACTTCTGCCCACTCGCTCGCTCGCATCTCAGCAGCAACCAGCGCACGGCTTCGGCTCCCGCGATGGCGCCCCCCTCCGAGACCATCCCCTCCACGACATCAGACCCCGTCGACCTCTCGTCCACGCCGCAGTCCCTTGCCCGTGCCGTCTACGCTCGTCGGGCAGAGTACGTACGGCCACACCGGATCCGGGTCAAGATTGGAACATGGAACGTGGCTGCGTGTCCTGGCACCGACAAGGACCTGGCCAGCTGGTTCGTTGACGGATATGGTCTCGACACTACGCTCTCGAGGCTCAACATTGCGGATCACGATACGGTAGAGACGGATCCTCCGCCAGCCGCCAAGGACGGAATCAAGGAACCGGCCAAGGATGCGACTGAAGAGCAAGATCCGAATGCCTCGGTGCACTTGGTCGGAGGCAACAAGGTCGGACTGTACGTCTTGGGCTTGCAGGAGATTGTCGACCTGAATATGGCAAGGGACTACATGAACCGCATGGCATCCGATCAAGGACCTATGAAGAAGTGGAAAGAAGCCCTGGAAGAAGCCATGCCGGATGGATACGAGCTCGTTGCCGCAGAGCAAATGTCTGGTCTGTTGCTGCTGGCTTATGCTTCCCCTGAGGTAGCACCTACAGTCAGCAACGTGAGCACAGTCTCTGTCGGAACGGGCCTCTTTGGATACTTGGGGAACAAGGGAGCTGTAACTACGCGACTACTGCTCGGGGAGACAACCCGCATGGTCTTTGTCAACTGCCACCTGGCTAGCGGCGCAGAGCAGACATACCTGGACCGGAGATTGTGGGACGTCGGGCAGATTTTGACAAGGACGCAGTTCGACCCGATCAATCTGGCAGGAGAAAATGAAGCCGAGCCCGAGAAGATTGGCGACGAGGACTTTGCCTTCTGGGTGGGTGACTTGAATTTCCGTGTGGATGGACTGCCCGGTAATGATATCCGGCGCCTGCTTCAACTACACACCCGTGGCGAGTACGACTTGGACAAAAGGGGGCGCAAAGTTATCGCCGGCGAGGAGGTTCTAGTAGTCAAGAGCGCAAAGAAGAGTGACTACACAGATGACGACACCTCAACGATCGAAACGACTCTATCATCAGAGGCTAGTTTTGATGATTCCTCAAGCTCCCTGCCAGATCCCGACGACTTTTTGCCTGACCCAAGTGACGATCCTGCGTCGTTGCAAGCAACCCTGGACTCTCTTCTGCCGCATGACCAGCTAAGGAGGATAATCAAGGAGAAGAAGGCCTTCCACGATGGCTGGCGCGAAGGACAAATCACTTTCCTGCCCTCGTACAAATACGACGTCGGGACTATTAGTCTCTTTGACTCGAGCGAGAAACAAAGAGCCCCGAGTTGGTGCGATCGTATTTTGTACAGAACAAGAAAGGACAGGGAGGAATATGAGCAAAGGGTCAAGGAGGCCGAGGAGGCAAAGAAGAAGGACGAGGAGATGACGGCACGGGGTATCGACCATGCGACCGATGACGATGACGTCCTGTTCAGCTACGACCCGGATGCGGACGGCGAGGAGGTGCCTACGGGCGAAGCTGGCCTCGACTACGACGAATATGAAGAAGATGATAACGAACCAGAGGAAGTTGTCACCAAGGAAGGATTCACGGACAGAATACAGCTCGATATCTACACTTCACACCAGCGGATCATTTCCTCAGACCACAAGCCTATCATCTCCATCTTCACGCTCGACTACGACGCGGTGGTGCCGGATCTCAAGGCTAAAGTCCATGCCGAAGTTGCAAAGGAGCTGGATCGTGCCGAGAACGAGGGACGGCCTCTCGTCACCGTCATCCTTGACAACCCAGACATGCAAGCCAAGGGTGAGGATGGGGTGGACCTTGGTGAAGCCGTCGACTTTGGAGATGTTGCCTACCGCTGCAAACATACGGCAACGTTGACAATCGCAAACACTGGACGAGTGCCGGCCAAGTTTGCTTTTGTTGAGAAACCCACGATTGAGGAGGATTCCGAGGCTTCGAGCCCACCAGCCTGGCTAAGATCATCATTCAAACGCACAGCCGCTGATGAAAGCGCAGAGGAGTCGCCAGATCTGGGCGACGAGGTCACCTTGGAACCCGGCGAGACGGTCAGTGGTGTTTTGGAGATATACGTTAGCGACATTTCCCATGTCCGAGCCCTCAACGACGGCCGGTCAACTCTTGAGGACATCTTGGTTCTGCGTGTTGAAGACGGCAGAGACCATTTCATTCCAGTCCGCGCCTCGTGGCTTCCGACGTGTTTCGGACGCTCGATAGACGAGCTCATCCGTATTCCCGACGGAGGCATTCGGGCTTTCATGAAGTCGAGGGATGGCAAGAGCTCCGGTTCCATCCCATACGATCTCGACGTCCGCTGCGCTGCTCCTAAGGAGCTCTTCAAGCTTACAGAAGCTGTTGAGGTGATGATGCTCCGCGCCATCGCGGAAGCAAACATGATTGAGGAACATGTCATCCCGGCTGACAAGCCCGGCTGGCCCTTTGACGAGACCGCATGGCTGTTCAAAGACAAAGACTCCCGTGACAGCCAGATTATCGCTTTAATCGAGGCACTGGACAATGACCAACCCCTTGTCGAAGCGCTTCCCGTTGAAGTCCCATCACTATACCGCCTCGAAGTACTCGCCGAGGTCCTGCTTCTCTTTCTTAGCGGCCTGACTGACGGCATCATCACCGCAGCCCTCTGGGCCAAGATCGAAGTTGCCATCCCTCACCTGGGAGCGGCCGCAGCACGGTCACCACCCGAAGTCGAAGACGACAAGACTGCGGTGTTGGACATCCTCGCCACGGCGCCCAATCACAATATCGCCTTTGTCTTCCTCACGGCGGCGCTGTCCAAAGTGGTCGCGGAGATGGCTCCCATCTCGCGGTCAGAGGTCGAGGCACTGACCATGCAGAAGCCCAACAGGCGGAGTCTCAGCTTTAGACGGCTTACGGGCGGCAACGCGGCTGCTGAGGCTGCGTTGGCGAGGCGGCGTCTTCGAGAGAGGAGGGTCGGTGAGGTGTTTGGCAAGGCTGTGTGCCGGGTGGGCTTGCCTGCCAAAGATAAGGAGAGGAAAGCTGTTGAGGAGAAGATGAGAGGGGCTTTGGAGATCTTTGTGAGGAGGCCGCTTGAGGATGGCTAGACAAAGAGGTGTTGATGGTGTTATTTTACATTTGTGAATGATAGACGTAGAGGAATGATACCTTTTGGCATGCCACCATCTTCTCACCGTGTTTTACATACAAACCACTGTGCGAGGTAAAGCTCTATTTTGCTCGTAATACCTACTGGCAACCTCCAACGGAGTAGTCCGTAGACGATCGTCAACAGGGATTTATGGTGCTACATAGTCGGACTCTGCGCGGACCCCGCGGCTCCACAGTCAACGTAGTCTGCTCCTCATCGCTTAAGCATACGAGTACGATGTACGAACTAAGCGAGCTATCATTCATATATCTATATCTCTCTTCATGATCACAATCCATGAAGCTTAGCCTTCACCAGAACGACGGTTCCAAGACTCAACATGGCCGGTTCACTCATCCTAGCCGGCTTAGCCTTGGCCACCTCAGTCCACGTTGCCGCAAAACCCTGTTCACCAACTTCCTTCTCATTCCCTCAAGTCGGAGACCTTATATATCACTCCACCACCGCCAACTCCTTCACAGACTTTACCCAAAACTCAGGATGGAAACCTGAAGCAGCACTCGTGCCCCCGGAAGGCGTGACGGCGTGTAACGTCACCGTCTCGTACACCCGCCCCAACTCGCACTCTGTCGTCACAGTTCACGTCTGGTTGCCTCCCCAGGATGCTTATAATTCCCGCTTCTTGGGCATTGGTGGCGGCGGGTGGTTGGCGGGTGAGATTGGTGACGATGTGATGGCGGGGTATACCGCTTTAGGATACGCTGTTGCTGCTACGAATGGTGGCTATGAACATGATCCGTACGGTACAGCAGATTCCTGGCTGTTTAAAGATGGAAAACCGAATCTTGATGCGTTGGAGAACTTCGCGTATAGGGGGTTGCATGAGATGACGCTCATTGGAAAACACATTGCTTCGGAGTATTACGGCCGGAAACCCAATTTCTCCTACTGGAGCGGGTGTTCTACCGGCGGGAGGCAGGGTCTCGCGATGGCGCAGCGATTTCCGGGGGCCTATGACGGGATTCTCGTCGGGTGTCCAGCAGTCAGTTTTCCCGCGTTGCTGATGGGGATGTTTTGGCCTCAGGTGGTGATGAACGAGGTGGGCGTGTATCCTTCCGCTTGCGAGATGGAGGCTATACAGAAGGCTGCGGTCGAGGCCTGTGACGAGAAGGATGGAGTCAAGGACGGGGTTATTGCGAGGGATGATCTTTGTTCGTTCGAGCCGAGGGTGGTGCTTGGGAGGGAGATCGAGTGTGAGGGGGTTAAGGGGAGGGTTTCTGAGGGAGCGGTTGTTGTTGCTGAGGCTTTGATGAGGGGGCCTGTTGATGAGAAAGGGGGAAGTTTGTTTCCAGGCTCGACGGCGGGGACTGCTGCGACGGGGTTGATGGCGTTGGCGAATACTGTTTGTGAGGGAGGGAGGTGTCGTGGGCGGCCGTTTACGATTGCTACGGATTGGATTAGGCTGTTGGTGAAGAAGGATGCTGGGTATGATCCGGCGAGTATGACGAGACGGGAGGCTGTCCGGCTGTTCAGGGAGACGGTGGAGGAGTTTGGGGATATGATTGGGAGCGATGAACCTGATCTCAGGGGATTCAGGGAGGCTGGGGGGAAGATGATTGCGTGGCATTCTATCAACGATGAAGCTATCACTATCAATGCCATGAGGCGGTATTACGGCAAAGTCCTGGAGGTTGATGGAGGGAGAGAGGAACAAGTTGAGACCGAGGGGTACTTCAGGTTTTTTGAGGTTCCTGGGACTACGCATTGTTCTGCGCCTAGAGGGGCTGGGTTTCCTTTGAGGGCTTTGGATGCTTTGAGGCGGTGGGTTGAGGAGGGGGTCGCGCCGGAGCAGTTGGATGCTGTTGTTATGGGACTGGCTGAAGGTGAGGTGGCGGAGAGTAAGACTCCTTTCTGTAGGTTTCCCTTGGTTGCGAAGGCGGATGGTTCTGGTTGGATTTGTGTAGAGCGTCAGAAGATTGGGATGACAAAGGAGGAGAGGGTGAAGGATGAGTTGTGATCTAGATGCCGCGCCGAGAGGACACTATGTACTATCATCTGTTCCCATCACCTGCACCATGTGAGGAAGCTGAATACTTTACGCAACACATCACCTGGCCCTTATTCTTCCTTCTCAGGCTTCTGTCCATAAACAACGTCACTGCGCATAGAGTCAGCAGGCAGCCCAGGTGCTTGAGTATCTCATCTCATGGCGATAACTTACTAATGATACCACGCATGTACCTTGCCCGATTTCAACTCCTCACGAACTTGGGCGCACAGGACCAGTACTTCCTCCTTCGTCCAAGCAAGACCTCCACAGAGCAACTTGAGCGAGAATCCCTCGAGCCCTTCCAGTAGTTGAATCAAGTTACACATCCCAAGGTCCCTGAGATGTGCGTCCTTGGGCCAGGGACCGTTGGGGATCTTGAACGGCACGTGGTGGACGTTGATAAGGTCGGTGTTATCTCGTACCAGGTCTTTGAGCTTGGGACCGATCTGGGCGTCGCGTCCAAATACCTTGCATGCGTCCATGAAGGTGTCAGCCCAGCGCTGGATGGCGGTGTCCTTGAGCGTGCCGTCGTCGCTTTGGAGCATGAAGCTCCAGTCCTGGAATTCGGCCCAACCGCCAGGATTGAGATTTCTGGACGCGCTGTTAGAAAGCACGGGAAGTCTAGAATCCGGCAACTTACTGAGAGACCCTGTTGACGTAGGTTGGCCAGTCTGCTAGCGAGCCGGACAGGTATCGACTGAAGATGAAGTCGTACTTGTTCTGCCCAACCCACTCGCTCTCGACATCATCGATTTCGAACCTGACATTCGGCGGGACCCTGTTGCGATGAACTCTTAGCGAATCACCATTTTGCCGGTTCTGGCATGTTTGATTCAATGCTTTGGTGCTGGTGGACATAACACTTTGGCTGGATGGCACTCAGATCATTGCCGATGATCTAACACACTCTTAGTACTCCTCCCCATACGGGCAGGTCACAGCTGAGGTCAAGTCCACCGTACCTCGGCTCCAGGGAACAGGTCTCCCATCTCGATGGACCCTATAGGTAGAACTCAGAAGACGACGGAAAGATTGCAAAGCAGCGCATTGCAACGTACAAATGCCAGTGCCGGTACCAACATCCAGAACGCGATGCAGTTTTGCTTCCTTGATAGGCGCAAGGAATAGTTTATTTCCAATGGTCTTGACCATCAACGTGTGCACCAAATCGAGGCGGTCCATTTCGTCCTACACCCGAATCTTCAGCCCGCGCATCATTTCCAGCGACAAGGAAGGGCCCAGACCTCGTCATTGGGAAAGTTGTACGCTACTTTCCGTTAGTCGTGATGAAGACCAGAGCGTTCGTGGAGCTCTACACAGTGGCCCCAAGGCTCCTGTGACATACCTCCAGCGCGGAAGGCGTGGTACCGAACATGTAGGTCACAAACCCGAAGATGACTATGACGGCAGTGGACTACATGTAGACTTCTGCAAAACTGCAGTGGTGTTTGAAAACAAGCAAAAACGTGTTTGATGACTCTGAAGAAGCGAAGGTATTATACACTGACAACTCTGAAAGCATGGAATTGTTCCTGGAATGGGGGAACGCTCTGTGGCAATGGCATGCTTTGTTTTCTGATACCCCCAGCTTGGACCTTGGCCCAAAGCCGCAACGCCTCTGTCCGTCGTTTGTATCAGCCACGCATCGTCCCTGCCACTCGAACCCCCCCTCCCATCCATACCCTGAAGAAAAGCAAAAGCCAAACCCGAACCAAAGTTATTGTTCCTGTCTCGTCCCAAAAGCGTCTTGATCGTCATCGTCTGATTCGCAACTCTTTACCAGAGGAAAGGTTGAGGATCCAAATCGGCTGTCGGGATATGTTCATAGTCGTTGCGATAATCCCACAGCTTGAACATGTCGCCATCCAGATAGCCTCCATCAAGCGCGAACTCTGCCGGAACGTGGCGGGGTTCGTGGTTGCCAGGTCTGGTCAGCCAAAGAACCTCATCGAAGATGAAGTCATTCATGGAACCGGATATGTGCAGCTTTCGGAGTGAAGGCGGCAAGGTTCTGATTAGAGGACTGCCCTCCACAACGGTCGGGTTGAGTGGATCAGAGCTTACGTCTGTAAAGTTGGCTTTGTTCGACTCAAAGACGCTGATGTCCACCCAGGCTGCCTCAAGTCTTGTGAACGTGCTGAGCTCGAAGGCGGGGCTCTGCAAGTCAGTCTCACAGGTTCCGTTGAAGTCGATGACCAGAGTGCGGAGGGTGGCCCGACGTATGCCCAGAGCCCCAAGAATTAGCCACGGATGGACGGCGTAGGGATGCATGTCTCTCCGTATCGGCTTCTTCCAAAAGAACCGTTCCAGTCTAGGACAGGCTCGAATGGCATTGGCAAGAACGGGGAGTGGCATTGAACTGTCGTTAAAGGCAAGGGTTGTCAGATGCGTCGATGACCAGTTGTGGAACTGGAGAGCTGTGCCCACGATGTAAGACTCTTTCAGGTTTTTCGCTCCGTCAATGAACCTGGCGTTGAACAGCCGCTCGCGAGGCCAAGCCCAATGGCTTTCCGCATCGGTATAAGTCTTCCTCATAGAGAAAGACTTCAGGGAGGAAATTGTTGACTTGTTGGCTTGTTGGGTTGAGACAATCTCGTCCATGTCGTGGATGGCATCCAAGATTCCGGAAAGAGACAGCGGCTCTGCAGATAGAACGAAGTCTTGGGCATTGTTGACGAGAGTGAAGAGAAAAGCGGACGATAGCTCAAAGACATTGAAGGAGTGCATCACGACAGGCAAAGAAGCCTTCTTCAGCCAAGCCTCCAGTGTGATCAAGTCCCTGAAATACTCATAATCGGCAACATCAGCGGATGACAGCGCATGCTCGCCGTCAAGGTGGATGTACAACTGCTTGACTAGCCGACAAAGATCCTCGTTTTGTGAGAGGGTCTTCATCAGCGACAGCCACTGCCGAGGGGCTTTGAGCCCGCTATGAACACTGACAGATTCATATAGGAACGATGTGAATAGTTTGTAGTGGCGACGGGATGTACGTGTCAAGGACACAAGCGCCTGACGTTGACCGCAAAGCTCCCTTTGGATGAGCCGGTCGTTGTTGAAGTTATGAAGGAGTTTCTTGCCAGGCGTATATTTCGGGCAAAGGTAAGAACCAATGTGTAGAACCACCTCAGTGGGGAGGTTTTGTAGCCCAGCCATGTTGAAGTGAGCCACCAGAGGGGCAGTTGAAGAATCAAGAGTGACTGTGGCAGCTGAACAGGCGGCGGCACCTGGGAAAGGTTAGCCCGAATTAAGAAATCGTCTCAAACAGTCGTGAGCATTGCGAACGATAGAAGAATGAGAGGGTAGAGAGCGTACTGCGTGAGGAGTCACTGCGTGAAAGAGAAGATGCTGGTAAGTGCGAGCGTCGAGTCGTGGGTAGCGACCACTAGGAAGAACCAGAGAGTAATGGGAAAGAAAAGTCTTATAGTCCCCTGGCTTGAGGAGAAGGGCTCCTTCTGTGAACACCTCAAGGGAAGAAATTGGTAGTTGAAGTGAGGAAATAAAAAGGCTGGAAGAGGTAGGGTGGCTTGAAGAAGCAGTCGAGCTGGGTGGGTGGAAGAAGAGTGGTGAGTTGGGCAAGAGAGAAAAAGATGACTGGAAAAAAAGAGGAAAAAGCACAAAAAAGGTGAATTTGTGCCTGAGAAGGAACGCAGACGAGGACTTACATTCAAGGAAGGAACGACAGAAGAATTTTCCACATCGCTATTTTATTGCTTCCTTCTCTATTTTTCCCCAAACGTGTGGTTTGCTTGGATATCACGCAGAATCATCTATCCCTCTAAAATATCATTCTTCCACTTGAAAGCACAGAGCAGTTTGTTTTCGTACAGCGATCCAAAATCATACGTAGGTAGGTAGCCAGCTGATACTCCACGACTGCCCTGATGCCAAAGCGCGCTTTCCCTAAAGCAAGTGTGCCTCAAAGTCGAGCCGATGTTATTCTTTCTGTACTAAGGATCTACAGTGTCTCAATCATGGATCAATTGTGTTATTAGAACAAGATAATAGAGAATCACCTTGAGCAAAGTCACAAGGTCATTGTAGTAATATCAAGTGAAGCCAGGGTCTAAAAAGGGCTTTATAAGCAGGCTGGAGCATTAAGAATTCGCCAAAAGCTTCTTTGTTTATCTATGGTGTCTATGAGGAGATGTCGAATGCCCGGGACGGTATAATTAATGTCCACTTCTCGGCTTGCATCTCTGAATGCAGCTGGGATTGTGCCATGTTCTATAGTCCATCGGAATGCATAGCTGTGAAAGGGCGATTGTTTTCTTGCCCCCTCAAAGGGAAATCCTTTACCACAACTCTCCAAGCGTGCACACGGTGCTCGGAGATTCGATATCCGCCCTAATGAATCGTTCCTGGTATGACAAAGTGGTGTCTTTGTTGGTCTCGCCGATGTCTTCCTCCTTAGCATCACCATCTTGCAGGTAGCTTCCGCCGCCATAGCCGTCACCAGCATTCATAATTGAGAAAGCCAAGTCGTCACCATCATCGCCGAGATCGTTCTGGTTCGTGTCATCTTCGTCGCTGTCGTCCTCATTTGGATCCCAAAGTTCTGGGAATCTCCGAACGAAGTCCTCCAACTCAACCAAATTCAAATTGGGGAATTTCTCGCGATCTGTCAACACCTCGCACATGTTATGACGAACTTGATGCTCGTTACCTGCCAAGTGAAGACGCTTGATTGAGGCGGGCAAAGAAGTGCTGAGCTTGTGTGTCAGTCGCTTGTGCTTTTCTGAACGACTGGAGGAGTCATATTTGACTTTCTTCAACACACTCGAGGCATCGACCCAGAGATTCTCCAGATTGCTGAAGTCCGAAAGACTTCTGATAGCCTCATACTCTCCACGATACCAGTCATTGAGATCAAGGCAGAGAGTGAGGAGGGTAGTCGTCGTGTTCTGGTGCTCCCGGAGCATGGTAACAACCTCTTCGGGTGACACAGGCCAGTGTGGAACGTATGCATCTGCCCGGGAGTTCAGATACTTGAAAGAGACAAGGGAGGCGCAGCCTTGGATCATCCCCCGGATCTTCCGCTCATCCAAAAATGTCTCGGTGATGGTGAGACAAGTAACATTGGACCATTGTGAGTGGGTATCGAGAGGAGAGGCTGGTTGTCCATCCCGACTTGCAATGAAAATCGATCTGGCGTTCGGAGCGAAATGAAGTAAATGGTTCAGATCAAGAGGCGTAATAGTTGCGTCTGGATGACTCTTTGGAAGGCAACTCGGACGTACAGCGAGCATCTTGATATTCGGAAGTGGTCGCTGAACACCCCGAAAGGTCTGAATCTTGAGGGGATCTGAAGGGCCTGGCTCCCCAGTCCATAGTAGGCCATCGAGCTCGGTTCTGGACCATGGGCCGTACTGATCGCAAAACAGGCCTCCCGGCACTGCGAGACCTAGCTCTTGTACTCCGTGTACTCGCGAAAGAATGATCTCGAGAAGAATGCCAAGGTGTAAGATCCGAGTTCTGGAGCATCGAGATTCCGACATTTGGAGAAGCTGTCCATCTTCCGAGTGCCAGAGGTAGTACGGTGACGGGGCGCCCGACTGTCTAGCAGCCCAGTGACCCCATTCGAGATCTGCCTCTGTAAAGTCCTTGGTCTCCATGTTGCTAGGATCTAAGTGTAGATACAGTCTTCGGATGTTGACGGCAACATCTTTGTTGTCAATCAGAAACTGAATGAAGCACTTGAGCTTTTGGAAGCTGTTGGATCCATGGATGCTGATATTTCGGTAGAGCTCGGGAACCAGCATGTGCCGATACTTTCTGCAGGTATGTGAGAGGTTCAAGGCTGAGGACCAAGCTGGTTGAATCTCTTTGGCCAGATCTGCATCCGTGTTGGTGACAGAGAACTGTTCCCGTAAAGAGGATGATGGGAACATCTGATATATGATTTCTGGAGGGAGATCATTTAGGGTCGCCATCATCAATGATTTGATCGTGAGTATCTGAGTGCAATGTGAACGGTGGACTGTGTGAGTTTCGAGTGATCTCTTTACTCTGAGGGGGGATTCTGGTACTAGATGAGAGTCAATAGTTGTTCGCCAGGCTGAATACAAGAGATGGAACAGCGGGATCGGGTTTAGGTACCTGGCAGATTATCGGCTGTGCCCTCAGAGGCCAAATGCAAGACCGTTCACGCAAGAGCGACCGCCTTGATAAGGGCCTTTGTGATCCTCGAGGGAGACAAGAAGGTTGTTGTGATTTTAATCAACTTCTGTCCGTGAAGCAATCAAACCGAAGTTGACGGAGAAGACCGACTTCAGATCGACGGAGTAGAGTATGAAAGGCAGAAAAAGGTGGCAAGGTGAATGTTGGGACTGGAAGTTTTTGCCTTCCTCGCCGGCAGCTTTGAAAAGCCAGAAAAGGTGAATGAAGGGGGGGAGAAAGGAGAAACGCGGTCAAGGTCGTGCTTTCCGCCGGGAGGACAACAAAATCTGGTAGGCAAAAACGGATCTCGATATTCACCACTACTAGCCTGAAAGGTGGAAAGGTGAAGTATTCAGTGCACCTGGTTTCAAGCCCCACAGTTACCACGCCCTCGGGTCATAGGTATCTGTGTATTCTAATTGATGTCTGGGTGTATTCTCGTCAACATGTCTTTGCCAAAGCGGAAAGTATAACGGCAGATCATTACCATTGCACCATCTACCTCAGCCAGTCGACTTTCTTCCGATTTTGTACGAAGATCAGTCACTATGAGGGCCTGTTAGAAGTATTTGGGATCGATATACCATATTTAGTCTACCCCTGGGACACACGGAAGTCTGAATAACAGCAGAACTTGCATTGCCAATGATGGGACTTAAGTTATTCAAACGATACTCATGCGCTTCTGCCTCTTCTACTTCTTTGGTATTACATCAGATAACATAGCAAAAAGTCATCCATCATAAAAGGATCAAGCTGGTCTTGAATGGGACTTGTAATGGGTATCAGGCCATCGATACAGTACCCGTAGTACCCAAACATTGAACAATGAGTATTGTTCAGAAACATACTGCCTTTCATAAGGATGTGAACGTGAGATTCTCGGTTTATAGCACAGCATCGGAACCGCGAAATAGCAGTCATCTGTATGAGTATAGTTCGCAATATTGAACTGATTGCCATTTAAAGTAATTGCCTGCTTAGTCGTTCCGCCGACGCTGTCGCGTTGGGACGAAGGAAGAATTAGCAATAAACTAGGTGTGTCTTTCTCTTTACCACTGCTATCTGAGGTCGAGCAATATCTTAAGTCACCTCAGCTTCACGTTTGGACGTCAATGTGTAGTTATTGTGGGTATCGCCTTCGCAGTATAATTAAGATAGGACCTGGACAATCTGGATACACCTTTAGGCGAGTAGTCCCACTTCCCGAACACGGGTTTAACGGGCCGCAATATCCGCGAGTTTAACTGACGTCGATTATTAATTGGCAAGCCAAGTCTTATGACCGTACCATTGAGCTGTTGTTACTGGTGATAGAGTTCAAATGAAACCTTAATAATTGGAGAGACAAAAGATACGCCGGACTACTATGCGTCCGTATGCCCGTTAGCCGGCAATGACTGGCGCCTATATAATATCAGTATGTCCCGAGATAGTGATGGAGCGACTATTTATTAAGATAGCAGATAGATTTACGTTGTTTGCTTCTCGAATAATCCGTCTGGACTTCATCCCACAGGACACAATAATTATGACACTCTCTTCGCTCTCCGTCCGAAACCAACGTCCCGAGCAGTCCCTTTCGACAACAAAGGTTGAACCATGGGAAGACTCCCTGAGAACCGACCCTTCTCAACCCGGTGTATTCGAATGGTGGTACTTCGACTCTCACTTGGCCAATGGCGGAAAGCTCATGGTGGTATTCCATACCAAGCTCTTCACCAGCCCTCAAGTCGGACTCGAACCCAAGATTCAGATCCAACTCGAGACACCCGATGGCCGAGTCTGCAATGTCTTGCAAGCCTACAACCCAGATGAGTTCCACTCCAGCAGAGATGAGTGCGATGTCACCATCACTAGAAATGGCATTGTCAACTTCTTCCGTGGCACGGGGCTCAAGGAGTATCACATTCGCGTGACGGTCGAGAGCCTTGATATCGACATTCAAATGACCAACACGACCTCGCCTTGGCGCCCTGGCAAAGGCCACGTGTGGTCCAAGGACAACGAATATTTTGATTGGTTCGTGGCGGTGCCCCAAGGGAAAGTCACCGCTACTTATACCATTGCTGGCGAGTCGCCAGTCACGGTAGGCGGCGATGGATACCACGACAAGAACTGGGGCAACGCGCCGCTCGCTCAGACGATCAACCATTGGTACTGGGGCCGAGGAACACTCGGGCCTTACACTGTCATCTCATCCGCAAATGTTTTCTCCGAGAAGCACGACTCTGTTCTGGTCAAGACCTTTATGATCCAGCACAAGGATACTGTCGTGGCTGATGATGGATCCAAGGTTAGCTTCAGTGCTGAAGGCATCGAACATGATGACAAGGTTGACCGCCCTGTTGCCGACACACTTCACTTTGAATACCAGAATGAAGGCACAGTCTTCGTCATTGAGTACCTCAGAGAAGAGACCACATTGCGCCAGCAGATGAGCGGGGCATGGTATCTCCGTTTTGCCGGCGGGATGAAACTCAAAAAGTACCAAAATAACGAGCTGGTTGAAGAGCATGTGGGCCACACTCAATGGGACTCGATGTGGTTTGGACAAGGGCGTAAAGAAGCCCTTCCTTACAGGAAATGATGAGTGTGAGGATGGCCACGACCTGCGAGGCAGTTTGGGTGGAGCTTCAGCGAGCTGTCTCAATCAACAGTCTCGACGCGGAACAAGAGAAGGATCAAAAAGGCCGCTGGAGAGGACGAGAGTCTCTAGATGAAATATGACTGGCGATGTCTCTATACACGTGCTATTGCTTGTGTTGATTTTAGAATAATAAGAAGGGTCAAGACTACAGTTCCTTCTCGGTAGGCTCTTGTATGCGTATTGAAGCCTAGCTCGACTTGTATCTCCCCCGCCAGCTTGCCATAAGAAATACTAACTCCCCAAAGCTCAACTTTATTGATTATGTCGGACATAACACTTCAGCGTCATCCTCAGCAATTCCCCTCCACGTGCTTCATGGGTGCCGATAGATGGACGCCAAGTGAACGTATTCACTTAGAAGCATCAGGCAACCAGGAAAGTCCCTTCCACCTCTACAATATCATCGTCGTTCAGTCTCTGGACTTCAATGATCGACCGAGGGGGTTGTCTATTGGGGTCGTTCCCCCAAAGCTCCGTCTGTGCCTGATTGCACAGAGGCCTATACCGATACATATCGGTCACATACACAACAAGACGTACTGCCGAGAACCGATCAGTGCCAGCAAGCTCGGCAAGTTGGATCATGTTGGCGTAAGCTTGGCGGATCCGGTCAATACCCACCGGAGCAAGGGTATTGTTAGATGGGTAAATGCCGCGCATGCCTGCTCCCGCGCATTTGTCAGTGGCTATGGTGGGTAACGCGAGGCAAGTGGTTATGTACCGGCGACGTAAACAGTACTTCCTGCCTTTGGCATCGGACTCCATGGACCAGTAGGTGGGAACATAATTGAGGGATTGAAGATCTCTACCCCTGCAGATGAGGCGTAGTTGGGTTCCAGGCGAAGCGAAGTCGCCGCTGATATAATGGATAGAATGCCGAGGAGCTTCATTATAGAGTGAATTGATACAAACACCTGCGGAATGCGAACTTTGAAAATTTAATCGTGAGCGCTTCAGGGGAGGACTCGGAACCCCTTTAATTGGGTTTATTTTCCACGCGCTGCTCAGTTCATGACATCATACCAAGCTGGCTTTGCATGCTTGGCGCCGATCAAGTCCCTCGCGTCTGTTTTCTTCTGTAATATGACACAAACTAGAAACTTTGGCTAGAGGTAACATTATTATGAGTCCGAGGGAACTACCTGCTACTGCCTTTCTAAGATCCGATACTTGATAGCGCAACGTGTGTGACCTATCGCTCGCATAGGTTTCACTTTTCCAAGCGGGATTACGAAGAAACCTGGGAGCAAGATTGAACTCTGGAACCTGGAGCAACCTTCCAATTTGCGAAAGTGAAGGCAGAACATGTTTGGCAGTGAAAGGGCTGACTCTCCGGTTGCTAAAGATGGAAGCTGGGCCACGGGGGCGAGAAAAGGCTGCAGTGAATGACCTTTCCTATCTTGTGCCCTACTAATGCATAGAATCATGTACTTTCAGAGTAGTCACTCTACCTTACTGAGATTTAGATTATTGTAATGCAACTAAACCGATCAATCTTAGAGATAGAGGCGAATAGACTGTTGAAGTCAAAAACTCCGACTATCTCAGTCAACCGGACGGACTCGTTCAATCCATAGCCACATGCCTGAGTGGTCTCAAGGATGCGCGGAGTCTGGTTCACTATAACATGACATTAGTATACGAATATGTAACGTTCCTGAAGTCTTCATGAGTCATTCCTATCTCTACATTCTGGCAAGTCGTGAGGAAAGCCTCCTCATCGCCGGCGCATTACGTTTGTAACATATTGACTCCAAAGGTCTGAGTACACAACTCGGTTTCTGATGTACTTTCAAATGCCTTCTTACTGATTCGGCTTTTCTCATCTGATTCTTGATCAGCTTTTGCATATTACTGAGTAAGGCAATCGGATTGCCATCTCATCTAAAGACGTCGTCCGAATACAGTATTAAGCATTGTGAATCGAGGGTTCCACGTGAGTCTCTTGTACCGTGTTCGGTGTGTCTCAAACGCTAGCTCAAAAACGGAGGCTTCCAGCGATTATCATCGAAGACGCGCCGGATCCGGAACTTGGCGGGTCTAGTGTCTGACCAATACCGTCTGGTTCAAATAAGATATCCACGTGTTGAATTTTTAGGCACTTTGGGACATATGCTAGTTTCAACCCTAATGTCATGAACTTGCTGCACTGCCTGGCATTAAGACTAGGAAGACGGCTCAGAGCAACTCCGCTACGAACCGGGACGAATCGCCGCTAAGCTGGACACTGAGCACTCCAGAAGAACAAGAACGAGAAAAATACTGAGTCGGAAGTCTCAATTAAGTAGAGCAAGTGCAAGACAGCGCTTGGTCTGGAGAATGCCTACAACGCCAGCGATTTGTGGTTTCTCTTTCCTAGAACATCTACTAAACACCAAGCTACGTGCCTTGCCGCGATAACGCGTGGCCGAGGCGGGAGTCTCAGCTCGATAATCGCAAGCCCCCAACGAAAGCGTCTTGATTTTCCCGCAGAATGAACTAGGCTTGAAATATTGTTGGTCGAAGAACGACCTAGTGACTGAGACTTGTCAAATTTCGGCAGTGTCTCAGTCGGACTTTGAATCAGTGACACAGCTGAAATAAGCATCGAGCGGATGAGACTCTGTATGGCAGAATGCGATGGGCCTACGGAAGGAAATTGCTGCAAAGGAGCACTGCACCAAATGAACGGCCCTCTGCATGACGGTTCGGACTCTGGAGATTGAAGTTGCACTAAGCAGGCGAGCTACAGGAAATGGCATGATTCTAAAGAAACGGAGGGGTCGGCCCGTGACACGGTGCTTCCGTTGACTCTGGGTCATTCCGTGTGCAGTCCGGGAGATCATGAACTGTCTCAAGCCTCACGTCTCGGAGTAAAATGGAGATCTATAAAACAGGCTGCAAGACAGCCTGAAAGGGACCGCTAATGGGATTTTCGCATCATTGTCAATCGCATCTCGGGCAGGCAGCACTAGGACTACCTTACCTCGGGATCTTTAGTCCATCATGAACCTCTCAAAGTTCCTCACGACTTTTCTCCTTTCTGCCCTGGCGGCGTCTCATCCCCTTCTCGAGAGAGATGAGCTCCAGGAAAGAGCTCAATTCCAAAAGACAGGCTTCATCATAGACCAGCACAACCGGGCGAGGGATCTCATGATTGCGTTAGAGAAGACAGAGCGACAAGGTATGTCTCAAGGCTGGTGCCTGCCAACGAATCTTTAACTAATCGATGCGAAACAGATGCCAAATTTAGAGAGAGTCTGTCTGCGGATTGCGCCCACGCAGATAGGATCGTTCAGAATATTCGACAGAAGGAGATGAAGACAGTTTGGAATCTGAACAATGGAAGCTTTGCCGGCGAGATGTTCGCCTTGGCCCGCCCAAAGATCGCAAACACGACCTTGTGGAAAGTCGTCCAACGTATGCCGAAAGGCGCTTTACTTCATGCGCATCTCTCAGCCATGCTCCCTTACAAAACTTTGCTTTCTTCCGTCATCTCCGTGGAGGGGATGCTATTCAAGACCACAAAGACTATTGGCACCGCGGAAGGGCGCATTGCATCTCAGCCTACATTCTTACCGCCAAACTCTGCCACCGTCAGCCAGTGGGCCGACATCGCCTCCGCAAACTACACAGGCCAGGTTGTGACTGTCACAACTGCCATAGAGCAGTTTCCCGGGGGAGAGCCTGCGTTCCGCGAGTTCATCATGAGCAAGTTGGTGCTTGCTCCCGACGTGGCGATACAGCACGAATTAGGAGTCGATGAGATTTGGCGTCGCTTCCAGCCCTTGTTTGGCACAGCAGGGACTATGCTGATCTACGAGCCCGTTGTACGAAGTTTCTGGAGGAATCTCTTTGACGAACTCGCGAGAGATAGGATCAGCTGGGTTGAGATCCGTTCTGGAGGCGCGGCGGGCAAGCTGGTACTGACTGGGGCACCAGCATCGGATGACACTGACGGTAAGAAATGGTGGGGTCTCATGGAGGAAGAGCTTGCCTACTTCAAGGGTCAGCACAACGATACCTTACAAACCGACGCTACTCTAGCTCCCTTTTACGGTGCTCGGGTTATTTGGGCAGACCAGCGATCTAAGCCGACGGATCAGATCCTAGCAAGTGAGTCAAACCTCTACATAGATGCAATACTACACACAATGATTACAGAGGCTAATGATTGTTGTGTAGGCATGAAAAGTGCGTTGGAGATGAAGGGCAACTTTTCAGAGCTATTCAGCGGATACGATTTAGTCTCCCAGGAAGACCTGGGCCGCACGCTGCTCGATCTTGCGCCGGAGCTATTGTGGTTTCAGCAGGAGGCGAAGGACAAAAGTCTCACCATGCCCTTCTTCTTCCACGCAGGGGAGACACTCGGCGATGGTAATTCGACCGATCTCAATCTGTTCGACGCTGTTCTTCTGGGGACACGAAGGATCGGCCACGGATTCTCGCTCTACAAGCATCCCGAGTTGATCCATGCTGTGAAGAAGAATAATATCATGGTTGAGGTGTGTCCCATCTCCAATGAGGTACTTCAGCTGGCTACGGATATTCTGCATCATCCCTTGCCAGCTATGATTGCGCACGGCGTCTCGACGGCTATCAGCAACGATGATCCTGCAATGCTGGGACAGGACGCCGCTGGGCTGAGCTACGACTTCTATCAGGTCATTCAAGGGTTTGATAACGTTGGCCTCGCTGGACTGGTATGATTCCTTTACAATTTTTGGCGCTTTTTCGTTATTAACAAGTTGTGGCAGGGTGCCCTTGCGCAAAACAGCCTGCGGTGGTCCAATTTTGAAGACCAAGATGACAAGCAATGGGCGTTGGATATCGACCTGGGTGAAATAGGAAAAGGAACTAAGGGCCAGCGCATTCAAGAGTGGAATGTTCAATTTGATTCCTATTGCCAGGAGATTGTCAAGGATTTTGGCTCGACATATGGAGGTTGACTGACGGACAACTGAATATGTGCCGAGTGGCGTGCACGGTCGGTAAAAACCCCGGGTTGGAGAGGTACCGGATGCTTCTTTGATCCGGAAAGCGTGGGAGCGAGGACAATAGTTGAGCCTCATCACTCAAGGTTTCTAAGCCTACAGTCATGTTTTTGCCGGGAGGCGGCGGTATCTGGAATGTAAGCATGCTTACCATGCTTAAGCGCGAAATTTGCTGCAGTGCAAGGCCTTGAACCTATTGAAATGTAATTTCTTTCATCACTGCCCTAATGAAGCTATCAAAAAAACACAACCGGATGAAACATGAAAATTGATGTTGCCTTTCAAAGGTTTGCTAGCACGTATAATACCCAGGTGACAGGTTCTGGTTGATAATTTCAAGGCGATAACGGTGAGATAGAATATGGCTTCAACAAATTGACTTATCGCCGGTAAGGTGGTACCCTGTGTGTTGAACGAAGTTATTTATGACTTCTTTCTAACGACTTATATAAGGTCCGGGGGTAGAAGGGTTTTGTGAAGAACCAATCTGACGCAAGTCTTCTGAGACAGGAATAAGAGTTTGACATCACGAGACCCGAAAAGATGGCCATACAGTACCACTAACCACAGCGCCATGTTATAGAGGAAGGTCTGAAGTTCGTTCAAATTTCCACCACTGTTTGTCATATCAGTTCCTCCCCGTTTGATAAGGAAACAATTAGAACGATCCCTGAAATCGTCGACATAGCGCATACGCCTTTGCTCCAGGATTGGTTGAGTGATAAGGATACATTCAACATGCTGAAGCTTCGCTTTGGCTCATATTGTCCTCATTGAATGTTTCCACGGGGCCACGTCTCTGAGGTAGTAGCCGGTTAAAGATGTCTAGACACTTTCACAGATCACTGACTGAACGTTGGGGCCACGATCGACAAAGATCACAAAAGGCAGCAGAGACATTTCTGAAACAACAATGGTTAAGGAACTCGAGACTGGAACGAGGAGTATTGGAGGACGAAAGCTAGTTACCTCGTGAGTAAAGCTCAGGGGTTGACAAAGTTTTAGCATTACACAAAGCATAATAACAGGTGCAAGGGTTCTTGTCAAGTCAATGCGAGAAGGTGATTTACTTGAATATTATTGTTCAATTTGAAAACTACTGGAGGTGAAATTGGTCAAAGTTGCACGCTGTGGAACAAAGTTTCCCTCAGACCACCTTAGCATTGGGGCTGATTCGATTGAGTCTTAATCCAGACCTTACACCGATTTCTCCTCAGAAATGATGACGACTTTCTATCTGCTAAGAATGAGGTGTTATATAAAATTGACGCGGTGGAAAAGAATAAGAGACTAAGACTGAAGGATAAGAAAAGGGAATAAAGGAGAGTATAGAGTTACGCTTTATATCGGATTAGAAGTCCAATTCGACCGCGGCATACGGCCAACTGCGCAGGGGCCAATTAGGGGCCCTATTTACGATTATTATAACTAGCCTAACCTATAGTTAGAACCTCCTTTTTATACCTACGCAGAAATTTATATAGTTTAATTAATCTCTTCGTTAACTTATAATTTAAACTAATTACTTTATAATAGGGATATTAATACTAATTAGTAATTAAATTCTATTATTATAAATTAGTAAAGTATCTTATTACGTAAAAAAAATAACCTCTTAATACCGCACGGGATAGGAGATTTATATTAATTACCCTTATAAAAATAAATAAAAAAAGAGGTAATTTTTAAATATTATATAAAATTAAATAATCGTAGCCCTTTATTACTTACGAGAAGTTGATATTTATTATATTAAACTACGTTAATTAATAAAACTACTTAAGTAACTAGTCTTTTACTATCGCCTTAAGTAGCTTTTTTATTAAATAACTTTCCTATAGCCGGCTTATAATTAAAAATTAACTAGTTAAATTAGTAAAAAGAAATACTTATATAATAACTACTTACTTAATTAATTAATATAACGAACGAGCTTAATAATATAGTATAAAAGAGTACTATATAATTAAAAAAAAGGATCTCTAAATATAAATATTCTTATTTAGTAATAAAAATAACTTTATAAAAGTTATAAAACTAAGAGATTTATAGTATATAAAAAGGTCTACTATTACGAGGATTTTATAAATATAACTATAAGCTTATAATTTAAATAACCTCTTTATAACTTTTTTAACTACCCCCTAGGTATTATTTTAAAATATAATATAAAGGACGGTTTTATAAAAGAAGAGGGGATTTAAAGGCCCTAATAGTATTATACTAAGAATATTATAAATTTTAAAAAATTAATTTAAAAAGAAGGTAGCTACCCTAAAGTAGTCTTATAACCTCCTATTAAAGTTATAATTAACTTAAGAAAAAGCTAAAAAAACGAGAATCTAAAAAAAAAAAAAAAGAATCTTCTAAAGGGCCGTTAAGGAGCTTCTTTTTTATATTAGCTCTTAATATAAAATCATTAGTTTTAAAAAATTAACTAAATAATAAAAAAAATTATTAATAAGTAATAATTACTTAATAATAATTAAGCTACGAAAAAAACTACTTAAGAGATATAAAATAGGGTACTAAGAAGTAACTAAAAAAAAAGTTTCTAAGGTAATTAACTTTACTTAGTATAAGTAACGAAGTAATAAGTATTTTTAATAAGTCCTTTAAGTCCTCAATTTTATAAAAAAGAGGGCCTAACTTTACTAACCGTACTTAACTACTTATTAAGCTCTTAATAGCCTATTTAGCTCTTTTATAAGCCGGCTAGTATTTATTTCTAACTATTTTTTTAAAATACTACCCTAGAGGAAATAAGTTAAGGAAAAAAGTAATTTAGAAGTTATAAAGAATACGAGGCTTAGGAAGTTAAAAGGGTATAAAATAGCGGAAATTAATAACTAGTAAAGATCCTAAGACTAATTATTATATTTTTTTATAATAATATAAACGTTTATTACTACTATTAAAAAAAGAACTATTAAAACCTACCCTTTTATACTAAATAAAAAGAAGGATCTTAGTAAGTATAATAACTAGCGATTTAAAAGGGTAATAGTAATTATTAAAAATAATAAAAATAAAAGTAGTAGTAAAGTAATAAAAAAAAGCGGGAATTACCTAGACTTTAATAAATTCGTTAAGTAATAAAAATACGGATTTATTACGGCTAACGCGCGGATTAAGTATATCCCTATTAAAATTAAATATATTAATAATTACTAATACGAGTATAAGCTAGAGTACGACCCTTAATAAGTTAGGGTAAAAAAGAAAAAAAAAAAACCTAATTTTAAATAAAATCCTAATACCTTATAAGTAAATAAATATTAACTTAAATTATTAAGGAACGTAAATATATAAGATTATAAATTAGCTTAACGATAAGTAAATTAACGTAGTATTAATCTATTTAATTAAGGTTTATAAAAAAAAGGGGCTATAGGGGCAACCCTTATTCTATAAAATCGCAAACGACCTTAGCTACTAACTAAATAAATAGTTTATAAATATAAGCCTAGGAATTATAAAAATAGTTAATAAATTCCTCTATAAGTAAGGGGTATTATTAGCGTAATTATAATTACGAGAACTATATAAAATCCTAGTAGTAATAATTATAAAAAAGGAATTCGTATTATAAAACTAGGCGTAAGTTAATAGAGCGTATAATTACTTTAACGAGTTTAAAAAAAGGGTAAATAACCTAAATTTCCTTTTTATAATTACTAACGGCAATTTATTATTATAAAAAAATATATAGAGGTAAAATATAATACTAGACGTATAATAATTAATAATTTTGCCTATTTCGATTTATAGCTCGTCGCTGCTACTAATATAAAATTCGGCACTAATCGGCTAATAAAAAAAAAATAAACGACCCGAGGTTATTAATAATACGTAATAACGTAAAGATCGCATATAAATATTAAAAATATAATAATAAATATAAAGTAATTTATAGATCTTAAAAAAATCTTTTTAAAAAAAAATTATACTCTAGGGGGAAGTACGAGGTTTTATAAAAAACCCTAATAATATTTTATAACTATTATAAAAAAGTCGGGATTAGGGAATACTAGTACTATTTAGTAATTAATATCGTACTTATAAGTAAAACCTTTAATTACTATTACGAAGCGGTACGTAATTTTAATTAGAACGACTTTTTTAGTATTATTAATATAATCCGAAACTACTTCGAGACTTATAATAAAAATTTAGAGCTCCTATCTAAGCTATAAATAATTTTTTTTATATTTATAACTAGGATAATAGAAGGTAAATCGTAAATAAAAATCCTTAAAAAGCTTATTAATTAAATTAATAAACTAGTAAAAACCTAGCTAAATAAGAGGATTAATAAGTAAAAAGTTAGATATTTTTATATTATAATCTAGCGCGTACTAAAAGCAAAAATAACCTTATACTAGGCGCCTAAAAACTATAAAACGCTCTATTTAAAACTAAGATCTAGCTTTAATATTAAAATAAAGATATCGCACTAAATATACTTATAAGTATATAACGGCCCTTATTAATAGTATTAAGTCGACTAGATATATAATAAAAAAAGAAAAGAGACTAAGTACGGTAATTATTAGTAAAGAGGCCTAGATCCGTTAAATAAGTAAAAATTTAACTTATAAATAGGGTAATAAAAAAAGCAACACTTTACTTATAAAAAAAATAGATATTAGTTAAGTAACTACTCTAAAAAAGAGCGTATTAAATTATACGAATAGTATAAAAAGTTAAAAGTAATAAATAGTAAAACTAGCCCTCGTTAGTTTAGCTAATTTTTTATTATATATAAGGGTAAATCCGGGGGTACTAAAGCTAGTAATAGTAGCTATAGTAGCGGCTTAAAATATCCGCCCCTTATAAGAAATTTAGAAAATAAAAAAGATCTCGCCCCTTATACTAATAAATTAAATTATAATAAAATTAATAATATTAACTACTCCTTTTTCGCCCCGTTAATATTTAGAAAATATATAAAGCTAAATAAATAAAAAGTAGTAGAGGCTCTAAATAAATAAGCTTTTATTTATAAATAGTAAAGGAAAGTCCCTTAGATAACGGATATAAAAGTAAATAAAAGGACGAATTTAATAGCGCAGAATTCTATTCTCTTAACGTTTAAAAAAAAAATACTACCTCTCTTAATATTTAAAAAAAAAAACACGGTACTAAGCAATTCTAAAGGCAGCTAGAGGGGCCCTTTTTATACTACTTAGATTACTTAAATACTAAGCTTATATAAGTATTTTATATAAATAAAAAATATAGCCTAAATAATTTCTATAGGATTATTTTAAATATTAAGGTATTATAATAGTTAATAAAAAGAAAGGGGTAATTCTAGGTATTATAAAAAATCGCGTTAATAATATTTAATACGTTAATAATAAGTATTATAAAAATTAGCTTCGGTTTAAGTAAAGAAATCGTCGCCCTAAGTATAGTAAAAGTAAAAACGCACTTCGGAATAATAACTTTCTATATTTTACTTATTAATACCCCATTTCTCCTATATTTAAAAAACATAAATTAACTAGGTATTATATTCGATAATACGAGGAATAAAATCTTTAATAGTAAGTATTTTAAAACGGTCGAACGATAATAGGGGTATATATTTATAAGGCTTATTAATAATATAAAGTTAATTAATTACCTAACGGAAAATAAGCTTAGATAACTATATTAGAGATTTAGGTACTTATTAGTTACGAGGCTATATAACTTCTTAAAGTAATTAAATAATTATAATATCGAAATAGGGGCGCTAAAGTAGTTAATAAAAGTATATTACTAATATTAAATAAATACGCAGAGCCTATATAGATTTAAATTTAAATTACGTAATAAGCTTAACTTTAATTAAGAAATCGTCGTTAATATTTTATATTTAAATAGTTAGCCGGTCCTATATATTATTAATAAGGCTATATTATTTTAAGTAAGGCAATTCCTATAGGATCTATAAGTAAAGATAGTATAAGTAGCCCTATAAAAATACTAAATTAATATATACTAAGGATTACTAAACGGTATTAGAACCGACGCTAGTACGAGTTTTAAATTAATAGAATTTAAAAAAAATATAACGGCTTATAATATATAGCTAAAAGTCGTACTTATAAAAGCGTACTATAGTATTAAAAAAGTAAAAAGGGTATACTAGTAATTAAAAAAGGCGTTTAGAATTATTAAAAAAAAAATCCTAATTTTACTAATAATAAATACCTCTAAACGGTACTTAAGTACTATAATGATATTATAGGGCCTAATAAGCTTATATTAACGCTATTAATATTTAAAATATATTTAAAAACGACCTTAGCCTTACTACTATTACTAAATATAAGCTAACGAGCCCGAGTAGTTAAAAAAGTAATACGAACGCTATATAAAGTAAGTATAAAAAAGTAAGTTAATAAAGTAATTACTATGCGTAATAAGCCTAATATAGGGGCTAATTTAAATATACTTTTAAATTTAAATATACGAGTATAGCGTAATATTACTTAGTAATAAGCTAGGCTATATAAATTAATTTTTATTAATGAGCGGTCTTATATAGTTATAAGAGATTATAACTAGCTACTCGAAGTATTAATTACGGTAGTTAAACTATATTATATAGATCTTATCGAAGTAATTTCTAACTTATAAAAAAAAAAAAAGCTAAGGAAAATAATATAACCCGTAGCAGAGGCATAGGAAATTATCCTTAATAAAATCGTTATAATAATACTAATAAATAATAAGGAAAAAGAAATTACTAAAAGGGTACTAATACTATCGGTAAGACGTTATAAAAAACCATAATAATAAGCCCTAACGCGACAATTTATTACTAATAATAAAGTATTTAATACTTATTATATAATAAAAAAAAAAGCTAATTTCGAGCTAGTAATTAAACTACGTAAAAAAGGTATTATTATAATTACTAAAAGGCCGTATAAAGGATTAAATCTTATCAAAATAGATACTCTATATAATTAAAAAGTCTATTAATTTATCCTCTATAACCCTAAAAAACATAAAAGTCTCTATATATTTAAATCGTAAATAGTACGTAAAATTAAAAAAAAAAGAATACCCTAACTATATAAAAAATCTAAGTATATAATTCAGGGGTATAGTAACGTTAAAAAGGTAACGCTACTTACCTAATTACCTATAGTATAGCGCTATAGCTAACGATTAATAATAGCGCTAATAATATTATTATAAAAAAAAGGATACGAAATTTAGAGCTATAATATTACTTAGGCCTATACTTAATTAGCTATAGGGCTTATAAAGAAAATCCTAGCCTACTTATTAAAAAAAATAGCTAATAAGTACTTAAAAAGCATAATTATCGAAGTACTTAAACTACTATATAAGCTCGTAAAATTGGGCACTTATTAATAAGCTATATACTACGATTTTTATATTAATTAATTATTAATAATTATATTTATATACGACCTATACTTACTAATTTCTAAGTATAAAAATAATTAATTTAGGATCGTTAGAATATAAACCGATAATATATTAAGCCTATTTAATATTAACTTTATAAAAAAAGAAGATAAAGAGCTCTAAAAAGCGGGCTTCGTAACTAAGCTAAAAGAGGTCTTTATAACGAATAACTTATTAATATTTAATAATAGGATTCTTATAATTAAAAAAGAAACCGTTATTTTTTAATAAAAGGGGTAGGGTAAAAAAATTACCCTTATTAACTTAAATATAATTAATATTAAAAAGTAATATAAAGCTAAGCTCGCGCGGGGGGTATATATTATAAGTATATATTAGCTTAAACTAATTTTTAATTATACTAAAATAGCGTAGACTATAGAGCTAAACGAACGAGATATTAAAATACTTAATAAGTAGCTTAAGTAATAATAAATAAATCTTAATCGAAGCCTTGTCTATTACCCAATCGACTTTACTATTAATAAACTTTATATTTTTATTAATAAGTTATTTACGAATAATAATAACCTTATTTTATAATTAGGGTATATTATTATCCTAGCTAACGAGAGTATAAATAAGAGCGAATTTACTATATATAGTAATATAATCTACTACTTATTAACTAAAAATAAGTAAATAATAAGAAATATATTAATATTAGAAATTTATAATATAATTAATAGTATTAACCTTACTTATATAATTTCAATAATACTAAAAAGAATTATTAATCGACTTAACTTTTTACTAATCCTAATAGTTATTTATACTAATTCCTACTCGCTATATAAATACCTTATTAAATTAAAAATAATAAAAAAAAAGAGGCTTATAATTAATATTATAGCCCTTAGATAATTATATAAAAGGCATAAGATCCTCAAGATTTATTAAATTAATAATAATAATAACCTTATTAACGCTTTTATAAAAGTAGTACTTAATAAGGGGTTAGAGTAATTTATAAGTAATAAAAAAGTTAATATATAAATAGAGGAATAGGTTATATAAAAAGAATAAAGAAAAGGGGGAAAAGGAAATAACTTAATAAAAGGGCCCGAGGTTAAATTATACTTCTAATTATAATAAATAAATTAATAAAAAAAAGAAAAAATTAATATTAAATTAGAAGTTTAATTTAACTATAGTATATAGTTAACTATATAAGGGCTAATTAGGGGCCTTATTTATAATTATTATAGCTAGCCTAACTTATAATTAGAACCTCTTTTTTATACTTACGTAAAAATTTATATAGTTTAATTAATCTCTTCGTCAACCCACAGTTTGAACTAACTACCCTATAATAGGGATACTAACACTTTGCAAACGATAGGATACAACAAATGTAAACGTTGATCGCTTACTTAAAAGTTTGTATATAGCTAAGCCGCCGTGTCAACGTTGATTCTCCAAAGGAGGATGTCCGACCCCATCTCGTCTAGTAGTAAGCTATTACCACCGCTGGTTTGTGCCACGGTTGGGTAATCAAAGTTCGGCTTCACGAGATCTTTAATAATGTAGAGCGTTGGGACAAATTGATCTTTGATCTGTTCCACGAGTCCCGTGTTCTCCTTAGAAACTCCTAATTTTGATTTCTTTAGGTCACTGAAAATCGAGTGGGCATTCGACTGTACGAAGATTACCCATTCTTCGACGTCGGCGCTGTTTCCCGTAATTCGAAGATGCTCCAACTTTGGCGGAAGTCCTCTCGCAAATGTTTTAATATTCGCTGCGGTCCATCTAGCCATGCTGCCAGACTGAATCCATAGATGTGTCAAGCTGGTGAACTTCCCCGACAGTCTTAAAGGCGGTATTCTGGTGTCATAACTCATGGGTGGTTCGCATAAACCAATACAGAGCGTTTCCAAATATTCGTGCTGGAAGTCTTGCAAATGGTTAATGACTTCATTCACTGGATCTGCCCAATGTTTGTTCCCAGGATCGACATCCTCGCCAACATATCTGAAAGCTGAGATCTTGGCCTTGCCCAAATCAATGATTTTGCTGATTGGGGTATTGCCCAATCGGACTTTGTTGAAGGTGATATCCGATGGCTCCGTGAGGCCTGCTTTGGCATCGTCCATGCCATCTATCTTTCCCTCGAGGAAAAAGTGCTTGGAGGGCATGATAGCAGATAACCGGCAGATACTATTCCATTTGATTGTACTGCTCTCGTCCATGCCTCTAAGAGAAAGAGAGGATAGCTTTCCCTTGACAGGGGGACCGCCCCAACGAGATTGCTCTTGCTCTGTATATTGCTCTTGCTCAGAATCTTGCTGTTGCTCACAAGATTGCTCTTGCTCGAGAGCTCGCTTTTGCTTCTTCTTTAGAACTTCGTCAAAGATATTCTTGGTGGTCTCGTCGGCATCAAAGAAAGCTGCAACGCGCTTGTCAAGCGCCACCTCGAAAACATTTGGCAAATCTTGGAGCAGAGTTATGAGCATGCAAGATTGTCGTTTCGCCTCCTCGTTGCTCTTGTATCTGAGTTTCCTGTTGACAGGTACGAAGTACCCTGTTCCGAGGTTTCCAGTTTCAAAATATTGTTCAACCAAGATTTCGTTGACGACGGCAACTTTGTCCATCTCGATATTGTTCTTGGCATATGATTCTGGATCGATGTCTCCGTATTTGACGAAAAGCCGCTTGGGAAACTTATTCCATCTCCATTCCCGAATCGCTAACAGAATTTTAATCAGGCCACCGACATCTCCGCTATCAACCAAGAGCGTATGGAAGGTGTTGTCCAAAATCACCGAATACTTCCGGGGAGCATTGGCCTGCCTTTCCTGGCTAGGGGTGATGTTGCCCTTGGCAACATCATGGAGAAGAAATCTCCACTCCCTATACAGTGTATTCTCAAAATCTTGGGACACGTTGGGGACGTCGCTGAGCCGAAACGTGTCTAGATGCTTGTAGCGATGGACAAGTACGGGTGAATAATAACAGACAAGGCTCATTATCTTTTGTTCTTCGTCCCTCTTATTTGTTTCTCCTTCTTGGACATGGATTGTCACTTTTTCTTGGCCTCGAAGTTCAAGCGGAACTACATTGTTGCCCGAGGCAGAGGACATCTTGAAGTAATACCGAGTCGATTTAAAGTCGTAGAAAGTATCAGAACGGAGACTCGATGATTCATTCCTGGACCAGAAACGTCTGGGCCTTTACTATAGATTGAATCCCGAAGGTAGAAAGAATCAACTCTACGTTAAGTATGTGGGTGGTAATGGAGGACCTTGAGCATGAGAATCCGGAAATATTTCCAGCCCTCAAGTGGGATTTTACCAACGCATTTATAGCTGGAATCCGAAGTAAACCCCTTGGTGTCATTTGACATGGTTGCCCAAAGTCTTAGGTACCTTAGTCAGAAGATGATGAACAACAATATTGCAAGCTTTCTCTCACTGGCAGTCAAGGCCGCTCTGCCCTTTCTTGCTGCATCTATTCCCTGCCCCACCCTAACTATGTCAAGTCTTGTCATTTAAATCAATTTCTTTATTTCAATCTTATTCGCTTCTAATCCTGGCCTACAGCCCTGTATAGGCAAGTTTTCAATGTGACCGTGTAAGCCTAGCGCCCGTGAAATTGCGGCCACATGAGGTTGTGGACAACAGATGACTAGGTATCTGCCAGCATGATTTCCTATTGTAAATCACACCGACAGAACACCCAGGTGATTTTCTTTACCACCTCATCCAGATTTGCACCATTTCTTAAGAGCTGGTGTTGTGAAATGCGGTTAGATCCAATGGCGCTGATGACTGCCGTCAGAACATCGAAGCTTACTCTTTGGTAAAGATGCTTACGAGGCGGCGGGGGCAATAAAGAAAAGACGTCAAGACGCTGTTCAGATTCCAGATGGATCACGGAAAGATTGGACCACACCTGGGTGTCAATAATCAATTGAACCTGTAGAGCATGTCTAGTGAATGAAGTGAACAGAGAGTAGAATCACCATATCGCAAGGCCGCGACGCATGCGGGAGCGATTGTGGTGTCACTAAATTAACCGCCGCCAGATACCTGTATCGTTTCCTGCGGATGTCTAAGAATGTTGATCAGGGCAAGAGCTAGGTAGTTATCAGTTATCATTTGCGTTGCTTTGTGCAGTGGAACTCACTCCCGGTTCTCTGAAAGAAGATCCCTTGCTGTTTGTAGAGGCGGTAGACCAGGTAGTCATGATGCCGCCGCCTCCGCTGTTCCTTCCGTTCTGCACTTGGCATTACAACCAACAGAACAGATACCTGTTAGCCCGAAAATCTAGAGTAATTGATTGGCAGACAGCTTGGGCGACAACACATGAACGCTCCCTGGCTATTACGCCACATGGCAGGGGCAAGACGACATGCTGCTACTAGGTACCTTATCCACCCACCTTAATCAGCCACACACCCAATTAGATAAGAAGGTGAAGTGCACCGCCACATGAGGTACGTTGCCTTACCTATCTTGTCCAAGTCCCTGGAGTTCGTGCGTCGGCCGGGCTGTGCAACACAACGTGGGCAGGTACGGCGGGCTGCATCAGAGGGTACGTACCGATCTCCCACTACCTAACGGGCAAGCAGCGGACGCGGTCAAGTCTCGGAATGACATTTCGCGACGCCTGACACTTGACAGTTTATGCACCGAAGCTCCGTCTCCATTTCTCGCCAGTCCTCCCCTAAACCACCTGGTCTCACCTTGGCCACCGCCGCCAATCGCCTCCTCTTTGCTGCTCCTCTTTCGCCAACCAGTCGACATCCTCTCACCGAGCTTGATGCGCGAATAATTCCAACTCCTCCTGCCCTGCTGGAGATGCCTTCGGGGACAACACTATGGACTTTGTGAGATACCCTAGACGAAACACCCCTCCCTCCCTTTTGATCTTGGGCTTGGGCAACAAGGAACTTCAACCCTGACCAAAATCTAGTGGTCGCGCCTCCTAGCAGGCACCTCGCTGTCCCCCGCGGCCCATCGCAAGGAAGAAGCAAAGAACCCTACGAAACGTCTGCATCGCTTCGACAAAGAGTACAACCGCATCCTCGTGAGAAGCTTCCCCCGCGCTACCGGCGAGGCCCTGATCTTAACACGTGATAGCAAATCTGGAGGTCGTCTTCCAATCTCGCCAACGACGTCGATGCCGCCGAAAACCTCGAACTCCGCCTCCAAGAACTCACAAACATCCTCAACGACGAGTCCCGACGACCGCTACCTCACCCGTGCATCCAGTATGCCGCCAAGAAACAAGTCTACGTACCCATTGGCAAGATAGCCACCACTTCCTACAATGAGTGGATCATCAAGGAAGCTGTGCTCTTCTTCGCAACTCTGCTCGAAACCGAAGAGGAGGCATTTGTCGAAAACACAACCTTCTCCGCCAGCTTGACGAACCTCCTGGTGCGCATCACCGGCGTCAACAGTGTGCGGTTGGGCTCTGATACCGAGGCCAAGGTCGTTGAGCTGGCTTTTAACATCACCACCAAGATCCGCCTCAACCGAGAGATACTACACGCTTGGTTCAAGAGCCATCACGATGGGAATCCCAAGGACAAGCCCCAGGACGGGCATGATGCATTTGCTGGCCGAACGCAGAGACAGGATTTCCCGTTATTCTACATCCTGATGGACTACATTCACCACGAGGGTAAGGTTGGGGACTTTGCCAGAACAGGTCTGCTGTACATCATTGAGTCCGCATCAAGCGACGAATCTCTCGAGCAATGGATTGTCGAGAGCGACCTCTCCACTCTCATGGCCACCGGCCTGGGTGCGCTCTACAGTCAGCTGAGTCGCAAGCTGGTTATTGACTATCCCACCAACGATCTGCCTCCCATCCTCGCTCTGTCCGACTACCAACACCCAGCCTCCACCTTTGAGATCATCAGCTCATGCTCTGGTGATTTCCAACTACACCTTGAGACCTTTCTCTCTCATCTTCTCTTCTGGCAGGATGTCTTAGACCACTGCAAATCCGTCGAGGTGAAGCAGACGCTTCTGGAGCATTTCCAGGTCATTTTCCTCCAACAACTCTTGTAAGACAGCCCACCTGCAGGTTGGCCATGGTAAATATTGACAAATTCCCTAGATACCCTTCTTTACTAGAGTCGTCCGATATCGACGGAGGCTCGTCCGTAGCTGTCTTGACGTACCTCCGCCGGATCCTCGAATCCCTAGACCACCCTGACATGATCAACCTTATCCTTCATTATCTGCTCGGCTTGCCTGATCATGTCACCGAAGACATGTCAGGTTCCCGAGCCTCCATCAGTGCGGCTCGCAAGCGTAAATCCATGGATCTCGCTACTATGCTTGCCCAGACCAAATCCGACATCACGGCTACTCCTTTGCTCTTCAATCTGGTCGATCTTGCTCAGGCGTGTCTACGCTCACATAACCAGCAGACCATCCGCGTGACTCTCCAGCTGATCTCAGCTATCCTCCGGAGGCATCATCGTTATGCTATCAGCACGCTGCTTCGGACTGAAGCGGTCTTGGGAGCCAAAATGCATAGGACTGTCGGTGCCCACGAGCAGGAGGTGGATTATTTGATGAGTTTGGCTGGGTCCATTGGAGGGCAGGACAACTTTGACGAAATCTACGATAACGTCCTGAAGGACACCATGTCCCGGCTCGAGAGTCATCCCTGCTCCCTGAAGCTGGTCGCACCCAAGATATCAACCAACAATCATGACTTGCCCGCTATTCCTGATACACTGCCTGGGGCGCCACGCGACGTGCACGAGCACACGCTTCGCCCGGACGACCCGCTGCTCAACTCGGTTTTGGATCTGCTCGAGACCTTTTTCATGAACCCCGTCGACACAAATCTCTCCCTCACCGAGGCCATCTTAGACCTGGCCATTTGTGGCTACATGGCACCCGAAGGATGGATGCTGCGGAGCCCTCAAAAGTACACCTATGACGAGCAGCCACCCAGCCCTACCTCACCCGACGCCTCGACCACTTCCTTTAGGCCCCCGACAGACCCTGATTCTACGACGTCGGAGGAACAGCAGACGCTTGAGTCGTTGGATGCCTGCCGTCGTCGTCCAGTATGGGTACAGTCATCCCTACCTCGCATACTCGTCGTCCTACAGCAGTTGTGCAACCAGGTCACCAAGTATCGCGAGACTGTGCCCCGCTTCGAGGATCTTCTGCAAGGTAGGAGAGAGGCGTTCCAGACTGCAGACCAGCCCCGCCCGCCTGGTCCGCCGTTGCCACCCCGCAAGCCAACACCGCAGAGGCATAGTTCAACGCACACCCCGGAACGTTCAAGTCTGGACGACGCGACCCGCAGTGGATCGCCAGCGCGGCCCTCGGGTCTCGAACGGTTTGCTCAGCGCCTGGTGTCGGAGCTGAGCACGCCCAGCCGTACTGGAAGCCCACGAGGCAGGAAGAACAGCCGAAGTTCCGGAACGGGTAGCCCGGCACCAGGTGTTATGTCTGGTGGGTATGGATTCTCTACGCCAACGTCTCGGCCTGTTCCCCCGCCCAAAGACACGCCTGGCAGTCACGATAACTCTGGCCGGGGCGCAGCGGATGAAGCTGGGTCGTCGCACACACCTCGAGATCCGGTAGCCAGCCAGGCCGCGGCGTTTGCAGCTATAGATCAGAGCATTCTCGCCCGAAAGGTTGGCATCCCCGGCAAGGTTGAGCCTATCCCACTGGATCTTGGGAAGAAGAAGCCCACATTACACATGCCGCCCCCTAAAGATGATGATGACGAGGGCGGAGATGAGCAGCAAGAGGTAGACCGGGACGGCGATGAGCCAGAACAGGATGCCGTGCCGGGAACACCTAGCGGTGGTACTGCCGGAGCAAGTACGCCAAAGAGGGACACGGAAAAGGAGGAGAGGAAAGCTACGGTGTCGCATGTCATCACCAATGTCATTGTGCTACAGTCATTCCTGTTTGAGCTCGCAGCCCTGATCCAGGTGCGCGCGGCGCTCTTCAACGAGGTCCGCTATGCGTGAGTCCTCGGAATGCAACGTTGGGCCAGGGACCGGGGGCGAAGCCTCTCTATATATACCAGACAAAATTGTCCTTCTTGTACGTAGTATTCTTTGCGCCTCTGGGACCTGCGTGTAGTCGTCGCATTGCTTGGCGCTTGGTGGGCACATTCTGGCGGCGGATCACTCACGAGGAATGAAGAATAGACTTTTCCACAATGCTACCATATCCTCATGATTCTGACCATGTGATTCGGTCTGCCGTGGTGGGCTCGGTGTATGAAGATGGTGAGGCAGTTGTCATGCAAGAGGGGAGGAGGTTGTCTAGATGAAAGACCTGCAACGGCACCAAGGAACCCAAAATGGAGCCGCCGTTCATGCTACTGGATCTGCCGAGGGGAGCCAGGCTGATGATCGACGGCTGACGTGCGCTAATGCATCCAGAGGCGGGGACAGGGATCTGGGGTATTGGGTGGTGTGGCTGCCGTTGCGCGGGGACTTTTTTCTCTTGGGTATGACCGGCCTGTTGGTGCCGAGCCCGGTTTTACACTAGGTGAGGGTTGAAGGGGACTTTGGGCATGAGCTGGGCGTTCGTGAGGTTGCATGATTGGAGAGGATCGAGACCGGGGACATTGCTGGCTGAAGGGGGTTCTTGGGAGTTCTTGGGTTTGGCTGGGCACGTCAAGTCGGATTCGCGAATATTCTGGAAGGATGGGATGGGTTGAGAGATCAAGGCAGGGGTGTCTGCACAACGTCTGAGCTGGGAGATCTTTCTTGTTCAGAAAGTGAAGGTAGGCGCAGCAAGAGTTGAGAAACACACACTCTGGTTTATCTTGTCACGACACGACTCGGTTTGGTGAGGTTTCTTGGTTTTCTGGCTCTTTTGCTTTCTTGGCATCTTGGGAGGAATACGCGCGCTTGGGTACGTGAGTTCGGACCGAGCTATAGTTCCATGGACGCTGAGAGCAACAGATCTCGATTCCTCGATGTCAAACAAAGAGAGTTGAGGCTTAAATCTTGGTTTGTGACACACCGTTCGTCATTGAGGGAGTTTATCGAAACAGCCCGATGTCTTCGTTCAACTCGGTTAAGATGAGGGGTCGGTGAGAAAGAAGGCTAGTGGAAATTTGGCGGATAAAAGAAGAGATGGGAGGAATTAGAAGTTGCTGAGCACTCTGGTGGATGGCGCAAAGGCTCGGGAGAACCGGATTACGGCATCGCTTCAGATGAAGTGGTCGGACGGATGAGGGTCTGAGGGATGGAGGGAATTCTTTCGGTACCGATTTTCCATGTTGCTGTTTTTGGATGGGGCAGCGACCAAGTGTAGAGAGTATGGAATGGACTCTGCCAAGAATGGCAACTCTTCACTTTGCGAGTCGTGGAGGGAACAAAGGGGAGCAAAACTGAATCAGGCTGAGAAGGGCGGTGGCTGTGTGCCGTTTTGCGACAACCGCATGGCGAGTGATTTTGGATAACACGTCGCGAGTCGAGCAGCAGCTGAGAGCCGTCGAATCTTGAGTCGGGATGACCGGATGGTCGGGTGATGTTGAGCGGAATTGAACAGCTCGACCATGTCCTACGAAGGTGAGTTGATTGGAGCTGCAAAGGCAGAGAAGATGAGACGAGACGAGACGACATCAGCTGAAAATAGAAGGCGGTATTCTCGCGCGTGGTATTGGGCAGAGTTGGGCAACAGGAGCCTCGAGAGTCTGCCCAAGTTCAAGGCTGCAATCAATATCCAGCCCGGTGGGATGGGGAGGGGAAACCGAGTGGACTGGCGGAGAATTCAACTCGCCGAGCAGAGATTCCCGTAGATAGAGACGATTTGAGGTGAAAGAGAAAAACCCGAGAGCAAGTCCCCGCCGTCTGTACCGGATGTTGGCCCGTGGTTCGTGTGGATTGTCGCGGGCTGAAACTGTGGAAACGCGCTTGTGGAAGTTAGATGTGCGCTGCCTATTGCGTACAAGGCGTACAACCATCATCCCCGGACTCTTTCTTATACGATCGTTACGCCGAGGTGGAATATGAGGTAGTTGGGTAGGGCAAGATGTGAATGTGATACCAGACCAGGGGTGGCATCGAGCGGGCGCGCCACGTTGTGATGCGAGGCAAGGCCGTGGGGCTGCCGGGTGGCCGGTGTTGACGGACAAGGGTGTAGTGTAAGCTGCCTGTCAGCTCACGCAATGGTCAGGGATGTCTGGATTGCTCAAGTGGAGAGTTGAGGAATATGGGGAAAGGAGGCGGTGGTCTGGGACCGGACGTCTGGAAGAGAAGAGATAGATAAAAGAGTCGTGGACGTCCGGTCTTTCTTCCGCGCCCTTCTTCTTTTGGTTGCTGCGTCTGAATTCGGACGATCACTTTACTTGACAACTACAACATTTACTTTCAGTACTTATCCAACTATCGAATAGACCAAGCGTCGATCATTTCCTTTCGGATTATACACATATACAACTATCCTACACGACTCAACATCATCGCCGGCTCGAACACACATTTCACGACGGCGGGAACGAGTTACGACAAGGTTCACACTACACACACGAAGATACGAAGCGTTGGAATTAGACAAGATGAAGTTCTCTGCTGTTGCCGTCGTCGCCGCTGCGGTTGCCGGCGTTGGTGCCGTGCCCGTTGAGTCTGGGTAAGACTCACAACTCTTCCACCTGACACCCAACTAACAAACACTTCCAGCCCCATCGCAAGCCTCCAAGCCCGCGCCTCGGACGCAATCGGCGGCGTCGTAAGCTTCATCAAGCGCGAAGATGCTGGGAAACCCGTCGTCCCGCAAATCAAGCGCTCCCCGATCCGCTTCCATTCCGGACTCGCCCACGAGGAAGCCATGGCCGCCGTCGCCCGACGCGCCGACAAGCCCGGCAAGAATGACCCGCCTCCGCCCTTGAACCCGTTTGGCACCGACGCGAGGAAGCGCGAGGCGGTCATCGAGGCGCGCAAGAAGAAGGGGGGCGAGGAGGAGGTCCCGCCGCTGGCGCCGTTCTCGACAAAGAGCAAAGGGGAGAAGAGGGGCGGTGATCTGACGACGAGGCAGAAGGCCAAGGAGAGCGTGCCGCCTTTGGCGCCGTTTTCCACGGAGGGGAGTAAGTCGAAGAAGGCTGTGAGGATGTAAAGTTTTCCGACTTGACCCTCTTCATTTTTTTTTGGTTGGCTTCTTGTCAGAGACAAGGACTTCTTCTCTTCTCCTAACCGGGCTGGAATCCGCTGGCAATGATTGAGGGTTCTTCTTTAAAAGGCTGGGTCACCTTTGCGTCAACATACGGGAGGAGGGAAGATGGATGGGAAGCAACCCTTTTTTTCTCCATTTTTAGAGTGGGTGGGGGTTGTGAGAGTTCCTGGGGAATTGATCTTCTATTCACTGTATATTCTTTTTGCCAAGCTGTTCATATGATGTTTTTCGTTTTTGATGTAGTTCTCCCAAGAGTCTAAGCATTGTACTCATGATGTTGGAGTTTCCGGTAAACTGGGGAGGGTGAGATGCAAACCGAGAACCCCCAAGGGTAGATTAAAGCTGGGCACTCCGGCATCGACCTGCCGAATATAGAAGAACCTTTCTGATGTTGAGTTTCGAAACGTCTGACGGGCGGGTGGGAGTTTTCATGTTGACGTGGTTGAGAGCTCGCGAGGACTTGCCATGTGCGGGAGCCTGTGCGACTACGAGATCTCCTATGATTTGAACGATTTCCGTCCAGGTTGAGCCCCGCAAGGCTACTACCTAGAGATACATAGCCGGGTGAGTACGGGTTCTGTCACTCGAGTCTGGAGCAACTCGAAATTAGCCAAGGTTTATTGAGACGTCATACGGTCTGCAAATGTTTCTATGCTGCCGAAGAGTCCCAGTCGTCGATCTGACTGATCAGAAGATTGACCCTTTCATTATTGAGATTGATGTAATTTCTCACTGTCTACAATCTCTAGCCTGTGCTTTATCCGCCATCCAATAAAAACCTTGGGATATGCTCAAGCTGACCACGATCGTTTATTATTTTAACCCAATATCTGAAAGAGTGCAGTTGGCGACGGCTGAGTGGAAAAGTTACGGTTCCCAGAAAGTCGAGGTATCTGTCACTTTATCCCATATTGTGGTTCAGCTGGCACTCCAGCGCTTCTGTGAAGATCCTGTGAGTACAGAGCTTGCTAAACGTGGTTATGAAGTCTGTATGAGATTCCTTGAGCGCCCAAGCAAGGTGAACAGACATACCAACTTGTGCCACAGGCTTTTCAAGGCCATTGTTGGGAGTGGAGAGTGGAGAAATCTTGCCGTCTCTTGATAGCACTTCGCCTCCGAAGGAATCTATCACTGCTGTTCCGCGACGAGAATTGGAGAGAAAAGGGAGCAAAACGATTGGAAACTTGGATGAGGCTCCCTGGGCTTTTCCTATTGGCGACGAGATCTACGACAGCGATAGGTCACAGGACTCGCTTCATGACCTTGGTACTCATAGGGACATGCTGTCAATCGTGGAAAGGAGTTACAGCTGTATCGAGAAGGTCATTGCCCGGCACTCCAAGAAGTGCCAGCGGCTGAGGGGCCCCAGCGGAGAGCCCTCGTCGACTGGCTCGCCGACTACCTCCTTATTCTTGACTCGTTTCCTTCTACATGAGCGGCTGCCCTTCAATATAACTCGGTGAAATATGGCACGGAAAGCTTCAGACTAGTTCAGGGTTAAGTCGGTGCACTAGATGATGATACCGCAACGGGAGCCGATTTATGTTCCTATCTAGCTGCACTGTAATAACATAGCCATAGTCATCACATCGTTCTTCGAAGACGTGTGTACCCCCTGGCACTCCACAACAAACCGCAGTCTGAAGAAGAAGCTAGGAAATGGCACTGCTGCTTCTCAAATACCATGGCTCTGAGCATCTCAAGACGAAGATTCCCCCTTACTAATTCTCGCTAGCTGGAAGTATCCTCCGTATTCGAAGTCGTGGTCAAGGCCACGAGTAATATCATTGATCGCTTGGGGTTGAGGAGCCTCGAAACCGGTGGGAGTGTCTTTGAGGAGCAAGTCCGAAATGAGACTCTCGGCAATGGGGAACGGCTTGGTTGTGGGGAACGTAGTCGGCTAAGTGGTGGCGACAACATTGGTAGCGGCGAGGGCGGTGACAGGCTTCTCGATCTCGGGGCGGACCTTGAGGACATCGCGTCCTTTGGGGTAAGAGATCTGCTCGAGGGCGTCAGGCAAGCTGCGACGCTTATCGACATTCCAGTAGCGCTTGCTACAGATGCTGGAGCGGTAGCAACTAGTGGTGAAAAGAAGTCAGCTACAGAGTTGAACAAGGTTGCCTCGGGGGGAGGGGGGGAGGGGTGGAAAGGGGAAGAGATATGTACCCCTCATTGACCCAATAGTCCAGCTTTGGACCACCAGGGCACATGGTGTTCCTGATAGCCCGCTCGACATCGGGGCGCCGATCGCCGAGAAAGTGGATGTGCTGAATATTGAGGATAAGCCACATGCCATTGCCATTCTCGTTGGCCTCGTAAGTGCGGTCGCACTTCTTCATCACAATCTCCTCGATATAGGAATTGGTCTCCTTTGCAACCTGCGCCCGCATCATGCCGCACCAGTGGGTGCTGACCTTGCCAATAGGCTTGATGCGGATGATGTATTCAATGTCGTCCTGGAAGCCACAGTTCTCTTCCGAGTAGGAGCAGTCGATTTGAGGGGTGATGCCGCGCCTGAGAATATCGCCGCAGTCGTGAGGGGCGATCGTGTCATCGCGAGCGGTAAGACCGGCCTCGATGGTGATGACCGGGAAGGTTTCAGCCTTGGTGATAGTAAGGTCCTCGGCCAGGGCAAAAGTAGCCAGGGAATAAATACCCAAGGCGAGGATTGCCTGGAAGAGGATGCGGGAGACCATCATCATGATGAGTGTTCCTCAACTTCGTCAGTGGTCCCAATGTGGGTGGTTGTAAAGGTGATCGAGAATCGAGGGTTTTTGAGGGAAGTACCGAGTTTTTCTCAATGAAAGAGAGAAAGGAAGTAGATGTGAAAGAGGAGATGTGTGTTCGACAGAATGAAGTAGGAGGAAAGGGTTGAGCTATGAGGGAGAATTTGGAAGGAATACCAAGCCACCTCATCTGGTCACGTTTTTCTGAATAACGCCCGGAAGATCTTTAAGCAAATGACCTGTTTGACCTCAGGCAGAAGCCTCCTTATGAGATACCAACAGTGGGAAGGAAGGAGCATATGAGAAAGCAGACTGAAAAGACCCGGTATGTGGGTGGCGTCACGTGGAACAGTGAATGTTGGGAATACTCACTTCACCGCTTAGGTATGGGATGATGTCTTCCACACTGGGTACTTTCTCCAAGCTTAGCTCTGTAGGTATTGAAAAACTTCACTGTCTAAAGAGAACAAACGGTGAATGATTGCTGTGTAAAACAATGCTCAGGGCATCTGTGTGGTTGTACAACGTCAAAGAGTTTGCTACCTTTATTGCATCATTACGCTTCTGCCCCTTGCTTCGTCCCAAACCAGTGACACTCTCCTTTCCACAAAGAACTCGCACCTTACTCTCATCTTCGAGAAACGAATGATGCCCTGCAGGCGCCAAGTTCGTATGTATACCTGATCGCGCACTACCTGACCAAAAGTGGTCTGCCCAAACAAGTCAGTCTATTATATGAGTTGAAATCTGGTTCTGGGACCTTAAACTTCCTGATATTGTCAATTGGAGTGCCTATGCGTGTTCCAGGAGTTGTTCGCCCAAAGCACGCGTAATTCGGACGCCCATGATTCCTAAAACAACGCTTCTGCCGGTCTTAGAAGGAAAAGAGAGGCACGCAACTGGCGATCATCGATTTTGAAGGGAGCAATAACCGGCGGTATTGGAAAGTGAGAACAAATGTCGTCAAGACTTATGGGGGAAGCTCACTTGATGTCGCTCAACCTCTTATTCCTCACCGTCAAAGCTCCCATCCTCTCGATACGTATGTGGTAGTATTCATTTCTGCCACCAACAAGCGTGCATTCTTCATCGAATGTGTCAGAGCAGTCGGTAAATACACAGTTGTCTACTAGCGCTGATGCTCGCGAGCCTACGTCATGGACATGTTTACAAAGTTGAGAGCTTGGGCGTGCCAGGAAAATGAAGTGTTGACCAAAGACATTGATAAAGAAGGCTGGCTTAGTGAACAGGCAAAGGCATCATGCCATACACAGACCCATCAATCAAGCTCTAAGCATTCGAGCTTAGTTATTGGTCAAGAAGACTTAATAACAGTCTCTTGTCTTGAATTGGTGGCATCTGTCGCAGCATGTTTACCTGGAAATAGATGGTTTGACTCATACCACTTGAGGAGCTTTTCCTATGATCACACGGATAAGACCTAGAAGTCCACAATCTGATGGTAAGACAGACGAGAAACTTCGAATCAATGGTTTCCCCACGATCAAATGTCAAATGGAACAGGCCATGTCTAGAAGCCACCAATCTCTTGAGAGTCTGAGGGCAAAGAATAAAAAATGAGTAGATGCTATCCAGAGGCATCAGGTTACAATTCGAATCAGATATAATGGCATTCACAGCACACTGGTAAAGTTGTCTTGAGATCATCCATGCGTCAACGGGATGCCATGCTTTGGCATGAGTCATGCTCAAAGAGAAGTCCCAATTTCCCGGACAAGCCCGTTGCAGAGTGGCAGCGATCTTTGGTCCGAATAGATTGTTCCCCAGACTTCCTGGGAAGGATATGACTCGGCACAGGCCCCTCTTATTCTACGAATAGTGAGATAACACTTTCCCCTATCAAGAACTCGGGAACACGTTGCCTGGAAACTCAAAAGCAATGTACATTGATTTGATAATCAAACAAAGTTCGGATGACTAAATAGAGCATTGAAAAAAAATGGCATTCCCCGCAATCTTCAATCAATAGATGCATCGTCATATTGAGGCCTTGATGAAAGCGACATTTCACACCTCCAGAGGTCGGGGAAGCCGATATCTTATCAGCCATCTGCCATCCATTGAGGACTCCATGGGGCACGTAAGGCTTGGGAGAGTACATACAAATGTAAATGACTTTTCAAGTCCGACTTCCCCTCGCCACAATCAGCTCTCGTCCTTTATTTCAAATTTTCGTTCATAGCTTCTATCATCCAGACTATCTTTTAATCACCTATAATTGATTTGGCATATCATACTGGTTGCCCAAGACTATCATGTCGTTGAAAGATCTCTGCCTACTCAGTCTGCTGATGTAAGTTGGCATTTCGAGTAAGGTACGAGTGAAATTGAGAGCTAATTGATCCCAGGGTGGCGCGTGTCAGCGCTGATAAGCACCGCCTTTGCGCCTGTATCAGCGACCAGGGTCTTGTTGGTGTTCAAATCAACGATGATGCAACAAAAGCAGTTGTCAATGCGTACGACGGACGGTTCGTTTATGGTGAGAGAATTGGCCTTCACGCTATTAAACTTCGTCGTCGCTAACAGATCTTATAGCTGGAGGCAATTGGTTTTCTGATGAGCTACACGGCGCGCCGTACAGCGGCCCTTACGTACGTCGGCACCATTCTTCCCCTCCAATGGTTTTGTATCAGGTTGTTTAGGTTGCTGATGAGAAATAGTGGCATGCGATAGAAGGAACAGTCAACGGTGCCAAAGATGATGGGTGGGTCGGCGGTGATGAGGCGCATGGGCTTTGCAAGAAGCAGAATTGCGACAGCGCATGCTTCTCGCCTGGGGAATCTTTCAACTGGCAGGGCTGTGGGCCAGATGATGAGTGCTTCACCTCCAAGGCAAAGAAGACGGATAAGTTTGGTAACCCTGTGTGACACTATCGTTGATTCAGGTTGCTGGATATGTAAATTCAAATACTCCGAAAGGTTAGGTAAACTACTGCACACGTGAAATATTTAAGATTTTTGCTATTGCTCTTCCGGCGCGTTGTCGGCATGAAAGCATGAGAACAGATAGTGCAGCCAGCCGGGTACAATAAGATAGATAGCACAACGACCAGGCAGAAACATTTCGAGTTAATTTTCTCAAGTTTCCGACCGATCTGGCCGAGGCTCGGTCAGGGCCAAGAGAGGCGCGGTTTTAGCGAGATTCAGCGAATCGGGCAGCCTAACTCACTATCACCAAAAGTTCACAACTGGCGTTAGGCAAGGCACTGCAAGCACCCAATTCCCTAAGGACACTAGGTTACCGGAAAGATGGTCTAATTAAGCTTGGTTAGAATCTTAACCTGTTAATGTGGAGATCCCGAGCTTACCGTTGCATCTTCATCTTCGCATGGCAAAGTGACTGCTATCTAGTGTGGAACCCGTGGGAATCGGTCAAGCTTCCGAAAGGAACATGGAACTTTGATAATTCAAGTACCCCTCCTAGGTTGCCGTCCAATCGAAGAAAGTCGATTGAGCGGCTGAAAACCATCTAATTCGGGAGACCGGATACTGCTGCCTCGCATCTCGGCTGCAGCGCGCGATAGGTCTTGCCATTGTTAATCCTTGAGGGCAGATCCTTCGTACAGGGTGGTACTTGGGGCTGTGGGATTTTATTGTAACCGCCTAGTCGCACATCGTTAGCGCTTATTTTGCGTAGCAGGGTCAAGCATCCTCCGCGATTCTGCCTTGCAGAATGGATTTGTTAAATGCTGCGAGGTCCCGGATGTCTCATCCTTCCGTCGTTCAAGCTGAAGTTAGCTAAAATCCGAGTCCCCTTGTCGCAGTGAATCGTCCATAGCGTCACGCATCATATCAGTCGTTTCCATCAAGAACCTTTCAACTTGTTGCCATGGCTCTACCAAGCCTGTGGGTTTGTCTCTATTTGCTCTTCGCAGCATTTGTCGCCGCCGAAAACCGTTTTCGCCGGCCACCTGGTCCAGGTCTCGCCTATGACTACCGAGACAACAACGCTTACACAATAGGAGACATTATAGATCTCCACTGGGACATGGAATACGACTCTGCCAGGTTGATATTATGGCAAGAATCGGTAGGAGGCGGAAGCACTTTAGACTACATCGATGTCGTAGGTGAGTTGCACGATCTTATGAAGCCTGGGTTCAAATAGGCGAAGCGACGGAAGGCCTGCAACTTAGGGAGAACTCCCATGGCTGACATCGATTGCCCGGCCGTAGCGAGCACCTCCGCAAAGTCAATTAACTGGGAAGTCTCCATAAAGGACTTCCCTAATCCGAAACTCAGCAACCTCTACTTCTTCGAATTACTCGGGCCAGGCAAAGAACCGGCAAACTGGGGCGTCACCTGCCACTATTTCAACATCACCGAAGCCCAAGTAACACCCCAACCAAGCAATACCTCTGCAGCAACACCACTGCCGACGACGAAAGATCAAGGCCTATTGTCGGGAGCTGCAGCAGGCATTGCGGTTGGTGTTACTTTTGCTGCAGTGTTGGGCATGGGCACTATCGGGTGGCTTTTGTGGCGTCGACGACAAGCGAGAAAACCCCCGATCGCACAAGCTGAGAAGAAGCACAGCCTTGATGGGAGCCAGCAACAACCGTATCACTATGCCCAAGCCCCTGGATGGCAGCCAGAACTGCCAGTTGAGGGGCATGGCTTGTATGAAATATCCGCCAGCAGCATGAATGTCAGATACGAGATGGCATCCCACCAAGGCATAGGCCAGGCAGGAGTTGGAGACGACAGACCAAAAGCTTTCGCAGATATGCGCTGAATGTGTACTCGTCTCAGAAAAGGCACTGATCGCATTGGGTTAAATAATAGTACAAAGGGTATTCGCGACTCCTCCCCCCAGATCACTTCGGAGCACGGCCTTCCTTACTTGGCCTGCTCAGTGATCTTAGCGACGCGTAGTGTTACGGGAACAGAAGTCCAATAGTCATGCTCCGCGTGAAACCGCCTTCCCAGGGTCTCCCGTTTGCCCTCTGGAAAGATCCTCTGGATGCTGAGAAGGATATCTCCGCGTGGCTCCTCCGGCACCTCGATCCAGAGTTTGTGTATCCTGGGTGGCCCCGGCAGAACCGGGACCACAAAATCTGGGGAAGCCCTCTTCTCGTCAACATCACCTTCATAGAGACCCCGCTCTTCAAGAACCATCACTTCTTTCGCTATCCGCGCGGATAATATCGCATCCCAGATTCCTTCCTGCCGTTGGGATGCTAGAAGAAGTTCCAATGCCTGACGTCTGATCCTGGGCACGCGACACTTGACAGCGGTGAAGAATAACGGCGGAACCAAGCCCGTGTCTGAGGCGTGCTCAGCTTGATGCGTATAATCCTCTGGGGACGATTCAGCAGCAGGTGTCAGCATGGTTGCAGATGATGTCGCCTCAATAAGCTGCCTCGCCGAAGCTACAACCGACGCAAAGTGACTCGTGTATAGGTCAAAGATAAGCTCATTTCCAGGATTTAGAGAAGTATTGGTGATGATGTATGCCATAGTGTGATAAATCGGCAGCGGTCCGTAGGCGAGCCTCTCTCGATCTGTTACGAAGTTCCAGGTCCTGGCTTTGAAGATTTCAAAGGCTTGTATCCACAATTCTAGCTCGTTCCGAAGGGACTGCTGTGTAGCGAGCAGCTCAAAGATGTCAGCTGCATCTTCTGCTGGTCCGGCCGCGGCACCGTCTTTCTGTAATTGGTACGCTCTGAACAAGAGGCCGTCGAGGCTTTGGCTAGCGTCCCGAACTGATTGAAACAGCCGGGGCATTGGCGGCCATATCGATGAGGTGTGTTTAGTGCCGGCACCTTGGTAAAACTCGTTCGTAAGAAGAGTCGCTTGGATATCTAGTCGAGGTATGACATCAACGAACCAGTCATCTGCTGGGTCGCATGATGATGTCGGAGCAGAAGATCTCAACAAGCTTCCCAGAAGCTGGAGACTGTGCCTGAAGTGAAGGAATCCCGTCTTGTATCGCTTTTGCATGAACTCCATGCATATGTAGACCGTGCAGACAACTAGAACGACGCGTATTGATTCTGTGCTTGGCGTGCGTAAATGCTTCTGAAGGTGGTAAATGGACTTGTTGTAATACTGCAGGCTGAGGTGTTCCTGTTGATCCGCTGTCTCGGGACTTGATGGCTCCCGTTTGACGATGCATGCGTCGATGTTTGATGTCTCGTGGGCCGCACCCAGGGCGAGGATAGCATAGAGGATAGCAGGCTCAGTCGAGCTAGCTTGAAGCACCAAGGTCTTCCAGAACGGCGAGTTGAAGACGCCAGGCAGTTGGTTCGTGGTCCGGCTCACGAACCACTCGAAGTGAAGTTTATCAGTACAGCTCAGCTCCGCCGAGCCCGCATGTGTGTCGCAACGCGATGGAGATGCTGATGAGGTCTGGAGAAGTGGCAGTGAGGGTCTGCGGGCCGCTGGACCGCCACCCTCACCGCCGTAGCCATCGCAGACCTTGCCTGTGATGCTACACCGTCGACAAGCTGGTCTTGTCTCATCACACTTGACTCTATGGATTCTAGAGACCAGGTCAGTCCGAGTCCTTCTGACATCGTCCTATGTTGTACCGCGACGGAATGTTCGGACTTACCTGCAAGGTGTGCAACTCTTCTTAGCTTGGACGGATGGCCGTGACTTGGATCCGGAGGTACCGGGTGGAGAACGGCCACAGCTCATGGCAACGAACTCTAACGAGACCTTACAGTCCGCCGGACACGCCGGGCTCGAATAGTGGGGCTTTCGGAGGCGCGGCAAGAGCGCGCGACGCGAGATATCGAATGCGAGCTGCTGCTATATTTCTGCCGGCAGAAGGGGAGGGTGGAGCTGAGCGACACTTTGGCCGGGCCCTTTCAACTCGACTCGACCTAGAGGTGTTGTGAATCGAGGAGAAGAGGGGCTGACGTCAAAGGAGGTATGCGATGGCTTAAACTAACTTTCCTAGAAACCAGTACTCGGTTACCATTTAACTGTGCTGATTGGCGGTCGCCGATAGAGTTTCATCGTCCCCGTTCTGGTTGATGGCCAGGGTCAAAGTGTAATCTCGCCAGAGGGCTAAGCTTTCGGTGAGCTGACCGAGTCATGGCCTGATTGTGGTTGAAGCGCGACGCCTCACCGCCTGCAAGCCGCATGGGGTCTGTATATCGCAGGTCGCCCATCGATGAAGGATACGGTATGTTATATTTCAAGTATCTTCCTTGGCGATGTGAGGCCGGGTCAACGACCAGTGATCTGACCCTCTCCAGGCTGTGAGAAGAGTCACTTGTATTTCGCTAGAATGCCGTGGCACCCAAGATTTACTACACAGTATGTATGAGCCCGTAGAAACAACCCGGCCTCGCTGGACGGCTTGCATTTCCTCGATCAATGGTTTCCAGATTTCATCTCGTTAACCAGCGTAAGTTCCAACGCGCGGTCCAAAATATTCGCCTTTAGGCAGCTTCAGCAGCGTGCAGGCCGTAGACTCGCATCCACTCTCCGAGTCGTTGCCCCACCAAGTAATCTCAAATCCGTGATAACTGACGGCAAAGAAGATAATCACACCAGCGATGGCGATGGCAGTCGAGAAAGCCGCCGACAAGACGTAGTTGTACTTTGACCAGAACGCAAGATAACGCTGGCGGAGGTACACCATGCTCAGCCATCCAGGCAGGACGGCCGGCCACATATAAGCGATGTTGTACTTGACTTGATGTTAGCCACAAAAGCGATCGTAAACCAACCATTGGGAAAGCTTACAGGAGACCAGCTGATGCCACCGCTGAGGATCATCACTGGGTGAATCTTGGCGAACCAGTGGGTACGAGGAAATTTGCGCTGGAAGTAGTAGAAAACGAAAGGAAGTGCAAAGCCGACCGGGAACGCTGAGAGTAGGGCTGTATAGATGCCGCCTGATCCAAAGACCTTTCGGGCACCTAGACTACCGAACAGCACCGCAGCAGTAAAGTAGGTGTTTACGCCAGGGCAAGTGAAACGGTCTTTTTGGTTTCTGTAGGACTTTCACGTTAGTCGTCCGACCATGAAAAATATGATGTTTCGCAGTATACTGACGTTGAGCAAAGATCTGGAATGTTGCTGATCTGAAAGTTCATAACGCCAGTACAGACAAATGCTGAGACAAAGACAGCAACGACTTGAGCGGCGAAGGTGTGCCTCTGTGGGATCTTGAGGTAGTGAGCTAGCTTCAAGTCATTGGCAAAGTCAAGAGCATGAGCTGTAGTGACATAACTGCGAGTATCGTAAGTTGTTGAATACACTAAGGTACCTCAGGTAGAACACAACAGCAGATTATTCACTTACCCGAAGCACTTGAAGAAGTTCATGGCCAAGGCATTGCCCGGCTCCCAGGCACCTCCAATGAATTCCGCAAGGACGCTATGTCATGTCAGTCCTATATGAACAACTAAAAAACATGAACAAGCCAGGTTTGCTTACTTGAATTCGACTTCCATTCCGGTCGTAGCGAAAATAATGCCTGTTGGAATAACAAAGACTAGGGCAAGCGCAATGCCGAAGAACACAACACCAACGCTCGTCTGGTAGAATGTTAGTCGCTAAACAGCAACGACAGTAGCAGTATGGGTCGTTCGACTTACCTCGGTCGGCCATGCAGCAACTGCCGCAACACCGAAAGCAATGGCGGCCAGATTGAGAATCAGATACCACCATTCAGGAACTGAGAGGGATTTCAGTACTAATTAATCTTCCAAGTTCGCTTCGGACATACCTTCAGGGTAGTTGGACATCAGCCTTGTATGAACATCCTTGAAATCAGTCGACGCCTCTTTCTTGAAGCTGCGCCACAAACTCCGGAAACCAAGTGCAATATCGTGACGATGATAGAGAATGGCATAGGACACGGTAGCCGCATAGACAGCGAAGAAGTAGTAGTACATCGTGATACTACTAGCTGCGAGGTACACGGGGGAGTACGCCTGGTACTTGGTCTCGTCGAGCCACCCTCTGCCATCCAAGATCTTCGAAACGTTGTATGAGCCACCGAAGTGATTATACATCAGATTCGAGTTGATAGGGAGGTAAGCAGTGTTGTACGCATTGGTCCAGTAGAGTCCGATGATTGTAATCCCGCCCAAGAACACGCCGATGAAGGTGTTGAAGGTAACACGGAAAGGGACCACAAGAGGCTGAACGACGTGTGTCGCAACATTCCAGTCGAAAGTTGGGATGGGATTGAAGCCGAGACCCTTGTTAACACCAGTAATGGCAGTGAGTGTAAAGTTATTGGGAGCAATCCAGGCGATCCAGTTGAACAGGGACAGTGCACCAAAGATGTAATCGGGGAACCAGAACCACACAAACATCGCGGCAAAAGCAACCATGAAGAATCGGTATCGCGACATGTTGTAGATCTTCTTAAAAGGACCGGGTACTGGATGATTTGCCTCTGTGGAAGCCATTAGCATCCAACTTCGTCATATGTTTAGCATATTACTAAGATCATACCGTTGTGTAAGGAGCTGTTGAGAGCGATGGTGACTAGAGATGCCGGCCAGAGGCAGAAAGATGGGTAGACCAAGAACCTTCTACACAAACCGGCTAGTCCGAATCCCATCAGATTTGTGGAAAGAGCCAGAAGAATCTGGTAACTGAAGGACTTGGCATATTTCTGGCCAAAGTAACGGTCCATCCACTGCGTAAAGACTAACGTTTTATTAGCAATGGACGGCCGAATTACGTGTCGAGTAGTCTGTAGAGGATCACTCACTGATGTATCTGGAACTCGGCAGAGTCTTTCCAACACTTGCCATGATCGAAATGAGCATGTGCTCTTTCTTGTTGAACGGTCCAGGATTGAGACTATGCCGAACCCCAAAGAGCGTGAAGCCAACATCGGGAAGCCATTTTTCGGCAGCTTTGCCGACTGGATACGCGAGGAGTTGTACGACTTCCGCGCGCAAGGTGATGGAAGGCTGACGCACACTGAAGAGCTGGTTAATGAAAGCGATGAAGACGACGAAAAAGAGACCGATAGTCCAGGCACGGATCGTGGCGACTGGCATGCTAGCATCGTCATGCGGGTCGACTACAGCGCGAACCTCGGCGTACGGGCTATTGGAAGTCAACAGAGAAACTTCGATCTTGGCCTCTGAGATTTCACGACTGTGCGAATCCGGGTTGACAAGGATGTCTTCGTTGGCAAGAAACTCCTTGAGACGCTCGAGGGCTCCTGCCGGGAAGTTGGGATCGAGACCATGCTGTTGCACTAGTCTCTCGGCCGACTTTGAGAGGGGTTAGAGGCTGAAGCTTCCTGCCTACAACGGTGGGGTCCGAAGACTGCATACCGATCTGGTCTCCTCGAGAGATAGGGAGCGTGAAAGTTCTCTGGCTTCGAGGACTTCTTCGGGGGTGGCATTGAGTTGCCTGCGAAGTGTCAGCTTTCTCGGCGACTTGATATGGTCTGGTGTAAATCTCGGTGTGGAAATCAAGTAAATACCTCGCTACATCGTCGATGGAAACCTTTCCATCGAAACTCTCTCTCTGTGTAAGTGTCAGATTGACTCATCTGTGCATTCGATCAGAGTAGGTCAAACCTGAAGGTTTGCATCTGCGGGTGTGACAACGTCGATGGTGTCTCCCGTTTTCTCATTGAGTGTACCCATATTGATCCGTGACTAACTGGGCAACAAGTTCAATTATCAACATGTACAAAAGACTTGGGGTTGAGAAGAGGATGCATCACTCCAGGAAGACAGCCGGTGGGATAGAGACAGACAGAGTCCGAAGCCACCTTATCTTTATCGACGTCCTGATCCAGGGCAAAACCTCGACCTTAGCCGGGCCGACTGTCAGTGGCGTCAATGTCTAGGGTTTTTGCGTTGCCTGGATGTATTCTGAGCTAAAAGTGGATGTTGGTAGGACACATCTAGATCCCGCGTTGGTCTGCTTGGCGCAATAAGCTGTTCATTCAGAACCTCGACAGTGGTGTGGTCCCAGGTCGTCGTCCGTGTCCTAACTCCGCAAAGGATTCGCCGGACATGCGTTCAACTAAAGTAACTTTTCCTCACAGCTTGCGTACAACAACAAAGATATCTCGGACGAAATGACCCAAAGGCGTCACATTACCGAGGTCCACACCCAATGAAGTATGCCATTACACTCCTGACTCTTGCGCCATATCCCAAAATGCTTATGATCCTAATAAGATGCCCGGTCTCGGTTTCCGTCGTTCCTCTAAACGCGCTGACATCTGAACGGCTTTTACAATCGGCTCCGGTGAAAGCAGGTCAGTTACGTACCAGTATGCTTAATCCGTATTGACCTCCCGCTGTAAGTCCCCGTTCGACGCGTTGAACACCAAATCGCCGGGATTTTGCAGGGAATTGGTCGGCGGGAAGTGGGCGGGTACCTTGTGGCGCCATTAAAGACCAGAATGACGGCTTCGGCGTACGAGACCTACTCGGCAAGGCGTCTTGGCAGTTTGCAGATGTCCATCCTTTTTTCGGACTCTGGAATGGTCTGTTCGGGACTTGAAGCCGGTGTAATTGTCGGGATAGACCCGACTACATGATTGTGGTCGGGTAAAGGCCGCAGCTCTAGAAACAATCGAAAATAGGGCTTTGAGTATTGTGGAAACGATAACGTAGATATTGATCCTGGTCTTAAGCTCTACAAAGTAACATCTAGTGATTTGGTCGGTTGGAAATCTCATAATGACTGGCTGGATCTATCAGCAATAATTTACTTCCTGAATTTAAAGGGAAGTCTAGTTTGCAACAACGCCCTACCTCCAGAGCGCCAGTGTCTCCAATCAACATACTTTGAATGTACCATGAAAAGAGTGGTAATCTCAATCTCCATGACCAAGATAGGATTACTCGTAACATGCAGTCGAGTTCCCAAGTGGGCCGCCTCCGCCTGACGTGCTTTATCTCCACGTTGACGCCTCTGGGAATAAAGAGCTGCCAAGCCTTATCCCCAACCCACCCCGACGTCGGGACAAACTCACCCGATAACAAAGTCGAGCTGCTCGAGGAGAAGCGGTTACTGTAGCGAATTTGAGTGCAAATCAGATCAGCTTTTATCTAACTGTCTTTCTTAAGTAGGAAGGCCCGTTATATGTCAATAGGTATGTGACATAGGGAAGAAGCTTATAGAGGCTAACTGCTATTAGGGTCTAAAAGATAAATTACTAAAATCTACCCTTTTTTAAAATATACTACTAGCGCTCTATATATACCTAAGCTACTCTTTTATTACTTAGTCCCCTTCTTTATACCCCCCGAGCTATTTTTTAATTAATAAGGTTTAATTAATAAGGTTTAATAAAATACTCCCTTTTTTAAGCTTTATTTTAAAGGCTATTTATAGCTTATATATGCTATATTAATCCCTTATTAATAAGGTTTTTTAATATATAGTACGAGGGTAAGTAAAAGTAGCGCTTATTAATTTAAATATAAACTCCTTATTTTAAATAATAGATTTAGTTAGCCCTATAATTTTATATCTAAGTCGCTCCTACTTATAGTCCGTTTTTATAATTATTAGTACTTAGGTAGTCGTTACTCTATTTTTATTTACTAATATTAACCCCTTTTTAAGCTATTACGATTCTTAATTTCTCTTTTTTTTTTATTTATAGTTATTTTAATTATATATAGTTTTTTATTTTTTTTAGCGTTTACGCTACTTCTTTATTACGTAGATTTTATAGTTAATAAATATTTTTTAAATCCCTTAATCTTTTATACTCCCTATATTTAAGTTAGTTTTTTTTAAAGTTATATTATATTTATTATTAATTCTATTTTAACCTAAGTATAGCTCTTTTTAATAGCGTTACTACGATTAGTAATAGACCGGTTATTAGCACTACGGGTATGCTTAATAATAATAGCAGTAGCCGTTTACTTAAAAAGCCTAATATTCCCTATACTCACCCTAACCTTATACGTATATTACTACTTATATACTACTTATACTAATTATTATAAACTCTTATTAAAAAAAAGAAAAAAGTAAACGCTAAAAAGATTATAGTTAGCTAAGTACGCTCGCTACCCTACCCTACCTACGTTATATATAAGTTATTTAATTTATAAGTTAAGTACTATAATTAACTAAGTTAGTAATTTATAGCCCCTAGTTCGCTCTTTTATTTAATACTTTTTTAAAATCTAGTATATATTATATAAAATATATTATATAAAACTATTTTTATAAAGATATAATAAGTACTTAGCGCTATTACTACTCTATTACTCTTCTTATGTATTAATTAATAATATTTTAAGTCCCTAAGTCCGTAGAGTTTATAATACGAACCCTCTAAAGTATTATTCTTATTTTAAATAATAACGTTTATAATTTAGAGGTTTATTACTCTATTATTACTTTATTATTATTATTATTTAGGTTATTAATATTATTTTATAACTTTAATAAATTTATAAAATCGCTATTAATAATACATAAAGGGTGCTTAAGCGCGCTAATAAGGAGGCCCGTTCTACCCCTATTATTAATAATAATAATAATAAAATAATTATAAGCTCCTCTTATACTACGTCCTCGTCCTATAATAACATAATAATTATATTACTACGTACTATTTATAATAAAATGCGCTATTTAAATAATATTTTAAAAAGAGTATAGTTACCCCGCTTACGCTCCGTATTTATAACTAATTATTTATAAATTCGTTAATAATAAAGTAACTACTTCTTTTTTAATAATTTTAAAAATAAAAATAAGGGCGGTCCCTTTATATATAAAAATAGTCCTTTTATAAGTCCTAAGGATTAAATAAGCTGCTTATAGTTAGCGTATTTATATTATTTAATTATAGTTATATAGCCCCTTTCTTTTATTATTAATAACTAGTTCGCTATATTATTAAGCTTATTAAGAGCTAGGGCGCATTACTTAATTAAAACTCGTTTTTTATATATCCTAATTAACGCTACGTTTTTAATATATTTAGCTAGTTTTTACGTATTTTCGTTATTACTATATCCTTTTTACTTAATTAAATATTATCGCTTCTTTTTTAGCCCTTTATATTATATAATATCTTTTATTTTATAAAGTAGCTCCCCGTTTATATTTTTAATAAGTAAGGGCTTCTAAGGGGCTTTTTTATAATATTAATATAGCTCGAGTAAGGATATATAAAACACGTTATATATTTTATATTACGTTAATACGTCTAGTTAGTAAGTAACCCCCGCCGTTCTAATTATTAATTTAACTTTAAATAGCCCTAAATACTTATTAACTAACTTCTAGCTAGGGCGCTACTTCTTAATATTCTTTTTTAATAATAATACTTAGTTACTTATTTTATATAATATATTTATCTTAGTTTTATTAGCTTATTACTTATATATCTCGCATACTTTTTATATAAGGGGTTATAAAGCTTTTTAATTAGCTTATAATTAGGCTATACGCTCCTTAGCTAAAATATTTTATATACCGTTTTAAGTCCTTATTAAGATTAATATAGGGTAAGTAAGTAAGAACCTAAGTAGGGCCTTAATAAGCGCTTTATAAATTAATAAGTACTAGGTATTATTATATATAAACTTAGCTAAGTAAAAATACTATACTTAATCCGATTAGTTTTAAGTATAGAAATAGTAAAGGTACTATTCTAAATATTAGTTTTACTATTCTATTTAACCGTCCGTTTATAAATAGAACGTAGTACTAAAACGCCTCTTTATTATTAAGAGGTAATAAAAATAAGTTTAAAACTTATTTATAAATAATAAACCCCTATTAAAAACGATCTTTTTAAGTATTTTAAACTTTATAAAGATTTTTATAAATAAGAAGTTTATAAATCTTTAAATTATAAGGGTTATTTTTATAGTAATATAGACGCTATACTTCGTAAATCGGTTTATTATAATAAGTACTATATTGTAAGGGTACTTCCTAATTAGCGTAGTTAATACGGGTAAGCCCGTAATAAAGTCTAGTAATATTTCTTATTATAGCCTAACTAAAATAAATAGGGGGCATAATAAGCTATATAGCTTATAATAACGAGGCTTTATTTATTAATATACTATATAAGTATTAATATAACTTTTTATATCCCTACTTACTCTATCTTAATAATAGTAGCGTTTTAGTAGCGCTATTATCCGCTTTATATTATAATATCTTATTATAAGCGTATTATAATATATTTTAATAACCTCTCTTTTTAGCCCCTTATATAGTAATATATAAGCGCAGCTATTATAATATAATAGCCCTCTTAAGTTATATACTTAGCTCTATTACTACTTCTTTTTAACTAAATAAGGCCGTCGGTTTTTTTTAATTTATTATTTATCCCTTATAAAAGCGTCCTCTTATTAAATAGCCCGTAATTAACTTATTATTAATAACCCCTCTTTATTAAATACTATTTTAAGTACTCTTATTATATCGGAGTCCTATAAAACGAGTAGCTCGTAATTTATAGTTTTAATAATAAGCTTAAGTAACTCCCTAAGTATTATATTATAACTCTAATACCCTAAGCTTATAACCCTATTATACTTCTTAAAGTACTCCTTAAAGCTCCCTTAAGCTAGAGCTCTTAACCTCTTTTACTTATTTTTCTATATTATTATTAGTTCTATTTTTAAAATACTTATTATCCTTTTTACTTAAGAACTACTCCCGTAGTTCGTTCTTATATACCTTATTATTATAACTCTAAGGGGCTCTTATATATTTTTAATATTATATAAGTCTTTTTTTATTTTTAATAATAGCTCTTCTACTCTATTATCGTTACTACTTTTATTATAATTAGGTTTTTATAATAATTTATTTATTAAGTTCTTAACGCTTAGTTTAAACTTAATTTCGATTTTAAATACTACGAGTTTATTTAGTTAGCGTAGTTATTTCCCATTTAGCCTCTTTTTAGTATTTAAAAACTATAAGTTAAAATAGTTTATAAATATTATAACTTAATCTCGGCTATAAGCGAGGTAGTATTATTAGTTTTTTAGTACGTTTATAATAGTTAGTAGCTCTATATCCCCTATACCGTAGCGGCTCTTTATATCCGTTAATTTCCTCGACCTATAAGTAATTAAGTACTAATTACCCTTAAATAATTACGTAATTACTAAGCTAATAGCTCGAGCCGAAGCGTTTATTTATAACTACGTAAGTAGGGTAGGGTTAAAATATTATAGTATTAGTATATTAATAAATATTATTAATAGCCTTTTAAACGATTTTATAATAAGTATTAGTAGCTCTAACTATCCTAGCTTTACCTTCTTTAATAAGTTTATTAAAAGTACGGTTATTTTAGTATAGTTATTAATAAATCTATAGTAGAACCTCGTAAATCTAAGGAACGTTTATATATTTTTAACGCTCTTTAAAAATAGTTAATTCGCTATAGCTTCGGTACGCGCGGGTTCTATTTTTATATTTTTATTAAATATAATATACTTTAAAAATCCTATACGTAATATATAAAACTCGTATTTATTACCGTTTAAATATAAGTTTTATTACCATAATTTCTATAATACGCTACGTATATACTCTTTATATACTACGTAATTATTACTATATATTAGGATATTATTTAGGTATATAATATAAACGGTATTAACTAGGCCACTTAGAACGTTATTAATATACGCTTAGAAAGTTGCGGGCGCGTTAGTTAGCTTAAAAAGTATAACTAAGTACTTAAACTACTTATATTTAATATAAAAAGCCGTTTTTTACTTATTACCCTTAGCTATATATATATAGTAATACGCGTTCTTAAGGTCTAGCTTTATAAATATAAAAGTATTAAATAGTCTATTTAGTATTTTTTTAATTAATAATAGTAGCGTTCTATTTTTTTATATAATCTTATTAATTACTTTATAATTAATATAAAGTCGTAGCTCTCCTCCTTTTTTAAGTATAAAAAGAATAAGTACTCTAGCCGGGCTTATAAAAGGGTATATCTAGCCCTTAGCCTCTATTTTTATTAAATAATCTTATAAAACCTCGAGCTTATAGTTCAATAATAAATAAATAAGTTCTTATAAAATAGGCATAGTATTATTTAGTTTAATATAATAGTCGTATAGTGCTCTATTTAATAACAAAATAGCCTTCTTTTTTAAAAATAAGTTATTAAAGTCTTAGTATTATAGCTTTTAATCCTTAACTATGCTCGTTAATACTATGTCCCTATTTATAGCTAGGTTAATTACGATATATATAAGTATTACTAAAACTAAGTCTTTTAATAGCCCCTTTTTTAGGGTATTTAAGTAGATATATTGTTCGTAAATTAAATATTACTATTTTTTTTATTTTTAATTAATTAGCGGGTCGACGTCCTCTAACTAAGGGAAACTAAGGATAAGTATTAATATTATAATATTAACTATTATAAAGTAATATAGCTATATTTTTATTATATTATTACTATTAGTAATTTAAAGCCGTAAGTAGTAGCTCCCTAGCGTCTCTATTTATTTACCCTTAACGTTTATTAGCTATAGCGATAGGTAAATTCGTAAATTAGCGTTAAAGCTATTAAGTAGCCTAATACTAACTACGTTCTTTTCTATTTTTAAATTAATAAGGGCGCTTAGCTTTTTTTATATATAATTTAAGTATATATAAGTCGGGACGTTTAAGTACTACTTTTATTAATTACTAACTACCCTCTTTATTAAAATAATATTTAAGCTTATTACTAATCCGCGCTACTTAGCTAGAGCAAGGTTTAATTAATAATTAGTAACCTTATACCCTTTTTAATTATATTTATAATATATAACGCTAAAATAGTTATTAATAAAGTACTTAGTTTTATTATAATTATAATACTATTAGTACTGCTCCCGTAGTTATAAGTAATCCTTTATAATATAGCTAGTTTTTTTATAATTATAGTACGTAGTATCCTTATTAAGCGAGTTATAGCGTGTTCTTTACGTAATTAGCTTATTAATACCCCTATATCTCCCTACTAACTTATTTAAGTTTAAGTTAGAATATTACCTAGGGGACGTTCGTAGGCTCCCTATTAATAATAAGGATTACTTAATACGTCTTATTAATAATATTAACTATAAGTAAGTCCGTAAAGGTTCTATTTATAATATTATTATAAAGCGTAGTTCGGGCCGTAGCTTACTTATTAGCGTAAAGATTTTTTATTTTTTTATTAAAATATATTTTAGTTTTATTTTAAGCTTATTAATATAACTAACGAACTTATTAACCCTCTCTTTTTAGTTTTATAAGGCGCTATTTAGGTATATATTTATTACTATTCCTTAGTTAATAAGATTAAATAAGTTATTTTATAAAAAGGTCTCTAGTTCTTCTTATATAACTTAGTTTATTATAAACCTAGGGACCCTTTTATAGTTAAAAATATAGTATATTTAAGAGGTTTTTATATTACTACTTAAGTAATTAACTATATACGCTACTTTATTACGGTCTATTTTTATTTATTAAGCTTATAAATTAAAATAATAATAGTAATTAAATAAGAAGCTCTATAGGTCCCGTATTAATTTATTAATATATAATAAATTAAAAAGGGATAGTAATCTAAACGTAAACGTTCTACTTATAGCGCTTATTTAAATTAAAAAGGAGCTAATAAACGGAGGCTTAAATAGTATAAACTTATTATTTTATTATTATTTAAGTAGCGCTTTAAGTATAGTTTTGCTTATTAAGCTATTTTTAATTTAGAGGTTTACGTTCTTATTTATATTAAAGTTAATATCTAAGGCTATTATAATTAAAACCGTAGTTCTTAATATAAAAACTAAGTTATTTAAAGAGCTCCGTAAGCGTTCTAAATTTACTCGTTTTTTATATAAGCGCTCTTTATATATTATTATAAAGATTTCTTTTTTTAATTATTACTCCTATTTTTATAGTTTTATTAATTTATTATTAATCGTTCGGTTTAAGTATTAATAAGTAAGGGTAAGAGGTTTATTATTTTATTTAAAATTCGTTAATATTCTTAATAATACGGTCTTTTTACGTTATTATTACGTAGTTCGTCTTATTATGCTCCGTTTTTATATTATTTATTAAAGAGGAGGCGACTCTAAGGGGTTTAATAAAAACGAGTCGTCCTTTTTTTATTATTATAATACTAATTACGCTTTCTTATTATGTCTCGTTTTTATAAGTATTTTAAGCTCTTAGCCTAGTCCCCTTTATAAATAGAGATTTTAAATTATTAATAAGTATATAATATAAGGAAAAAGCTTATAAAGGCTAACTATTATTAAGGTTTAAAAGATAAATTATTAAAATCTACCCTTCCTTAAGGTATACTATTAGCGCTCTATATATACTTAAGCTGCTCCTTTGTTACTTAGTCCCCTCCTCATGCCCCCCGAGCTATCCCTTAACCGACGAGGTCTGACCGGCGAGGCCTGATATCATATCATTGAACTAGAAGCCAAATCACAATGGGCGCTAAGAACGATGAGCTTTTCGACGCAAGCCCCCCTCCGTATCAACCACAACCACTAACTCGACGCTTCTTCATTCGGAGACGCCGAGGACGTCTAATGACCCTCGCGGGACTTGTCATTTTTTTACTATTCCTGTCTCACTACAGCAATGCTGTTCGGGAGCCCTCATACGACCAATCAGAGCAATTCGTAAGAGGATTGACCAAGTGTGGCAAGAGTAGTTCGCGAAGCGCGAGTCGAGAGTCGTCCTCGCCAAATCGGTCAAATCCGCGCTGGAACTCAAAGTCTGGACAGCAGCGCGCCATTGTGCTCCGTAATGCAACTCTGTTCGACGGAGAGAAGGTCCTTGCGGCGACTGTCGATATTACGTTCGAACAGGGAGTTATCAAGTCAGTGTTCGAGACTCGGGATGAGGTGACTTTTCCCAGCAATACAGATTTGTATGATGTCAAAGGGAGATTTGTTACTCCTGGTCTTGTTGACATCCATTCTCACCATTTGGAACTCCCTTTCTCTTCGGTCTCAGCGATCGCAGACGTCAACGAGAAGCCTGGACTTGGTCCCATCACTCCGTTCGTCCGTGCGATTGACGGCTTTAAACCATATGATCCTGCGATTAAGATCATTGCGTCCGGCGGTGTCACGTCTTCTCTAAATTTGCCTGGGTCTGGCAACATCATTGGTGGCCAAGGGTACTTGGTAAAGAATCTACCGCTTCCTGGTGATCATGGCGAACCCGTTGTCGAAGAATTGCTACTCGAGCATGGGATTCCGGAGTTGAGTCGTCAACGATATCTTAAGATGGCGTGTGGCGAGAACCCAAAGCACCTGTATGGACACACCCGGCTCGGTAATGTCTGGCTTCTGAGACAGCACTTGGAAAAGGCACAGAAGCTCAAGTCCAAGCAGGAAGCTTGGTGTCAAATTGCCCAAGAACTCCAGTCCGGTGGTTTATGGCAGCAAAGCCGAGTCTCCCGACTTGTAGACAAAGTAGGTGAGCGGCCGGAAGACTTAGAACTAGAAGCAACGGTAGCTCTCCTCAAAGGCGAGTTCAACGTCAACATTCACTGCTATGAACCTGAGGATTTTGAGCGGATGCTCGATGTGCTCCATGAGTTCGGGGTTCATCCACAGGCCTTCCATCATGCTCTTGAAGCTTGGCAGGTTCCCGAGTTTCTCAAGAAGCAGGAAGAGTAAGTACCATCTCACCCTACGGGATCGGGAAGACGTCTTGACACTGGCCAGAAATATCACCATTGCCACCTTTGCCGAGAACTCGCTCTTCAAGCATGAAGCCTACGGTGCAAACCTTCGAGGCCCCAAGATTCTCGATGATCATGGCATCCGCGTTGTTTTGAAGTCGGTCAGTAACTAACGTTTCCGTGTTACATTGATGGTCTTTGACTAACAATTCGGCGTGTGTTCGTTGTAGGACCACACTGGTGAAAGCAATCATGCCAAGTATCTCATGTACCAAGCTGCTGTTTCCCACTCATTCGGCTTGTCCGAAAACAAAGCTCTACAGTCTGTGACCTCTGTCGCTGCACAATCCATCTACCAGGGCCATCGAATTGGCTTCGTAAGACCTGGATATGATGCTGACCTGGTTATCTGGGATTCTCATCCTCTTTCGGTTGGTGCTACAACTGTTCAAGTGTATGTCGATGGCAGAGAGGTTCTCGACAGCAAAGACTCTCTTCAACGATTGCAAGCCCAGGTTTCATTCACGGATAATGTTGTGCCGGAGGCACGCCCGTATGTTTTGCAGACAGAGAAGCGAGATGTTTGTAATCGAGCGACAGCTCCGGGAGCAAATATTCTCTTCACCGGCATCAAGAGCTCTCTTTTGGAAAATCAACTCCCTGAGGTTGTCTTGGCCGTCGAACAGGAGCAAGACCTTGCCCTAGTGGTTTCTGACGGTCGTATCACTTGTCTAGATGTCGAGTCCAAATGTTCATCTACCCTTCAGCATAACGGGACTGTGGAGATTAAACTATCCAACGGATACGTCACTCCTGGCCTGATTGCTTTCGGCAATAACCTTGGTATTCTCGACGTTTCATCTGAGCCGTCAACAGGCGACGGATCACCAGGATCAAAGGTTAATGCACTCGATGCCCAGAAGCACTTGCATAGTGCCAGATATGGTGTCCACTTCGGTGGAAGGGGCTTCGGCAGAGCAAGAATCGGCGGTGTGACACGGGCGATCACGGCTCCTATCTTTGGAGGCGGTGTTCTCCAGGGGGTAAGTGTCGGCTTGCGGACAAGTGAGAACGCAACGATTCTGGGAGGCGGGATTTGGCGGGACGAAGTGGCTCTTCACTTTGCTATTGGTCAAGAGGCCAAAGGTGAGTTACTTCCCTCATGAAAAGTAATTAATTTTTTACTGACCCTTGTGCAGGCGATGATACCCCGACTGTGTCTTCCGGCGTTGAGCGACTGCGTCAAACCCTTCTTGAGGGACAGGGCCAAGACCAATCTCCAAGTAGCGTGTACTACCGCGCCGCGCATGGCTCTCTTCCAGTCGTTGTATATACAGTGAACGAGGTTCGTCGGTTCTTCTCCAATATTTGGGAGAGTACACTGAATAAGAGTAAACTTGTCGCAGGATGACATTTCGCAGATTGTTCTCCTGAAGCGAGAATTTCCCACCGTGAAGTTTGTCATCTTCGGCGGCCATGGAGCTCCTCTGGTAAGGCATCGTTTGTATTTTGGAAGAACAAAAAGCTGAAGCAATTGGCACCTAGGTCGCGAAGGAGCTCAACGAAGCTCAGGTCCCCGTCATTCTGACTGGAAACAGGGGTGCGCCCGATAGGTGGGAGAAGAAATCCTCACTTGCGGGCCCGCCTCTCTCACCAAGTCCTGCCCAAGTACTTATTGATGCTGGTGTTCTAGTCGCCCTTGCCGTCAGAGGCGACTCCAAAATCCATGGTTTGGCTCAGGAGGCGCAGTGGGTGGCAAAGTTCGCTGGGCTGGCGGACAAAGAAGCCATCAAGCTGGTCTCGACAAACTTTGATGAGATACTCGGGTTGAATGGCAATGTTCGAGCTCCGAACGGATCTGGAGAGGTACTGACAGAGACCACTATCCTTGGCGACTTTGTCGTCTGGGACGGAAGCCCTCTGAAGGGCGAGGGAAGCGTGGTCCTGGCTGTGCAAAGCGACGGAAAGATTGGAGACTGCTGGCCAGATGTCGAAGGGGCCGTCTTGTGACATCGATGCTGGAGGCAACGCGTTTCTGACTAGGCGAGGAAAGCAAAAGCTTAGCATAAAGTCAAAAAGCCAGCATAGGTCAATTCCCGTCCCCGATAATAAATGTGCAAAGCTCAGTGTCAACGTTAGGCTGCATGTCGAAAGAAACGGAACTTACATGTAACAATTCCTAACTCGAGACGGTACTCATGCAGAAGTCCACCTGCACTTAAACTAAAAGTAGCTTTGAATAATTCAAACTACTTGATATTTATCGTTCCACTGAGAGGTTGCCTAGGCACCAGCTGGTGTACCAATCACTTGATGGCAGATTTTCACGTTCCTGCCTAAGACCTCACGCTTCCGAACCTGCCCCCGCCGCTCACCTTTCACCGTGAATGCGTATTGTAGAGACGTGCCTCAGGCTATGAGACACGATAGCGATATTGAAATATATGCTATCAAGCTACTTCCGGTGGGCACGTGGCACCAGATCATTCACCAGACGTCTATAAGTTACACATACTTCCCACATAGTGAGTATTCATTACGCCATCAAGTTAGGTGCCATACAATGAAGTCAGTCACGATGGCGATTTATGGCAAAGTCCCGCGGTAGAAGCTTTCTCATACCTTAAGCAATCTCGATGATAGTTGTAGTCTGCGTGTTTACTTTATCAGGGACGAGGGAGTAAGCAGGCATCAACTGATGAAGCCCAAATTCAGCAGACACCCGGAGGTATGTGGGTTACAAACCACAAAATCCGAGTTGAAACGGGGTAGTACTTCTTGTGCCAGGTATGCGCCTTACTATCGTTTGATTGAAAGTCCACGTCTTGCCTAGTAGGTAGGTAGAATACACCATGTTTACCCCCACGTACGGCCAAAGAGCTGATGGTTCCTTTGTGCAGCCCTCAATTGGAAGAGCTTTGCTTTGATGGATGCCAACTGGTCGACAGAGAATTATCTAAGCCAAGGAAACTCAGGTATCTAGGCGCTCAGAACGTTTTTCTGAGCTCCAAGGAGATGAGAAGTATCTTGAACTTGAGTAGCACCCTGAAAGTCATCTCTTACTACTCAGCAGCTCATAGATTCATTCATAGAAAGAAACAACGTGTACGACAGTTTTGAAGACGGATCTTGGGGCACCGAGGCCTATCCCTTTGAAGTCATACCTAGGGAGATGTCGGTATTGTTGCGAAGACACAGAAGGACACTCCATACCATGCACATCTTTCGACGCAGCATGGAACTTGACGAAGAGTCTGCCATCTTATCGCTAGCTCCCTTCGAATAACTCAAGTATCTGCTGCTTTACGGCACTGGCCTTCTCAACCCGTACAGCGCTACGTGCTATCCCAGCGGCGCGCGTCTGCGCAGCGTTCTTCTGTCCATCCTTCCTGAGAGTATCGTGAGCGTCGCGAGCAACGACCTCAAGTATTCCGACATTCTCAACCTAAGCACTGAGCTGAGAAACGAAGGATGTGCACACCTCAGACGTCTATGGATCCCAAACTGTCTCAACATGAGGATTTCAGCAGCAAGAGAGGGATACGTGGACCCCTTCCTGCCTCTTGGTCTCGCCCTGGCGATCAGAAACATCGCAGATAGACCCATTGAGGGCCTGGCTGACGCCGCTCTGAAGGTCAATAATTGTGGCCCAGGTCAGCAGATTGATAACGTTAACACAGTTTACTGCGAGACAGGAATTTGGCTGCCGCTACTGGACACCCTGTTCAAGCATTGGTGATTATCGCTCCAGTGGGATCAGTTCGAACAAGGCGGCGAAGATAGTAGAGAGCAGGCCAAGGCAAGGCTAGGCAGAGTCTTTGCAATTTTTGGTTCAGGCAAACTTTGTACAATAGAGAAGACGTCAGCAGCTGGGGTCGCAGACTACGGTGCTAGTCACAACATGAGAATGCGGCCATCATCATCGAGGCACAGATAAGATCATTGGACCTTCCTTGCCACCAAACAATGGGGGAAGCTGCTTTGACCTTGCACTAAGTTCATTCTGATGCGGAGAAATCGTTCAAAGTTTAAAAGACGAACAGATGCCAAGATGCCATATCCTAGCTCGAATCAGAATTTCTGCGTGGCGAGAACGACCACCTGGCCCCCGACTTTTCGCCATCATCCCATGCAGAATCTCCAAATGTTGTAATTGCAGCTGAGAATGAGCCAAGCCTCGTAGCTTGCAAGTCTGTTCATATAGCGAAACATTGACGTTGTTCGAAAGTTTAAGCATGCTCTACTCTAATTCGGCCGATCGCGATCAGCCAAGAAGCTGCGCCGCATGAAGCACGCACGGTATTCGAATACATAGAGAGGATTCAGAGTAATTTTGTCCGTGCTGTTGAATCGCAGCTGCGATGAGCCTCCCAACGCGTCACGTCGGTGGGCGACAACTGCTGAATAGATCGTAGACTTTGGTTGGGTGGTACTTTGAGCCTGCAATCATCAATTCATCAGCTGCATGGGAAACAAGGTTGTTTACTACAGTCGAATAAGCTTGAAAAATGGACGATCAAACTTGATAAGATCTAAGCTAGGAGACGAACTAGCTGTTAGGGTTCCCTCAACGGCATGGGAATGAGGACAGAAACTCATCATATTGCGTGTCGGGAGCGGCCGAAGAGCTATTTCTCACTAACCCACCAGAATAAACTCTTGCTGCATTTGACCCGGCCTCTTTAGAGTTCTCCAAGCTCATGAGAGGCCGCCAAGCAACTGGTCGCGTTTCAGGGAGAACCCCAGCTTTTAGGCACAACAGCATCTGCCGGCTGAACAGCCCTTGAAATCGCTCGGCAGATATCATGATCGAAACGAAATTCGTTGAATGATACTTGTTTGATGCTTTGAATACTTTCCGCACCGGGACTTTGGGACGCCGACTACCGTCGTATCTAGACTTGAACAGAGAAATCGGCTAGGGATGGTTTCTAGATATGGATGGTGCCAGCGTATCGCAATCATCCAGACTAGAACCAGTGCTTGCTCAGATGAAAGTCAAATCGCGATAGGTAACTATTCTTGCATCAACAGTTCTCGAAAGACATGAGACAAGCTAGCCTATGGGAGGAACCCCTTTTCCGTAAGATCCGTATCTGATCCTTGTCCTTGCTTCACATTAGCCACCAAACTTGCATCGTCCAATGAACACGGCAGAGATCTGAAGCACAAGCGAGGACGGACTGACATGACGTGCACCTCTCGCAGCGAAATGGCGCAGACGGAGCTAGTCAACTCATTAAGCTGGGCATTTTTACTTAGCGGCTAAGCATCGTTATCAATAAGTATGTGACACAGGGAAGAAGCTCACAAAGGCTAACTACTATTAAGGTCTAAAAAATAAATTACTAAAATCTACCCTTTTTTAAAATATACTATTAGCGCTCTATATATACCTAAACTACTCCTTTATTACTTAGTCCCCCTCTTTATACCCCCTAAGCTATCCCTTAACTAACGAGGTTTAATTAGTAAAGCTTAATAAGGTACTCCCTTTTTTAAGTTTCGTCCTAAAGGCCGCTTATAGCTTATATACGCTATATTAATCCCTTATTAATAAGGTTTTTTAATATATAATATAAAAGTAAATAGAAGCGGCGCTTATTAGCCTAAGTATAGACCCTTTATTTTAAATAATAAATTTAGTTAGTCCTATAATTCTATACTTAGGTTACTCCTATTTATAATCCGTTTTTATAACTATTAGTACTTAAGTAGTTATCGCCCTACTTTTATTTATTAATATTAACCCCTTTTTAAATTACTACGATTCTTAATTTCTTTTTTTTTTTTTTTATAATTATTTTAATTATATATAGTCTCTTACTTTTCTTAGCGTTTATACTACTTCTTCGTTACGTAAATTTTATAGCTAACGAATATTTTTTAAATCCCTTAATTTCTTATACTCCCCGCGTCTAAGTTAGTCTTTTTTAAAGTCGTACTATATTCGCTACTAATTCTATTTTAGCTTAAGTATAGCTCTTTTTAATAGCGTTATTATAATTAATAGCGGACTAGTTATTAGCGCTATAAGTATACTTAATAATAGTAATAGTAATCGTCTACTTAAAAAGCCTAATATTCCCTATACTTACCCTAACCTCGTATATATATTACTACTTATATACTACTTATACTAACCGTTATAAACTCTTATTAAAAAAAAGAAAAAGGTAAATACTAAAAAGATTACGGTCGGCTAGGTATACTCACTACCCTACCCTACTTATATTATATATAAGTTACTTAATCCGTAAATTAAATATTATAATTAGCTAGGTCGGTAATTTATAGCCCCTAGTTCGCTCTTTTATTTAATACTTTTTTAGGATTTAGTACGTATTATATAAAGTATACTACGTAAAACTATTTTTATAAAAATACGGTAAGTACTTAGTATAATTACTACTCCGTTATTTTTTTTATATATTAATTAATAATATTTTAAGTCCCTAAGTCCGTAAAGTTTATAATACGAACTTTTTAAAATACTGCTCTTATTTTAAATAATAACGTTTACGATCCGGAGGTTTATCGCTCTATTATTATTTTATTATTATTATTACTTAGGTTATTAATATTACTTTATAGTTTTAATAAACTTATAAAATTATTATTAATAATGCGTAGAGGGCGTTTAAGCGCGCCGGTAAGGAGGCCCGTTTTACCCCTATTATTAATAATAATAATAATAAAGTAGCTATAAGCTCCTTTTATACTACGTCCTCGTCTTATAATAATATAATAATTATACTACTACGTACTATTTATAACGAGGTACGCCGCTTAAATAATATTTTAAAAAGGGTATAATTACCCTATTTATACTCCGTATTTATAACTAATTATTTATAAATTTATTAATAATAAAGTAACTACTTTTTCTTTAATAATCCTAAGGATAAAAATAAGGGTAGTCCCTTTATATATAAGGGTAGTCCTCTTATAGGTCCTAAAGATTAAATAAACTACTTATAATTAGCGTATTTATATTATTTAATTATAACTATATAGCCCCCTTTTTTTATTATTAATAACTAATTCGCTACGTTATTAAGCTTATTAAGAGCTAGGGCGCGCTATTTAATTAAAACTCGTTCTTTATATATCTTAATTAACGCTACGTTTTTAATATACCTAGCTAGCTTTTATATATCTTTATTATTACTATATCCCTTTTACTTAATTAAGTATTATTGCTTCTTTTTTAGCCCTCTATATTATATAATATTTTTTATTTTATAAAATAGCTCCCTATTTATATCCTTAATAAGTAAGGGCTTTTAAAGGGCTTTTTTATAGTATTAATACGGCTTAAGTAAGGATATATAAAATACGTTATATATTTTATATTACGTCGGTATATTTAGTTAATAAGTAACCCCCGCCGTTCTAATTATTAATTTAACTTTAAATAGCCCTAAATACTTATTAACTAACTTCTAACTAGGGCGCTATTTTTTAATATTCTTTTCTAATAATAATACTTAATTACCTATTTTATATAATATATTTATTTTAACTTTATTAACTTATTATTTATACGTTTTATATACTTTTTATATAAGGGGTTATAGAGCTTTTTAATTAGCTTATAATTAGGCCGTACGCTCCTTAGCTAAGATATTTTATATACTATCTCGAGTTCTTATTAAGATTAATATAAAGTAAATAAATAAGAACCTAAGTAGGGCCTTAATAAGCGCTTTATAAATTAATAAGTACTAAGCGTTATTATATATAAACTTAACTAAGTAAAAACGCTATACCTAATTTAATTAGTTTTAAATATAAAAATAATAAAGGTACTACTCTAAGTATTAATTCTACCGTTCTATTTAACTATCTATTTATAAATAAAACGTAGTATTAAAACGCCTCTTTATTATTAAAAAGTAATAAAAATAAGTTTAAAACTTATTTATAAATAACGAACCCCTATTAGAGACGATCTTTTTAAATATTTTAAACTTTATAAAGATCTTTATAAATAAGAAGTCCGTAAATCCTTAGGTTATAAGGGTCGTCCTCGTAGTAATATAAATACTATATTTTATAAATCGGTTTATTATAATAAGTACTACGTCGTAGGGGCGCCTCTTAATTAATATAATCGATATAAATAAGCCTATAATAAAGTTTAGTAATATCTCTTATTATAGCTTAACTAAGATAAGTAGGGGGTATAATAAGCTATATAGCTTATAATAACGAGGCTTTATTCGCTAATATATTATATAAGTATTAATATAACTTTTTATATCCCTACTTATTTTATTTTAATAATAGTAGCGTTTTAGTAGTATTATTATCCGCTTTATATTATAATATTTTATTATAAATATATTATAATATACCTTAATAACCTCTTTTCTTAGCCCCTTATATAGTAATATATAAGCGTAGTTATTATAATATAATAGCCCTCTTAAGTTATATACCTAGCTCTATTACTACTTTTTCTTAGTTAAATAAGGCTATTAGTTCTTTTTAATTTATTACTTATTTTTTATAAAAGCGTCCTCTTATTAAGTAGCCTATAATTAACTTATTATTAATAACCCCTCTTTATTAAATACTATTTTAAGTACTTTTATTATATTAAAGTCTTATAAAACGAGTAGCTTATGATTTATAGTTTTAATAATAAGCTTAAATAGCTCCCTAAATACTATATTATAATTCTAATACTTTAAGCTCGTAGCCCCGTTATACTTTTTAAAGTACTTTTTAAAACTCTTTTAAGCCGGAGCTCTTAACCTTTTTTACTTATTTCTTTATATTATTACTAGTTCTATTTTTAGAATATTTATTATCCCTTTTATTTAAGAGCTACTCTTATAGCTTATTTTTATATACTTTATTATTATAACTCTAAGGGGCTCCTATATACTTTTAATATTATATAAGTTTTTTTTTATTTTTAATAATAGCTCCTCTATTCTATTATCGTTACTACTTTTATTATAGTCGGGTTTTCGTAATAATCTATTCGCTAGGTTCTTAATACCTAATTTAAACCTAATTTCGATTTTAAACACTACGAGTTTATTTAATTAGTATAACTATTTCCTATTTAGCCTCTTTTTAATATTTAAGAACTATAAGTTAAAATAGTCTATAAATACTATAACCTAATCTTAGTTATAAATAAGGTAGTATTATTAATTTCTTAGTATATTTACGATAACTAGTAGCTCTATATCCCTTATACTATAGCAGCTCTCTATATCCGTTAATTTCCTTAATTTATAAGTAATTAAGTACTAATTACCTTTAAATAATTACGTAATTACTAAGCTAATAGTTCGAGCCGAAGTATTTATTTATAACTACGTAGGTAGGGTAAGGTTATAATATTATAATATTAGCGTATTAATAAATACTATTAGTAACCTCTTAAATAACTTTATAGCGGGTATTAATAGCTCTAACTATCCTAGCTTTACCTTCTTTAATAAGTTTATTAAAAATACGGTTATTTTAGCGTAGTTATTAATAAATTTATAATAGAACCTCGTAAATTTAAAGAACGTTTATATATTTTTAACGCTTTTTAAAAATAATTAATTTATTATAGTTTTAATACGCGCGGGTTCTATTTTTATATTTTTATTAAATATAATATACTTTAGGAATCCTATACGTAATATATAAAACTTATATTTACTACTATTTAAATATAAGTTCTATTACTATAGTTTTTATAATACGCTACGTACGTACTCTTTATATACTACGTAGTTATTATTATATATTAAGATATTATTTAGGTATATAATATAAATAGTATTAACTAGGCCGCTTATAACGTTATTAATATATATTTAAAAAGTTATAGGTACGTTAGTTAGCCCAAAAGGTATAACTAAGTACTCGAACTACTTATATTTAATATAAAAAGCCGTCTTTTACTTATTACCCTCGGCTATATATATATAATAATACGCGTTCTTAAGGTCTAGCTTTATAAATACGGAAATATTAAATAGTCTATTTAATATTTCTTTAATTAGTAATAGCGGCGTTCTATTTTTTTATATAATCTTATTAATCGCTTTATAATTAACGTAAAGTCGTAGTTCTCCTCTTTTTTTAAATACGAAAAGAATAAGTACTCTAGTTAGGCTTATAAAAGGGCGTATCTAGCCCCTAGCCTTTATTTTTATTAAATAATCTTATAAAACCTCGAGTTTATAATTTAATAATAAGTAAATAGGTCCTTATAAGATAAGTATAGCGTTATTTAGTTTAATATAGTAATTATATAGTACTCTATTTAGTAATAAAATAGCCTTTTTTTTTAAAAATAAGTCGTTAAAGTCTTAGTATTATAGCTTCTAATCCTTAGCTACGCTCGCTAATACTACGTCCCTATTTATAACTAAGTTAATTACGATATATATAAGTATTACTAAAACTAAGTCTTTTAATAGCCCCTTCTTTAGGGTATCTAAGCAGATATATCGTTCGTAAATTAAATACTACTATTTCTTTTATTTTTAACTAATTAATAAGTCGACGTCCTCTAACTAAGGGAAACTAAGGATAAGCGTTAGTATTATAATATTAGCTATTATAAAGCGATATAGTTATATTTCTATTATGTTATTATTATTAGTAATTTAAAGCTATAAGTAGTAGCTCTTTAGCGTCTCTATTTATTTACCTTTAACGTTTATTAATTATAATAATAAGTAAATTCGTAAATTAGTATTAAAGTTATTAAGTAGCCTAATACTAACTACGTTCCTTTTTACTCCTAAATTAATAAAGGTACTTAGCTTTTCCTATGCGCAATTTAAATATATATAAGTCGGGACGTTTAAATACTACCCTTATTAATTACTAATTACCCTCTTTATTAAAATAATATTTAAGCTCGTTACTAATCCGCGCTATTTAGTTAAAGCGAGGTTTAATTAATAATTAGCGGCTTTATACCCCTTTTAATTATATTTATAATATATAACGCTAGGGTAGCTATTAGCGAGGTACTTAGTTTTACTATAATTATAATATTACTAATACTACTCCTATAGTTATAAGTAATCTTTTATAATATAGCTAGTTTTTTTATAATTATAATATATAGTATTTTTACTAAACGAGTTATAGTATATTTTTTACGTAATTAGCTTATTAGCGCCCCTATATTTCCCTATTAGCTTATTTAAGTTTAAGTTAGAATATTACCTAGGGGACGTTTATAAGCTCCTTATTAATAATAAGGATTACTTAATATATCTTATTAATAATATTAATTATAAATAAGTCCGTAGAAGTTCTATTTATAATATTATTATAAAGCGTAGTTCGGGCCGTAACTTACTTATTAATATAAAGATTTTCTATTTTTTTATTAAGATATATTTTAATTTTATTTTAAGCTTATTAATATAATTAATAAACTCGTTAACCCTCTCTTTTTAGCTTTATAAGGTATTATTTAAGTATATATTTACTACTATCCCTTAGTTAGCGGGATTAGATAAGTTATTTTATAAAAAGGTCTTTAGTTCCTCTTATATAACTTAGTTTATTATAAACCTAGGGACCCTTTTATAGTTAAAAATATAATATATTTAAAAAGTTTTTATACTATTATTTAAATAACTAACTGTATACGTTACTTTATTACGGTTTATTTTTATTTATTAAGCTTATAAATTAAAGTAATAGTAATAGTTAAATAAAAAGCTCTATAAGTCCCGTACTAATTTACTAATATATAATAAGTTAAAAAGGGATAATAGTTTAAATATAAACGTTCTATTTATAGCGCTTATTTAAGTTAAAAAAGAGCTAATAAATAAAAGCTTAGGTAATACGAACTTATTATTTTATTATTACTTAAATAGCGCTTTAAATATAGCTTTATTTATTAAGCTATTCTTAGTTTAGGGGTTTACGTTTTTATTTATATTAAAGTTAACGTCCGAGGCTATTATAATTAAAACTATAGTTCTTAGTACGGGGGCCGGGCTATTTAAAGAGCTCTATAGGCGTTTTAAATCTATTTATCTTCTATATAAATACTCTTTATATATTATTATAAAGATTTTTTTTTTTAATTATTATTCTTATTTTTATAATTTTACTAATTTATTACTAATCGTTCGGTTTAGGTATTAGTAAATAAGGGTAAGAGGTTTATTATTTTATTTAAAATTCGTTAATACTCTTAGTAATATAATCTTTTTATATTATTATTATATAATTTATCCTATTATACTCCGTTTTTATATTATTTATTAAAGAGGAGGCGATTTTAAAGGGTTTAATAAAAACGAGTCGTTCTCTTTTTATTATTATAATACTAACTACGCTCTTTTATTATATCTCGTTTTTATAAGTATTTTAAGCTCTTAACTTAGTCCCTTTTATAAATAGAGATTTTAAATTATTAATAAGTATATAATATAAAAAAGAAGCTTATAAAGGTTAATTATTATTAGGGTTTAAAAAATAAATTACTAAAATCTACCCTTCCTCGAGGTATATTACTAGTGCTCTATATATACCTGAGCTGCTCCTTTGTTACTTAGTCCCCCTCCTTATGCCCCCCGAGCTATCCCTTAACCGACAAGGTCTAACCGGCGAGGCCTAACAATCGTCCACTCATCTTTCGCATTGTCTTCGTCGATCTAGAAAGCCTCAGCCGTCTCGCGTCATTCTGTGAACTTTGAGAGCCCCCCCTATGCAGTGACCCCCTCCGTCGATGCTGTGTCAACTTATGCCTCGTTAGGACGAAGCCGGGCTATTTTCGGGGTATGAGCTGGAACGTTGCTAATGATGGCATATACGCAGCCGCTCCTGTTCATGAGAAAACATGCGCCCTTCTAGTATTGTTAATTTTGGCCAGATATAAAGAGGATGGATATTGCCGTCCTCTCCGAATCTACAGACTCAGGCTCACTGATGTCTACACAAACAGGCTTGCACCACAAAGAAACCTAGTTATTTCCGCAGACATATTCATCATTATGCTCAACCTTGGGAGAAAGGCCCTGATTGGGATCCTCCTTGTAGAGGCCTTTGGCTCAGCTATTGCTCTGCCTCCTCGACCTCTGACGGCCAGGTCACATGAAGTCTTCGCTCAGGGCCATCACGTCAAGCAGAGGGACAATTTGTCTCCTTATGCTGGACTCTTCGTTCGGGATGATGATGATGATGATCGTGAGTCGCAACAACACTACCAGGACTTGGTCATGATCTCACTGCTGACTGGTACCAAAGCACCAAAGCCACCGAATGGTCCGCCCCGGCCTGATAATAATCCGGCACCACCGCGTCCTCCTCAAAGAGATGAGGATGATGACGAGGATGATCGTGAGTTTCCTTGAAGAAGCTAGATCTTCATTTTCTAACATCAAGACAGTACCCCGTCCTCAACAGACTCCCCCACCACCACCTAATCCTCCCAACCCGCCTCCCAGTCCACCTAATCCACCGCCGAACCCGCCAAACCCTCCACCCAATCCGCCCAATCCGCCACCAAACCCCAATCCACCGCCACCACCACCACCAGCCGTTATGAACATGGATGATGACGACGATGGTATGTGAACTTTACAAGACAGTTATTCGTATGAACAGAATGATGCTAAGTTTCGTAGATGCCCCCGGTCAGACGGATATGGATGACTAGGCTCTTTCGTCGAAGTCGGTCATTGTTTGGACCAGGTTTTTGCAGGCCTTTCGCTTTTTTTAACCTTTGGAGGCCAGGTTTAGGGAAGAAACAAATTGAACAGTGCTGCCATATCACTTTCTTTTATAGCGATACTGGGCTGAGTACTTTGTTTTGATCGGAAGTAGTAACTGTTGTCTGTTACGGTATCAAGGCAGGCGGTGGGATCGTGCAAAGCTGTACTTTAGCAACAATTCATATTCGATCTACTTTCCTCCAAATCTGTATGCTTGATATTAGACAGAGGAAACGGAGTAAGTCGTCAACGGAGATTTGAAACAATGGCTCTATGACCTAGAGTAAACTATCCTTCAGTGTGCAACACTCTATGATAGGTGACATCACGACTGAAGATTGAAGCTTTGCAGATCATGTTCAATTTGACATACATGTAACTTCGAGTTGTTCACCTTCCGTTGTATTGGTGCCATGCTTATATCCGTTGTATTCTCTTCCAGAAGACTGCGAGGTTTCGTCGTATTCAACATTCGGGTGCAAATTCGTTGAGAATGTGTTAGGGTCTATGCCGCAATTCACACAGGATCAGAACAAGTCATGAAGCTCTTGGAAAGACAAAGTCGTGTATGGATGACAGCCTTTTCCTGCTGTGTGTAAGCCTACAAAAGCTAAAAGATTGACTCACGAGATCATGAGTCCGGTATCAATGCTGATTATCATTGACAATGATATTATGTTACTTAAGAACGCATGCAGAAGGAATAAGACAGAGTGGTAAAACATATTTACGGTGCGCACAAACTCTCGGAGCACGGCACCAAAGGCCTTCGCCTCACCTCAATCGGCATTTCATCTGAATCCATTATCAATCACTAAGAGCCTCATGATCAAGCTTCAGCTGTCTCTCATCTTACCGAGTTACACCCGTCCCCGCGTCATGTCGTATTCTATAGTGAGGCCAGGCGCGGGAACTTGTTGGAGAGACCTCAGGGGCTATGTCACCGTCAAATAAAAGACGCGGGAGCTATGCGGGGTCCCTAGCAGTGAAACAACCCCAACTCTTCAATCCGATACTGCCATCAACACGAGCGTAGTATTGGGCGGGGATTACTCACGGCAGATTATTTTTGGCTCCAAAACAAGCTTTCCGTGGTCCGCCTCACGCCCCGGAAGCCGGTAGAGCTGAGTTTTGAAACAATCGCCCAGGGCCCAACGCTGTTTTCCGCTGTAAGCAAACGACAAGATGATGCTCACCAGGGGCTTTAAGGAGGCCAAGTAATCGATGTCTCTCCAAGTCAAAATTGCATGCTCTCTACTTTGATTTGTTCTAGGTCGACTTCATGTGCAGCAGGCCTGTGACATGTACGTTGCGAACCGATAGAGGCGCGATTGATCAAGGAGACGCCGACAAACATCGATTCAAAGAAGTCAACAGTGGAAACACTCCGAAAAAAACTGTATGTTTGGGTCATAGTGACTAATTGTCATAATGTCTTCACTCAGAGTCGAGGTTCGTGCGATCTCAAGTTCCCTCAACCCAAAATCGACCAGGTTGGATCCTATCAAGAGGTCTCCACTCACGAGAACAATACAGTTACTTAGAAGAAGGATGAGAGACGATACCGTAAGCAAGGAAGCTCTTCAAGCGAGGCAAGACAGCGAAAATGAGAATGAGCCAGATGAGAAGGATGATGATTGCGATGATGACGACGATGAGAAAAAATGCACGAGAACAAGAAATGGGCAGCATAGCACAGCGACAGCGACCCAGACACAAGCACAACCATCGGCAACTACTACGAGTTTACCAAGTAGTGCGCCCGCTCCTCCTTCATCGACAACAAATGTTCCATCTTCTTCCCCTTTCCCATTACCACCACTGCCACCGCAGCCATCAACCCTGGTAACATCGACGTTGAGCGTTGTTCTATCTTCAACCACAATTCCTCCAGTGACAGATGCCTCGACATCTAGTACACCTCTTGCGGCAGAGACATCGACGCTATCATCCAGCGTTATTCCACTGCCATCAAGTTCATCACCGACAACTAGTTCATCAGTGGCTGGTGCCCCGGTAACAACCGCGTCACCACCGCCTACACAAGCTAGTACCAGCTCGAACAACGCCGGTAGGACAACTGGGATCGTCTTTCTGATTCTCGGTGAGTTAAGACCTGAGATATCTGTAAGACTAGCAGAAATAAAAGCAGTGACTGATGCGCCGGTGACTTGTAGCCTTTTTCGGTCTGTTTGCAGGCTTCTTTCTTTTCAGGAGGTGGAGGAGTCGCCGTCAAGCCCGTAGAAATGAAAAAACGAAATCCGTCATGGGAGAACCACCAGCTCCCCCTCGCCCGGACAGGCCTGATAGATTTGAAGGCCCTGGTCTTCCCCCGCTGACCTCTAATCCCCCCATGGTGTCACTTCCACCTCCGCCTCCGATCCAGCGATCCCTTGGCCAGCCACCTCCCAGATCATCAGGTCTCCGCGACTCGTCGACATCTAGCAGATATGCCATAGGAACGGGTCCAAGTCCACAAACGCAACAATCACTAGATCAGAGCGCCTCCGTCATAACCGATGCCGTACCCGCACCGCGAGAGGAGAAGCCGCAAGCGAATTATGCGATCCCTGCATTCTTCCAATCCGCAATAGAACGAAGACAGAGAAATGCAGCAATGGCGCAGGCCCGGGTGGAGAGCTGGCCTCCCCCTCCGTATATCGGGAGAAAGGAACCGAGGACAACTTCCTTGCGAGGGATGATGTCAAGGTTTTCTAGACCATCGAATGCGCCCACACTGTCACCAATGTCGTCTACGGAGCAGCAAACATTCTCAACTGTCTCCCAGGAATCCTTGATCATTCCTTGGCGAAGCTCCACCAGCTCAAGTAACTCTAGCTTGTCAAGCGGCTGGGGTGACGGGCCTCCAATACCTACGCCTGTTTTGGTTGCGGAGAAACCCTTAATCGGTCGCAAAATTTACATGACCGTGGTGAATCGGGGCAGTGAAGTGGCGCCTATTCAGGAGATGCCGAGACAAGTCGTATGATAGAGCATCTGGAATCACGGTTACTTGAACTTGGAATTTTGTGGTCTACTTTCTACATTTCTTCAAATGCACAAGTTAATGTACCGTGTTGATACGCCCGAAGGGTTTTTTTAACAGACCACTCCAGGTCCTAAAAGTCAATGCACCAGAAGAGTACGTGTTAGACTTGTGCAGGGAGTAGCTCGAGGTGAGCTCCGGCAAAGGCATTCTCAGCGACACAATGAAGCACACTTGAGCACGGCTTCACATAAAGCCTACGTCCAGGAGACTTATCTCTTGAGTTTCCAATGTATATTGATAGCTCGTTTAATGTCACCGGGATCGAAGGAAGGCCTGAAGTTCTCATCCATTTGCAGATACCTACTGTAGTTGACAGACGCTGATTGGGCGACAGCCGATGGGGGGGGGTCCTGGCCAGGATGATTCATAGTTGCTCACTTGCTCTCATCTTGTACACCCAACCCAAATTTCCCCAATAGCCCCTCGTCAAGTCGAGTTGACAGATGTTGACACATGGATGGTGCCGGATGATTCATTCTGACTAAATTTATATGTATGAGAAATAGTGACAGAGCGTTCCAGCCAAGTTGTAGATGCCCTTGAACAGTCGTTCATCCACAAATACATTTTGCAGTATATATTCAATCGATTGCTAGAGGAAAGCTTGAGTCCCATATCCTCTATAAATCTATAACGCCGACTACTGCCTTCTACATTCGTAATATGGCACCCGTAGTCAAGTAAGGAACCCCGATCAAGATCGATATTTCCACTGCTGGATGGCAAAGGACCACAACAGCACCTGCAACACCTGCAACACCGGCATCAACTCCATCGAGGCAAGTTTTCAAAATTTTGTACTCCTTGCTTTCAACTTTCTACTTTCATGAGTGAAAAACTGTTTTGCCGAACGGACTGCCTCGCCGTGTGCGTGGCTATGAAGACCGGATTGAATCGACATCGCCTGAGTTTTGTAGACTTTCTTCGATATTTTGGTCCCAGCTTTACTTGACGTCTCGCTAACATTAAATGCCATTGTTGGTGATCAGGTGGAAATTATTTCTTTGTACCGATATATATACATGGTAAAGTATAACGATTTCAATCAAGAAGAGCCATCTCTCTTCTTGACGAGGTCTGTCTCAAAATCGAGTCCGGCCTCCGTTCTCACCACCCCATACAATGAAGAAGAATCGAATGCCCGCCCTTGAGTATCTGAAATCTTCTTCGCTTCCTTCAGATGCCCAGCAGCAATATCAGCGATATGAAGACGTACACCGGCCTCCTCCGCACAGCTCAGACCATGCCCGACATCCTTCATCGCCAGGGACAGGTCAGACCACGGCCTCTCATCACGAGGCGGTAAGTAAGCACCAGTCGTCAGGCGTTTTGACATGCCCTGAGCCAAGGGACCAAACTGCTGTCCGAGAAGATCCTCCATTGCATCGCTACCGAGTCCGGACTTCTCCGCAAAGACCTGGGCCTCTGCGACCAGCTCCATCATTCCCGCGGTCACGAAGTTTCTGCGGCAGGTTAGCACGATTGCATCATATCTGATGGCATTGTTCGACGTCTTCTACTCACCCAGCCGTCTTCATGATGCTGGCTTTCTGCACGTCTTCCCCTAGACAGATGATGCCTCTGCCCATGACGCCGACGATGAACGGCTTGATCTTCTCCACGGCATCATCGGGTCCAGCGATGATCCAGAGCAGCTTACCCTGCGCAGCGACTGGGCTTGCCCCAAACACCGGCGCAGCAATGAATCGGGCTCCCCTTGCTGCCAATCTGTCTTTCGCCTTTGCAGACGACAGGGGGTGGACCGTTGAGGTGTCAACAATAATCTTACCTGATAGATCAGCTGTGGCTGCGTCGTTTAGGATTGCGTCCAACGTCGCCTCGAGTGCTTTGTCGTCGCTGAGTGAGATGAACACAATGTCCGTGTTTTTGACAAGGTCAATGATGTTCGGTTGCGGCGCGCCTCCGGCTTTCTCTAAGGGAGCGCCTCGAGACATTGTCCGATTGTGAAATTGGAGGCTTCCGGCAAAGTGCGTTTTGAGATGATTTTGCAAATTTGTAGCCATGCCGAGACCCATTGACCCGAGACCTTGTCGACTCGTCAGCATGCGCACGAAGTTTAGAGACAGGAACAAGTAGGTGCACCCACCTATCCATCCCAGCCGGGGGTGTAACGCTGAAGATACGATTGAAGCGGCGCTCATTTTGTTGGTCGGCCAGATAATTTAGGGGTGACTGAAGTTCGACTGTCAACACGATGTGATTCTGACAATTGACTACTTGATGGATAGCCAATGGGTCGCAGTGATGGTTGCCAGTTATACGGCACATAAGTTCTCTAGAATTACTTGCCAAGAGTGAGTCAATCGTTGAGGTAAGCCGGACATCTGCAGATGGGCGATCCCCGCACCTCGTCCGTCGGCGTTCTCTCCCGAAGCCCTACTCCGCTTTCGGCGTTACGGTAAGCCAAAAGAGCACTATTACATGTTAAGGCTAAGTACAAGCCTTTAGTCATTTGATGCGGACTCAACCTAGAAAATGAAGTCATTGGGTTAAGAAGAGCTTCTCAGACGGTTTTAAAAATTCCAAGTCTTCAGGAGTTTGTACGAGGCATCTATGACTATGAGTTCACCCAGGAAGAGGTTGGTTCACCATGCTTAAGTCCAACAACACTGCAATCTCATGTAGGCATGTGAAAAACTTGAGGCGCAACAGATGTTCTTCGTCGATGAATGGGAGGCAGCAACATGTATCATCGACAGGCCTACATGTGGTGAGCCCTCACCCATAATCAGGGTACTCGTCCACAGACACTGGATCCATTTCTTTTCCAAAGGGATATTAACGTGATTGTTGAAGTCTTTCTCGGGATTAAAATGGAAGGCAGAGGCTTGTAATCATAAGTCAGTAGGTAATTGTTAAGGCCCTAACCTCGAGCCTGAAGTGCACTCGCCGATGGATGCCAGAGCAACGAAATAACTCGCCGAGATCCAGACATCTCTGAAAGCACAAGCGTACCCATCGAGAGGGAGAGGGAACCTCATGAGCGGCACCTTGTACAGGGGTTATTGCGCTCTGATTGTGAGAATTGAGAGCTATGGAAAGAGATACAAAATAATCAGCTTCAAAACATGCTAGTGAGACTGCTTGGGCAATGTTTGCGGACATGTGGCTCATGCCCTCGTTGAAGAGAATAACGTAGGTGGAGATTCCAATAGTCCCACCAAGCGATTACGTACTGATTATGAGACCGCTGTCGACTGAGATTAGTTTAAGCGGATTGCTAAGTTGAGCTCCTGTGACGAGAGTTGTCAGAAGCCTAGAGCGATGCCAAATAATATTGAGTACCCCTAGACTGGATTGCTACTGCCACGGTTCGTGGTCGCGATGCATACGAGGAAAACCACGGACATCAGGAATGCCACAATGGTGATCTAACACACTCACTTCGCGGTCATGCCATACCACGCGTAAGCAATCTTCTTGTTTTTCTTTTCACGATCACATTTATGCGGCTCTTTTTGGGAAGAGAGACCTCCAAGTAGTTTGGTAACACCCTCAATGGTCCTAGGCAACATAGGTCGCTACAGATCACTAAACATTAGAAGAGTAGTAAGTTGGTTTTAGAGCCTTGTTGTTTGATACTTGTTTTCCACACCTTTTCACCTGTCAATCTCTAATCATCAGACTGCACAGACTTCATGAAGTTCTCACCCAACTCGCGTTTGCAAGGATCGGCCCGCCATCCCTTGGCTGCCCGGAAGTCCCCGGCCGAGACGGCAAGGGTGCACGGCCACAACGTTATAAGGCGGATCTTAATCCATGATGTGTCTCGGGCTCGGCCTCTGGATGAATGGGAGCCGAGGGGATGGCCTACGTAATACTCCCTAACCACGCAGTACATATGAATTGTGCTACCACAAGAAAATTCACTTTGTGCTTGCAGGTGGCTGAACTAGTGGGCGGGCCGCCGCCCGGCACGCAACATTCCTTCCAACGCTTTTCAGATGCTGCACTCCATTTCGTGTTTCCTGTAATCTCGGCCACACTATCTTATCAAGTATCTGGTTGCTATTTGAGTTTCCTAGTCCTGTCAATCAACCAAGGAACCTCAAATTGGACACGTCTTGGCGCTGGCGAGAATGCCGCTGTCAGATAATACCCGAACTGCCTATTGCTTTGCCGAAAAGATCAAACTGAAAACCGCTCACTCATTGGATATGAAACCGCCTCCCACATGTCCCTCTCAGTGAATCAAATTTTCTCCGACATGGGTTCGGCACAACGGTAATCGACAAGGGCACCTGCAGGTGGACTCCATTCGCGATAGTCTGGTCCAATAGCGGACCAAGGGACGAACTCCGACGCGTTGCCACGGTGGGACTCATTTGACGGGCCCTGTCCTTCTCCGCGACGTTGGAGCTCGCCTGTGGTAGCGCTCCGTTTGGCTCTGTTTGTCTAGAAATTCGGAGAAGCAAGAATGAGTTGCCACAGCTTGTGAGTTCCTCAATACCATAGAATTGCGGATAGAAAGTTCGGTCTCGTTTTGGGTCACTGTGCCTAACTGTGTCGGGATGTCGCCCCTTCGGAACAAATACATACTTAGGGAAGGGAGTAGGACTTGGAATACTCCGGTACTAGTAGGCATGTAAAGTTTAACCTAGAACGTCCACGAAATTGGAGTTGCGTTCAGGCATGTCCTCACCGAGTATGTGTGTTCCGCACCCACACGTTGGGTATCCCGCACCCATACTAGGCTCGTTCAGGTAAGTAGTAGGTAGTATGTGATTATATTACTAAATAATAATTACGTACTACGCTCTTAGCGCGCCTTTTTATTATTTTTATTTCTATTTAAATACGTATTTCCCTTACTTAAATACCTCATTTTCTAACTATTTTTAATATAAAAAAAGTACTTTTTTTAATATTAAAATATAAGCTCTAGAGACGTATTTCTTTTAAGTAAATTATAATTTTTAAAGTTATTATTTTAAAAAACGTATATAGTTAGTATTAGAAAGAGGGTATAGTAGAGGAAGGTATAGTAAAAGAAGGTATAGTAGAAGAAGGTATAGTAGAGGAAGGTATAGTAGAGGAAGGTATAAGACACCACCCCGCACGACGGATCACCCCCTACGACGGATCACCCAATTCGGTATAGTTCAGTCAAAAACCACTAATTCTACCTACTTCATTTTATAATATAAAAAATATATAAAAAATACATTTAAATATAGAATATATAGTTTTCTTATTAAAATAATTTTTATAAATTATAATTTATTATAATTACTAAGATATTATTAAGTTAAATATAATGTTTTTTACTATATAAAAATACGATTTCTAACTTTATGAAAAATAAATAAAGTTAAGTATTTCAAAATACTAGAATTTTTAAAATATTTTTCTAAGCTTAAATATACTATTTTTAGCGTTATACTAATTACATAAGCTTAGGAAATTTAAGTTTTATAAATACTACTTATTATAATATAACTTAATATTTCTATATAATAATACTTATATTACTAATAAAAAACTATTTATATAAGTATAATATAAATCTATCAAAAATAATCCACTTTAAAGTTTTA